>JAFEMH010001337.1:0-492170 GCA_022495995.1 Adenophora triphylla var. japonica
AAAACTAGCTGAGGAATGGATCCTCGGGGATGGGGTGTTAGAAATGTCTAACTTGGGGAAATTTTACACTTTTGGGGGCCAAAGGGGTAAAATTGAAAGCTAATGAAAAGTTGAGGGGCTAAATTGGCAAGGAATCTTTCTGCTGCGAAAAGTCGGCCGGATTGAACTGAAGTTGACCAGGTTGTTATCCGCGCCAAGGCCGACGGGAATTTGGACCATTCCTCCATTTTTCCAGGCGAAAAAGAGAGAAAAGAGAGGAGAGAAACCATTCCAAATTGTGAGGTTTGCTCAAATTTGTGAGGGAAAATCAATATGGAGGGTGATTTGGGACCAATGGCTCGTCATGGAAAAACCGATAACGAAAGAACGCGGTTGGTTCGGACCATTCGAACCACTACTATTCCATTGAATCCGGCGGAGTTCTACCTGGCTAGGGAGAATCACAAATCCAAAGGAGGGATCGAGAGACAGGTAAACTTCCTTCAAATTCCATTAATTTTAAGAATATGAATTCTTTAAATGTTATAAATTTAACTAGAAATGAGTTAGGGATTTTGGTGCCCGGATTGGGGCTTTTGACTTTGCTATGTGCCTTTGTCGAAATTGACTAGAGTGTAGTTCAATTGACACTTTGGGTAGATGACATAAAAATTTTGGTTGCAAAATTCCATGCCTAGATGTGTTTTCCGAATTTAAAGTATGTTTAAATCGGGAGGGAGTAAATTTTTGAAATGTTCGAAATGATTTGAAAGTTTCTACTTCGACGTAGTTTTCGAAGGGCTTTGAAAGTTCCGGATTCGACGGAGTTTTCGAAAGGTTTTGAATGTTCCGGATTCGACGGAGTTTTCGAAATGTTTTGAAAGTTCCGGATTCGACGGAGTTTTCGAAATGTTTTGAAAGTTCCGGGTTCGACGGAGTTTTCGAAATGCTTTGAAAGTTCCAGATTCAACGGAGTTTTCGAAATGTTTTGAAAGTTCCGGATTCGACGGAGTTTTCGAAATGTTTTGAAAGTTCCGAATTCGACAGAGTTTTCGAAAGGTTTTGAAAGTTTCGGATTCGACGGAGTTTTCGAAATGTTTTGAAAGTTTGGACCATTAATATTCCAACCGGGATGGAAATATTTTAGGAAGAAATGAGAACTATATCTGTGTTGCATCCTTTAGATATGCGTTCGTGCACTCTGTTGATGTCGCTTCTGTGCTTAACGTATTCTGGCCTTGTTCACTGCGGGCGAGGACGATTGGCGTTCACAACCTGAAGAGTCGGGGAGCCTTCGAGGCAGTTCGAGCGCTGTGGGAGATACTCCCGAACGAGCCTCGAGACGGAGAGAGGAGTCCACGGTAGCTTGTAGTTGACTCCGATTTGGCTGGGTTTATCCGTGCGGTAGCCGCGATGGCTGTGACGTAGAGCGCGAGGTCCATGTACGTAGCTCTGAGCGAGTACTGGTGGGATACGACCCACACTTTTCATTTCAGGTGGGGGAGGCTGCGCGGCTCCCACGGCTTTGCGGCTATCATTGGGTTGCCAACACAGGGCAACGCGCTGGTGTGGGTGGACGGCTATACTCCAGGGCAGTTGTTGGAGCTGCTGGGTTTCGATATCACCGATGCCAGGGGCTTAGGTATTCGGTACAGGCCGATGGAGAATCATCTGAGGAGGTATTGATGCATATGGGGAGGGGTCCCCTAGGATGACCGCTGAGCATCTGGCTCGAGGGTTCCTATGGTTTGCGTTGTCAGCGACTCTGTTCCCGACTTCTGACACATCCTGTCACTTCCCTTTGCTCGGGTCGCTGACTGATTTGGACGCCGTGAGGGGGTTCGCGTGGGGGGGAGGCTGGGTGGCGAGCTCTACCACGCCTTGGAGACGGAGTTCTCGCGGGGAGAGGAGAGCACCTTGTGTTGCTTCTCATTTGCTTTGGATGTAAGTTCGCGTCTTTTTCTCTTCCTTGTCTCATTTCTGTACTCGTATGTATCTGCTCTGTAGCTGACATAACTTTCCATTTGCTTGATAGGTCTGGTGCTTTGAGGTGTTCAGCCTGCAGCAGTGGGAGATTAAGGAGGCGTACCAGTCCTTGTTCCCTGCCATGCTGTCTTGGCAGAAGGGTGCGAAGAAGGCGGTGTCATCGAGAGAGGGTACTCGACTGTCATACGAGGAGGTGTCTGCGGCCTGGCCGAGATTTCTTGAGCGGATCCAGTGACTTGGTGAGTCGGATTCATGTCGGTGTGGTCCGGGTTGCTAGTGAGGTCACGCGTCGGCGAAAAGGCTGCTTGGTGGGACTTCCCGATGCGATGTATACAGGGAGAGGGTGACCCGTCAGCATGGCCCGGGGTCCCTTCCTATGGTGCCAGTGGATCCGCCTCTACACATGCAGCATCCTTTGTCGATGCCGATGGAGGAGTTGGAGCGGTATAGACAGGGCGTGTTCTATACCGAGTACGTCATAGCGGACGCCGACTATGACACTTTCTTGAGGATGAGGCTGAGGAGCCCGCAGGTGCAACACAGGGAGGGTGAGGGCCCTAGATATCCCCGAGACTACCCGCTCCCACGCGCTAGGCTAACGTACGAGGGGCTGGACGGTTCGCGTAGGCGGTTGGTGATCCCTATTTCGGAGGAGCCGAGACCTCGGTACAGAGCGGACCCCAACGCTTCGGTGAGTGCCTTTGATTTTCTGCATTTGATAGTAGCATTCTGCAAATGTTGCGTCTGTACTTTCTGTTTGTCCTTTGACGACTTTCCTGGTATACAGGTGTCTGGTCGTATGTACAACCAGGCTATGAGACAGTTGGACAGGTGGGCCAACCACACTAGGAGGCTCGTGGAGTTCCTGAGGTGTAGTTCCCGGAGGAGTGTGGCTGTTCGTGAGCCGAGGCCGTCTAGGCTGAGGGGTTCGTCTGCTTCCATGGCTGGTGGAGCGGACTTTGCGCAGGGATTTGGCCAGTTCTCGGGCAAAACGGCGGGGTTCGGAGCTCGTTCTTCTTCGCACTCGGGGCACAAGCGGGGAGAGTCCTCGAGTTCGCAGGCGCAGAGGAGGCCTTTCGCTTATTCCCGCCTGGAGGAATTCGGAGATTATCTGTTCTCGACGGATCCGGGCGCCGGAGCGGTGCATCGGCTTGCTCGGATGGACGAAGCCGAGACTCTTAGTAGTCCTCTTTTATTGCTTTTTAGACAAAATGTATGTATTGTCCAGACGATTTGACTTGTATTTGAGAAAGGATCCCTTGAGGCGGAACCTGTATTTCGCACATCTATTTAGTGATTACCTTCTTTTTATTTTGACATATAAGCAAGTAGGTTGATCAAAAATAAATAAAATGAAACATGCATAAAAAATTGAACGGGTCAAAATTTATGCCTATATGCACTGATATTTAATTAGTTGCACTGTTGCACGAGCCCGGGGCGGAAGTGGTGTTAGCCGTGGTTGATTGAAACCATGGGAGCACGCAGATTCACAAAAGCATGAACATGGCTTGGTTTGGAATTGTTTCCAATTTGAGAGTAGGCGCTGCGAGAGTTGACCAAGTCAGCTGAGAAGAATCCGCCGGACTGAGGATGAATTTCCAGAATCTTTTAAATTGCAGTTTCAGCTTTGCAATTTGTAGGAAACTGCGCATTTTCCTTTGATCCATTAGCTGAATTCTCTCAAATTCCTTAGGTTTCCTTCACTTTTTTCATGTCTCTATTTCATAAGCTATCGTCTCGGATGCAAGAGCGATACCTGGAAAATTTCCAGTCGCGGGTACGGAACCACACGAGGTAAAACAAGGGGTTTTTCGAGGGTTGTTACGGGATGAAATCTGTTTGGGCTTTGAAGGAGCTCATGCCAGATTGGGATCTTCTGAGAGTCGTGGCTCATTTCTGGGATGTACGGAGGAATGTGTACAACTTTTCGTACAACGAAATCACTCCTACGTTCAAAGATTTCCGGGCCATTCTGGGAGGACCTGAGACGGAATAGCTAGTTCTTCCCTATGCGGGTGGCATGACCACTGTTGAGAAGTTAGTGTTTCTGCTTGGTATCTCGGCTGGAGAAGCATACTGGATGCTGATATTGAACACAAACTATGTCGACATCTCGGGGCTGCCCGATAGATTTGCTGGTGTTGAGGGGAGCGTTTTCGCGTGGGACGCGTTTGCTCTGTACGCGATTGCTACTTTGTTCACATTCACGTCCCTGGGTGTTTTCCATCACAGCGTACTAGACACAGTGAGAGCGTGCGGAAACGGAGGAGACATCGTGCCTTTGGTCACAGGCGAGACGTTCTGGCGCATAGGTCGGATGGCGGCCGGCGGCCGATACATGTGGGGAGGAGTCCCGCTATGCTTTACCCATGTGGTTGAGGAGAGGTTGCGATGATGATGCCAGGTGCCGGTGTCTTGTGACGCTTGATCCTTTTCTCGGCGTCCTTTGGTGATAGGGGCGATCGAGTGAAGCTGGAGCTCTGGATGGACGAGAACTAGAACGCATCACTTGCGATGGTGGGTTCCTCATGGAAGTTATAGACTTTTCGGACCGATTCGGGAGGGTCTCTTGGTTGTCGGTGCGGGGTTGTCCCGACGGCCTTCTACATTCCATCCTTGGTCTTTGCTGACGATGCAGTGGAAGCGGGTGCCGTGGCAGGTTTGGTTCCATGTTGCTAACTTCGAGGTGGGATCTCTGCTGATGGAAGATCCTTCGACGCTATTGCTGCTCACACGGTTGTGGCAATACACGTCCTTTCCTGCCAGGGTTCTCTTTCATCGGAGAGGGGGCACTGTTCTGTCTACGCAATATTTAAACTGGTACGAAGAGTGTATAGGGGAGACTGAATGAACGCCCTCCGAAAAATCAAAACAACCTTTTCTTTGATTTTTAAAAACACAACTTATTTGTATTTTTAATTTTGGGAGTCGCCACGCCGTTTTTAAAGGAAAACATTGAAAAACCTTCGGAAATGAGAAAATGGGTCCAGGGGTCAAGTTACGATGTGGGAAGAGAATATGGAGCTCACCCACATCGCCTCTTTCGAGAATTTCAATCAAACATTGGACAATTATAATCATTCTAAGTGTGTGCAATTTGTGTCAACAAATAAGGCATGCAAATTTGGATTTCATTAATGATAGTGAAACTGGATACAACTTGTGAACCATGAAAGGAGGCCACACCCTTACAAACGAAAACTTGCATTACAAGGCAGGAGATGAGACAGTCTTTCCAGGGAATTCGGATGTCGTCCGACACAGGACTTCCTCAGAAGAGGGATGTCGGACGACATAAGACATCCTGGCCAGGTTGTCTCTTACAACACCAAAGCTATTCTAGAATTAAAACAAGACTATTTTAACTAAGGAGAGACACTATTTAGGGTCTGGAACCAGCTTGGGGTTGATTGGAGTGAGCAAAGTCAAAATTGACTTTTGGTGATACGGATGTCGTATGACACAGGACACATGAGGTTGTCCTGTGTCGGATGACAGAACCGCCTCCATCATCAGGTTTCACCCAAATGGATCTCAGACTTCCCAAATAGTGGTAATATGAACTAAAACTACTATTTAAACACAGCTTTTAAGCACAAAGGGGATCAATCTGGGTAGATCTGAAGTCACTGAAAGCCAAACAGCTTTCTGGGAGCTCTATGTCGTATGACACAGGACCCCTTGAGGAGTCCCATGTCGTCAGGCATAGGTGTCCTATTCCCGGTGCCTTGACGGGCGATCCCCTTGCTCTCAAGACATGAATCTAAGCTATAATACCAGCTGGAAAGCGATATAATAACAATACTACGTGAGTATTATGGGAGGATCACATGGCTTTAATGGCCAAATGTGATGAATCACATGTTTTGGCCATTATCGTCATTAGCCGTCACCTCCTAACTCAAACACAAGTAAACAAGATGCAAACTTTAATGCAACTAAGGCTACTAAATGTCCAGATCTGAGGTGAGGAGATGTGAATATTGAAGATTCACATCTCCACCACCTTTGTCATGCAAAATCCCAAATATTCACTTGATATCAAATGGTATAAGCATGCAAGATGAAATGAATAAGTATTAAAGATATAATCAGAGAGAGAGGGAGTTTAGTGGCTACCTATTGTAGTCCACAAGGTAAAAGCACCAATAGTATGGTGTTTACCCCTTCAAAATACTAACAAAGGAGATCACTCTTTGGACCTTGGCTTGGATGTGTGTGTGTGTGTGAGGAGGGACTGAGTGTGTGTGTGTTTGAGAGAGAGAGTGAGTCTCTATTTTAGCAGAGTGCCTTTACTTGCCAAAGTCCCCCCTAAAATGATCAGCCAAGCCCTTTATTTATAGGCATGCTGATGGGAGGTCTTATGTCGGACGACATAGGGCGTTAACCGCCTTTGGGTCGCCCTATGTCGGACGACACCGGTCAACTTTATGACAAGCTGGGCCGTAGGAAGGCAGGCCCAATGGATCAAATGAATGAATGGATAATTTAGGCTCAAAATGAACTTTAGCAAATAAATGAGCCCAAAATTAATGCCAACCATGGAGAGCGGGCCCAAAAACACGAGTTCGGGTCGGGGTACTCACAGAGACACAGATGGCTATCTCGTGGAGACGGAGTGAGCTGTTGGGTGTTGATTACCATGACAGCTCGACTTTGAGGAAGGCCGAAGCGGGAGCTAACCCTCAAAATCGTACTGGGGACGACATGGCTGACTATGAGGCCAATGCTGATCGGGAGGCCGATCAAAGCACGGTTATGATGGCTCGAAGAGAGGCGGCTCAAGATAGAGCTAGGGAAAGGGCTGCGTTGGCAGCTGCCGGTTTGATGGAGGCATCGGGAAGGGTCCCTGAGCCAGGTAGAAGGACTACGGGAATATTCCCTGCGAAAGTGAAGAATACTCACCGCGGAAAATGGAAGGGGAAGAAGGATGAAGGACCAAGTACGAGAGACTAGGTTGACCTTGCTGTCCAGAGTATCCACCTACTGTCATTGCAGACACATTAACTGATTAATGTATTATTGTTGTTTTGCTAGCGTGTAGCGAGTCAAGAGTTGACCGTGCTTGAACACATCAAAGATTGTTTTAACCATAATGAATTTGTAGGTTAATTGAAAAGAGTTTTTCGAAACACAAGCAATTGATGCTTATTTGTTTTTTTTTTTTGTTTTTGAGACCGAACCAATGATGGCTGCCTACGTTCCCCTTTTACAATTGGACTAAGGGGCTCAGGTCACCGTAGTTCGACACTTTAGGTGAATTTGAGAAAAGACAAAAGAAGTACGTCCCTGTTTTTTACCTGGATCATTGTTGGGAATGTATCCAGTTAGGTATTACTCTTTTAGCACTTTAATTTTGCGAGGATGGTGTATGGGGAAGGAGAGTTGACTCGTGCTCTTCCTCAAACGAAGTATCTGCGAGCTTGCTTTCGTTCACGGGGTTAACGAAAGGGTTCCCGTCAAATGCTGCTATCTTCATGGCTCCTCGGAGAAGATTCTTTGTACCACGAACGGTCCTATCGAGGTAGGCTCCCACTTTCAGGGGATTGAGTGCGCGTAGGAGGCTTTTCCTTTAGCACCAAGTCGCCTTCTCTGATGTCTCGGATCTTGACTTTCTTATCGAATGCTCGGGCCATTCTGCTCTGGTAGGCTCGAGTGTGTTCCATTCTGCTCTGATGTAGCTTTTCGGGCCAGTCCCAACCTCTGGTGGTCATCTTTCTGATTGTCATTGCGAGAGTCTTGTTTGCTGCCTCTACTGCACCATTGGTTTGTGGTCTGTAGGGAGAAGACTTATGACGTGTGACTCTGAATTCGGTCAGCAGTTGGTCACAATCTCCTTCGAAGTGGGTCCCATTATCGGATATGATCTCGTTGGGCACTCAGTATCGGCACATGATGTTCTCTTTGATGAACTCGGCCACCTTCTTGGAATTCAGTACCATGTACAATTTGGCTTCTACCCATTTGGTGAAGTAGTCGACTGCGACTAGAATGAACTCGTGACCATTGCTCCCTGGTGGAGTGATCTTGCCGATGACGTCGATTCCCCATTTGGCGAAAGGCCGGCGGGTGTAGTCATACAATAGAGTTCATAGGAGGGATGTGATTAAGGTTGGAGAAGCCGATTGACATTTGTCATAGCTTGACTGAGCCGGATGCGGTCTTCATTTCCATTGATATCAATAGTATCCACATACGGAGGATGATGCGTGTCAATGCTCTGGCGTTCATGTGCGGACCCCGCGAGTTCCGTTGTGAACCGTTCATTAGCTTCGGCTGGCTTTTTCTTTGTTTACAGCGCGAAAGGAGTGGCCGCAGTGGCGCTTCTTGTACAACATGCCCCCAGGAATGACGAAATGGGATGCCGGGCGTTTTAATGTCATCATGTTTTTGGCTTTGATCCCTTCTTTGTATTTTCCATCTTCATTAGTGAAGGAAGCTTCTCCGTTTGGAGAATGCCTGGTATATTTGGTTGTACGAGGGTTAGTCGATCGTTTCATTTTTATTTGATCTCACGGCAATAAGCGGGTGTTTCCCGTCGCCTATTACGAGGGGTTTTGCGATTTCCCATCGGGGATTTCGACAAGAGGCGAGGTTGCCGGGGGCATCTGCACCAAGCGGTTCTGTCTCTTGGCAAATAGTGGAAAGAGAATATCCTTGAGCTGAGCAATGAGCTCCTCCATGCGCGTGGTACTTCTAGAGGCCGAGAATCTATCGTCTTCCATACATTGGACACTTGATTGATGATCAATGCGAGTCTCCGTGTACTTCCAGTTACGAGATGTTGCGCTCGAGGGCGGCTTCCCGGACCGGTTGTACGAGCTTCGTGCTACAACTGCATTGTTGGTTGTTTCAAAATTAAGCTTGATGGCTATGGGAGTATGCTCGTCCTTGGGATCGACAAGGAGCATTCCAATACCATTTCACTTCTTGTTGGCTGCCCCATCGAAGAAGAGTTGCCAGTGGTTTAAGCTGTCGAGTGAGAAGATTTCGTCGTCCGGAAACTGTGGATCAGGACCCTTGGGCTCACTACTTGGGAGTACGCCGGGCGATACGCCATTACTGCGCCCTTTGTTGATTTTGGACCATGTACTTGATGTCGAACTCGGCGGGAAGAATGACCACTTGGCTGAAGTCGCATTAGACGGGGATGGCTTGTCGAAGAGATATCGGACGGGGTCCATTTTGGGAGACTAGGAGCACTAAATGTATTGCATGTAGTGTTTCGGTTTCTCGACTACCCATACCAAGGCGGTACAAGTTTTCTCCTAATGCGAGTAGGCGAGTTCACTTCCTTGAAAGCTTCGGGTTTACGAAGTAGATTGCTTGCTCAACCTTGGAATCTTTCTGTTCTTGTGCCAGCATTGCTCCGATTGATGTGTCACATTCTTGTCAGAATGCAGGGGTAGTGGCTTGTCTTCATGTAGGCGGGCACGAGTGGGGGATTCACCAAATATGTCTTGATTTTTCGAAAGCCATCTCGGCTTTTCGGAGTCCCGAGTTGATGTTTGCATTCTTCTTCATTAGTTTGAACATTGGCTCGTGCGGAAGATGTCAAGCTGGTTGATGAAACGGCCCTGATGTCTTGAAGTCTTCCCATAAAACTTTTCACTTGTCGAGTGCAGGCGGCTTCATGTCGATGATGGCCTTGATTTTCTTGGGATCAACCGATACCTCTTTTACGTAACCATGTACCCCGATACTTTGCCTAAGCTTGGCCTTGAGGTGTACTTCACGAGTTCAATCTCATGGAGTGCTTTACGAGTGCATTTGAAGAACTTTCTCGAGATCGTAAGTATGCTTGCATGTCGATCCTCTGAGTGGATGATCATGTCGTCGACATATACTTCGATTTCCTTGTGAATCATGTCATGGAAGAGAGGCATTTGCGGGCCGGTGGCAAGTAGCCCCAGCGTTCTTCAGACCGAACGGCATGACCGTGTAGCAGTATGTCCCCTACGGAGTGGTGAAAACAGTCTTGGCTTGATCCTCCTCGGACATTTTGATCTGGTTGTATCCAGCGAACCCATCCACGAAGGATTTTACCTCAAAATTTGTCGTGGTGTCGACTAGCATGTCGATGTTTGGCAGTGGGAAATCATCTTTAGGGATGGCCTTGTTGAGATCCCAAAAATCTACGCAGCATCTGACCTTTCCATTGGCCTTGGTGACCGTCACGATGTTGGAGAGCCAGGTCGGGTACTCAATCACTCTGATGAAACCAACTCGGAGCATTTTCTCAATCTCTTCTTTCACTTGCAAGGACCACTCTGGCTTGATCTTGCGCAACTTCTGTTTGATAGGCTTGGATTCTGGATCCAGGGGAATTCTGTGCTCCGCGATCGAGGGATCGAGTCTTGGCATGTCCTGGTATGACCAGGCGAACACGTCAACATACTCCCGAAGGAGGTTTATCAGGGCTTCTTTTCTGTATCGGCGAAGAAACTGCTCACTTGTGTCTCTTTAGGATCTTGCACTGACCCCAGGTTCACTTTGGTCATAACCTCTTCGACAGCTTGGGCCCGGTTGTCCTCTCGGTCAACTACATGCTTGAGAACTTATTTAATGTATTGTTCATTTAATGTGTCTGCTTCTTTATCAAGTGATTCGTCATTAACATCTTTTAAGTTGTTTGTTAACTTATCAGTTGTTAAAGTGGCAATGAGGGGATACTCCGAAAGATCAGATTTTTCATTAGATGTGAACGGAAATACGTTGTTGGCTACATTATCATAGTCTTCCGGCGTAAGGTCGTTGGACGGCTCGGAAGGGGCTGGACTCGACAAGGAGGCGGCTCGAAGGGTTCGAGACCGGGTTTAGGGAGATGTGGGTGCAGGCCCAGCTTGTCATCCATTTCTGCCTGGCTTGCCCTTGGTTCGGTGAAAGTTACCCAGTTCTTCAGTGGTATTGCTGGATGCTTGATGAGGGTTTGGGGATCGAGAGGCTTGGCTTCTGCTGTCCCAATCATGGCGATCATGCTGTTTTTGGAACCCAGGTCAATCAGGTTTGGCACCTCCATGACTTCTTCAAAAAGACTCTATAGAGCTGATCCACTGAGAGCGTCTTCTATGGTCGGTTCCTTACGCTTTGGAGTTGCTTGTCTCGAATGTGGCCTTGGCGGGTGATCCCGGGTGTCATTTCCCATGGAGAGTGCCTCATTTGCTCTTCTAAGTTTGAGATTCCCTTGAATGTGTGCTCGGGTTTGGGCTTGTGGTGGCAATTGGTCCATGTAGAGTTGTGATGTCGAGGAATGCTCCCCTTATTGGATTAGCCTTGAGTCCTCTGAAACGCTTGAGGCCCCGTGATAGATGTTCCATCCTTTCTGTAGTCTCTGTGCTAACTATCCCTGTTTCTTTCTCATCTTCTTCAGTTCCACTGTCAGTCCCCTCAGTTCTGCTGTTGGTTCCGTTGTCGGTCCCCTCAGTTCTGCTGCCGGTTCCCTTGTCGGTCCCCTCAGTTCTGCTGTCGGTTCCCTTGTCGGTCCCCTCGGTTACTGCTTGCCGGTTCCCTTGGTGAAGTAATGAGCGAGTCGAAAGCGCCATGGAGTCGGAGGTTGGGTGTACCGTCGGAGGTTCCCCTTTTGCGGGCTGTTGCCTTTGTGCGGGCGAGCCTTTTGTCTTCCCTGATGTCAGCCGGTGTTGGTACATAACCAAGCCTTTGGACCGTGGTGTGGTCCTTGACTTCGATGACTTGGTGTTGGCCATGTAACCTTTTGCCGAGCCCCAGTCCTGGGATGAAGTTCATGAGTTTCATCATCTTCATGGCGGGAGGAATCTTGTCTTGGACAGTGGAAGGTCCACGCTGCATATTTGGATCTTGGAGAGGTCTCCAAGAGTGAATCCGATTAATGCCGTATGTCCGTCATTATGCTTAATTTCTAATCTTTGGAATGTCGTTGGTCTTGGTCCCTCGGTGGTAGTATTTGTCGCCGTAGCACCGTGATTAGCTCATTGCCTTGCATGAACTTGATGCCTTTGGTGAAGGGTAGATGCCATGACATTGATTTGATGCAGCGGATGCCCAGGATGCGGCTGTGAAAGTGATTGGAATATCCCGACACTGGAATTCGGTGGGGATCATCCATCGCTTAGAACCGAGATGTTTAGAGTAGCAAGCCCGATAGCGTACGGGAGTAGAGTCATAGGCCTTGGCAGGTGTGGGACGAAGGCTTCGAATCTATGGGCTTGATGTCAGCGAGGTCCATCATCTTGGTGGCAAGACATTCATTCGAACCTCAGTCTGTCTACCAATACGCAGCGAAGGCGGCGCCGTCCAGTGAAATGTGATGTAGAGTGGCTCATTGTGATCGGCCCCAAATTTTGGAAGGTCAAATCTGGGAAGGTGATAATGTTGTGTAGTGGATGTTGCCGATCATCGAATGACCTCATGCAGGGTTGCGTCTCACGGGGACCATGGTTCGGGCAGACTTTCCTCCATCTTGAGCTTGTGAGGATATGAGGCGTGGCGAGGACGAAAGGAAATGTTCGCACAGGGTACCTTGGTGTGTGAGGATCGGGTCCTCTTTGCACGAACTTGTGTCTTCGGGCCGGCCGGTTGCAGTTACGGCTCCCGGCTTTTGGTGGCCTTAGGTGGTAATGCATGGATTTGACCCGATCGGGTCAGGACGCTGACATCAGGCTTGGTTCCTTCTGAATAGGTCGCTCTGAGCTGAGCCATAGTCAGAGGGGGATTCCTCGTAGCGTAGGGCCACATGTCTTCCCTCAATTCATTGATTGTAGATGTGTTTCCGGGAGCTTCGGCGCTTTTAGGATTACATGAGATGCGCTTGAGTGCCTCTACGGGGAGGTAGTTTATGGATTGCCACGGTATTCGAGCGTCAATGCGCAGCGGTGGTTGCAGGCCCGGCGAACCGTGTTCTTGCGACCCTCCCGGGGAGAAATTTGGAGAGTTCTTAGTTCAAAGCGAAGCAGTCTCCTTGATCTCTTCACGGTATACCGCGCTCCTTTCCTTCTTGCTAAGCATGCTCAGGGCATTCTGGAGTTGGGTTTGGCGATACTCATGGTTTGCTAATTTTCCTCCACTCTTAGCCCAGATCAACTTTCTTGCAACAGAGCCTGCGTCGAGAGTTAGCGCCTGCGTTTCTTCCCACGTGAGAATAGCCAGTGCTTCTTTGAATTGAATGCGGCAGTCTAGGTAGACCTCCCTGAGCAATTGTTGGAGATGTATTTCCATCTTTCTCTTGTTTTTGAATTGACCTTCCTCTCTCAGTTGGCCTTTTAGTTTGAGAGCGGAAATGATCCGTCCCCATCCTCCCAGGACCCTTGGGATTTCGGTTTTGTTGACTTCATGTCTGGCTTGGAAGAAAATGGTTTCATCGTCTTCGTCATCGCTTTCACAGAGAACTTGCTTTCCTCGGGGAGATAAGCGCTGGTATTCGCTCTGCTGTGCCATTCCATCTCCTAGGTCATCGGGACTGTTGACTGCCCTCCTTTGGCAAAGGGGGTTGGATGAGAACAGACGGTAGTCCAGGAAGTTGCCGTGGGCAAAACCTTTGAGTCGGCAATGCAGAAGTAGCCTCAGCTTTCTATCGAAGGCAGGATTGTGACACTTTAAGGGCTTGGTCCATGTGGGTCTTTTGAGCTTGGTTTTCGTCCCAGAGACGGTTCTCTTGAGCGGCTAGTTCCATGAGGGCTTTCCTTGCGAGAGCTAAACAGTCTCCGTAGGGGCGCACCATCTGACTAGAGTCTAGAACTGTGATCACATCCAAATCCCCGAACGGTGGAAACACTTGGATTATGTTGACAAAGGAAGTCGGGCTGGAACATTCCATGCGGCCCTCCTTGATCTCGGTTACCAAGAAGTTTGCCCATATCTGTTTGATTGAACACACGGGGGTGTTGAATTCTGCGATGTTGATAGTCTCGTGATCTCGCTGGATTGCCAAGTCTATCAAAGCTAGCAGTTTGCTGGTGGGATGTCTGAATCCGTGGTCGTGATGACTAGGAGCAGAATCGAACTGGAGCATGTTGATGCTAAGGTGGTCATTCCCGACGTCGGAAGCTAACTCTATCTTGTGGGGAAGACCTTTACAGATGTTTTCGGTGGCTCTTTAGGCGTTCAGGAGTGGATCGATTTTGCAGCAGAGTGGGAACTTTGTCTCCTTATTTGTGCCCTTGGCCTTGGCGGCGCTTGTGGCATGAGCTTGGCGACGGCACGGGCGGTTGCTAAGTGCTGGGCTGGCCAGTAGTCGAAAGTGATGAGGAGCTCACGAGCTCGGTGGCAGAGCCTCATTTACCGTGGCGAGCGTGCGTCGAGGGGTGACTTTGGCGTGCGAATCGATAATAAGGAACGGATCCTTGAAGTATCATTGGGATATCACGGAATAGATGATGTTGGCAAGTCATAAGTCGATCACTTGATCGGAAGGGGTTCTTTATCGTCATCAACTTGATTGTTTCCATTTGTCGGATAACCGCACATGCGGGATGTTGAGCTTGACAATTTCCATGGTATTGGAGCCGTAGTCGTAGGTGACATCATCGAAAGCTGGTGCCATCCTTGAGGCGAGCATATGAATGTAGGGATGCACTGTAGTGCTGCTCTAGGACGTTGACATAGTTAGCATCTCCCGGACTCGAGGATTACGATGAGATTTGCCCCGATAGTCCCTTGGTCGATTTGAAGGAGGTAGCCCGGTGCACAGGCTGCGGGCACGCTTAGGCATTGTCTCGGCCGTTCCCTATGAGGAAAGCTGTCCCCTCGGATGACTTCAAGATCTCCCTGGCGATTAATGAACTTGGCGTATTGATGGAGAGTGGAAGCTATAGCTTTCATGTGATGTAGGCGAGGGCGTCCCAGCATTTGTGAATTCGGGACGAAATGTCCATCACGTGGAATTTTGTTGGCACCATTTGGGTTTCAAACCGAGTTCCAGAGTCACCGTCCCCAGGATGGGACGAGGCGTCTTTGTCGTAGGCTTTGATAGTCGGGTTGATGGGAATCAAGTGGCCTTCGTCGATGCGTAGGGCTCGCGTCATCTTTGAGAGGGAGGGCGTTAACGGCTGATCCGTTGTCTACCAATACTCCGGGAGTGATATGGTGTTGAGCTTAAGAGTGATGTACGAGCTTCATTGTGCCCCGAGGCATCTCTCGCGGAGTCTTCGTCACGGAAAGTGAGCATCTTGCCATACGATCGGGGAATCATAGATCTGGTCTCTATCCAGGAGAAGAAGAGTCATTAAGCCATCATCCGTTTCTGTCTTCCTCTTGCGAGTAAAGCCTTTCTTGGAGCCTCGGGATTGTGTTGAAATTTGTTTGTGGCGATTTCCGCCCTTAGTTGCACGTTGATCGAGTACGAGTGCCAAGGCGACTTTGATCTTCCTTTGCGGTCCGTGCTCTGTTGGACAAATTGAACCTTGGGCGATCCCGCGGGGGTTGGAAGCCATTTGGCGGTAAGATTACCAAGATCCCGAGGTATTAGGAGCCACAGGGCACGAACTCTGGTGTCGACAGGACTTTTCGGCATTCCCGCCCCGTCGCTCTAAAGCACCGTAGTGCGGAGGAAGGGAGGGTGGTGGAGTAGAGTATGTGTAATGTCGAACCTCCCGGATGGCTCTCAGGAGTGTACCCTTGCCCGGTGTCTCCGGCTTCATATCTTTCTCTCGAGTCTGTTGAGAGGACTTCTTCTTGTTTTCTCGGAGGATTGCTCGGACCATGTCTTGGGACTCGTACTCCCGAGCGAGGCGAAAGCGATCCTGAGCTTATCGTGGCGTGGACATTTGATGTGGACCCGGCTTGAAGGCGGAGGAGCGCTCTGCGGTAATCTTCTTGGGCATCCATTGATGGAATTCCCTTGCTGTTCGGAAAAGGGTTTCCGACTGTATTAGGCCCACGGGGGAGCTTCAACTTTTCTTCCTCTATCAGGTTCTGAATTTCGTACCGTAACCCCACGCAGTTGTCGGTGGTATGGTCGTGATACTGATGGAAGGCGCAGTACTTGCTCTTGTCAGCGTTGACTACGGGATTCTTGGATTTGTAGTTTGCAACGGGTTTAAGGAGGCCTTCCTTGATTAACCCTTCCAGCATCTTGCTTAGCGGCATGTCCAACTTGTCGAAGTGTACGGCAGTTTGCTTCGAGTGGAGGAAGCTGTTGCTGCGGGGCCAGGTTTTGTTGCCCCATTGTCACGATGGATGTAGTTGACGACGTATCTTTCCCTTTGCTGGGCGGTGCGGGATTGAATACAGCTAGCGATCGGTATACGTATGGGCTGTGCGGTAGCCAACTTTTCCTTGAGATCCTTCTCGGGCTGCGAGCCGACATTGACCATGGCCGGAGATGCAGGAAGAAATGATGACTGATGAGAGTTCTGATGGACGGTCTTAAGCAGGACTTGAAGATCCGCATCTGTTCATCCTTGGAGAGTAGCTCCATGATCTCGGAGAGCTTCCAACACCACCTCTTGTAGAATTCTATGACGCTTTCCTCTGCTTTCTGCTCAGTGGTGATTAAGTCCTCACGACTCGTTTCCCACTCTATGTTGGATGCATGCCGTTCCGGGGAAGATATTCTTGATCTGATCCCAGTGTGGCGAGCCGCGAGCTGACCTTAGGAACCATCGTAGCAGAACTTTTTAGCGTATCTTTGGAAGTGGTCGGCCATTTCTTTGGAGGGTTGCTCCTTTCGCTCTCATGCGAGAACGTAGGTGTCGACATGCATTTAAGGACATTCGGTTTCGTCGAATCGGTCCATCTCCGTGTATTCGAACCTAGCGGGAGAGAGCGTGACCATTCCGGATCGCGAATTTGAGCGTTTCTGCTTTGGGCTCATGGTGGCTTTCGGGTCTTTCATGCAGTTCGACCATCCGAGGCTAAGGTTGGGTCCGGTGGTGGACTTTGAGGCTCGGCACGAGTGCTACCATGTGGCGGTAGTGATTGGAGGTGGAAGGCTTGATATATGGGGATATATGGGGGCCTTTTACAGCTGTATCGGGGTTTGTCCCGGTGTTTTGGGATTCGTGTATAGGCAGCGGGATGAACCCGAGGAGAGTATTGAAGGAGATTGGCATCTGTTTGAGATGGTCCGGCGGTGCGGCGGTGGTAGTGCAGTGATGGGAGTAGCACGGGCGACCATATATGACGGGGGTTGCCACGAGAGGTGGCAACGTGAAGCCTAGGTCATTGTTTCCTTGGTTCGAAGGCATCCCAGAAGTAAGTTGGCGAGGGGAGGAACCTGGTTGAAGGTTTGAGAGCGCTTCGGGGAATCATCGTCCTCGACTAGGGCCAGAAATGCGTCTGGCCGGGGATAGTGCTATACCTCGTTCATTCGGAAAGGCGTACCACGAAATTTTCTTTGATCTTCCTTATGCCTCTTGTGAACCTCACAAGCTTGGATGGCTTCTTCAATGTCATATACATTACCGGTGGCGGGGTCCTTCCCGTCACGATTTCTCAGTGAGCTAGACATGTCGGATATTACATTTGAGGAAGCGAGGGAACCGAAGAAGCTGTCAGCATTGACATGCTTGTGATTATGGTAAGGCGGCCGGAAATCGAACCACTTTACGCTCGCCGAGGAACGAAAGCGGGGTTTAGGCTTCGAAAAAGGGGATTTGGCTCAAGGTTTCGGGCTTGTGAAATGTGCGATTACCGATTAATGTTTACTTAAAACGCGTTTTCTCGAGTCTAATTGGTTGGAAAAGAGCGTGTCTTCTTTTCGCAACTAACCTAAGGCTCTAATCGGTGGATCTCGTCAGCTACGTTTATAAGCCCCTCGTTTCCATTTGTAGATCATCTTCTCGGGACGGACAATCCCGGCGAGGTCCTATAAGGCAAGCGAGTTCCACCGACAAAGGAAAAAGTGAACTTAAGGCTAGGCGATCACGCAAACTTCCAACGTATGTGACGCCTTGCGGAGCCACGGATCAAAGTCAACGTCCTTAAGTTAAGGCGGGGATCGTGCCAAAATTTCGGCATGACCTCTCTGACTCGCTTGCGCGAGGGCCTTAGCTTTTGGCATTAGCCAAGTTGTGGCTGGCACAGTGCATACGGTGAGGGTTTGGCGACACGGTGTCACATTGTACCTTCAGGTATATTTTTCGGCAGAGCTCCGTGTCAAAGTCAAGGCTGAAAATCTCAAGACTTCGGGTCGGGAACGACCTTCGGTCTCAATCTCTCGAGCTTGACTCGTGGCAGAACCTGGCGTAAAAACATACACTTAGGCTTTATGACACGTACTAAGCCAAAAACCAACCGGGGTCTTGGACGAAGTGTGACACAAAGAGTGCATGGCTTACACGGGCTAGGATGGGCTGTTTGGGACAACCCCGTACGCACTCAAAAGGTGTGCAGCGAGACCAACCGAGTTGCAACTGAACGGTCATCCCGGGTTACGGGTCGTAGTGTGCAGTGTACCGAGGCAACAAGTGCACGTGGAGTGCGGTGTACCGAGGCAGCATGTGCGAGTAGTGTGCGGTCACTAAAATTCTTTTTCTGAGTAAAATAGAGATTTTTCAGAATGTGTCTTAAAGAATTTTGATGCGCAGTTCAAAAGATAGCATGAAAATCAAGCATGAATGGGAATGCACAAACATGGTATGATTTTGAAAAGACGATAATGTAATGCCCTTGAAAAAAACCGTTCGAGGTTTAAAGTAACACACGCACACGAAAACGAGGAAGGGAAAACGAAAGTTTGACCCACGGAAGGGTTTTTTTGAAAACAACGGTAGTTTTGAAAAAAGTATCCAAGTCCCCAGCGGAGTTGCCAACTGAAATTACCCGGATTTCGCGCGCGGCGATAGCGGTTGTCTTTCGCGGAGGGTTGGTGTCTGAGACCTCGCTTTTCGGGAAGGAGAGGAGTCGCCACGCGGTTTTTGTATTTTGAGCCCAAACGTTGAGAAACGGCTATTGGTTGAAAAAGGTGTCATTTTAATTGGTAGCAAAAACTTAGGAAAAGGCTTTTTGAAAACGGGGAGTCATTTTTATTGGTAGCAAAAACGAGTAAAAAGCTTTTAGTACCAGAGATTGTTAGGTTCGGAGGTCACGTTATGTTTCGGGAAGAGTATATTGAGATCACCCGAAATGCCTCGTATGACGAGTCTTTCTACCTTTCTCGAAATCGTGTGCGTGTGTGTGTGTTTGCATTTTGAAATGGGGGCTTGAATGACAAGCTTAATCTTGGTTTGAATGTCAAACGTTGATTAGGTGATTCCTTTTGAAAAGGCGAGCGTTTGAATGACAAACGTCGGTTTTGAAGTTTTAGGAAAAGTGGCGCGAATGCTGATTTTAACTGTTTATCTTAAGTGTCAAATGTTGACTTTTAAGAAAAGAGCGTTTGAATGTCAAACGTCGGATTTTGAGTTTGAAGATGAGCGTTTGGATGCCAAACGTCATTTCGCGCATTTTGAAAGAGAGTTCGAATGTCGAACTCTGGTTTTGAACCGGGTATTACATTGTTAACGATTTTACGGGAAAAACGTATTAAATGATTTTGAATGTCAAAAGTCGGCTTTTAAGTTTGAAGATGAGCGTTTGGATGCCAAACGTCATTTCGCGCTTTTTGAAAGAGAGTTCGAATGTCAAACTCCGGTTTTGAACCGGGCATTACATTGTTAACGATTTTACGGGAAAAACGTGTTAAATGATATGCGATCAACGAATCGGGTTACGACTCGGACTTTGAAAAGTAAATATTATCACGATCCAAACGGCTCGGACTTGTAAATGACAGTATTTAAATGCGGTATCGACGAAATCAAACGATCCGGAATTGTAAAGTACGATAGACAAGCCAAACAACTCGGAATTGTAAAGTACGATCGACGAGCCAAACAGCTCGGAATTGTAAATTTGCGTGAAAGTAAATGACGTTCGACGGATCAAACGGTCCTGAATTTGTAAATGACAGGAATTTAAATGACTATCCACGGATCAAACAATCCGGAATTGGTAAATGACTTAAAAGTAAACGGAACGGGTTCGGAACGCCGTTTCAACACGAGATTACTTCTCTTACGGGAAGAGAAGAGGATCTAGGGGCTAAAACGTATCGGACCCCGTTAGACGGAGGCGTCTACATTTCAACAACGTCATCCGAAACGGTTGTAGCGACTGGCGCGTAAACTGAGATGGAACGAGAGTTTTAGAGAGAGAGGGAGCTACCTATGGCTAGGGTCGGCTCCTTTGACTCGGTGGGCGTATACGGGATACGAAAGTGTGTTTGAAACGGTGTTTCGAAGTGGCGGGGGTTGTATTTGATCGAAATATGGAGTTTTCACGCAAAACGAGGTAAAACCGGGGCTCGGGAGAGGGGAGAACCAGTTTAGGCCGTGGGTTTTTTTTGGTGAAAGGGAGTAATTTTTGTTGTTACAAATGGATTTGACAGCCTATGTATTTATAGGTGAAAATTTAGGATCAGTCCGGACGGACTGAGAGTGAAAACCAGGGGGATTTGTGAAACTTCGGAAATTGGAGAGACTTGCTGGCAATTCTGAATTTTCTGCAAATGAGTCCTACTGGGAGAGGCTCGCATACCGTGGGTATTTTTGTCTTTTCACTTTGAATTTGATTGAAGGGTGATGGGGGAGCTGTGAAATGTAAGCCACGTGTCCATGTGACTCATAGGTCATGGGAGTTCGTGCCATTATTTCCCGGTTTTGTTCGTTTTTAAAATAATAGTCCGAAAAATGTCCGAAACGCCCCCGAAAAGTGCCGAAAAGTGCGTTTTTCAGGGAAAGTCGTACTTTTACATGCCACGACGTGTGTTGAGTACGCTTTGACATCGGGATGCACGGGGCAGTCCCGAGACGTCTCGTTGGCTTGGCAACGGGGAGCTTAACGGGTTCCGGTTAACCTGGAGCGGGCCAGTTAACGAATTCTGGTTAACTTTCTAACAGATTTTGACGATCCGGATTTGGGTACTTACAAAACTGAGAGCACCATTTATTTGACAAGATTTGAGGTTTTGCAGCATTTTAGACCGAACCACAAGTGGTTGCCTACGTTCCCCTTTTACAAAGAGAACTAAGGGACTCAGGTCTCCGTAGTTCGACTCAATTAACTTTTGTGTTTAAGAAATGGGAGATAGAAGGGGGACAAGATGCAACCCTATTTTTTACCTAGACTGCCCATTTTTAGGGTTTTCAGTCTAGTTGGGTATATTCTTTTAGCACCGGGGATCGTCCCTTATTTTTGCATGGACTGCCTTTTGAGAGGTTTTCAGTCTCATCTGGGATAATTTTATTGCGCCTTTTATTTTCACTTTTTTTTTATTATTATTTATTTATTTTTCTTATATATATATTTTTTTTATATATATAGAGGGGGAAGACTCGATTAGATATAATACCGCCGCAACTTGTCGCCGTTGACGGGGTGCAGGAACGGATTGCCGTCCAAATCTGTCAGTTGCATAGCTCCTCCGGAGAAGATTTTCTTTACCAAAAATGGCCCAACCCAGATAGGAGCCCATTTGCCCAACGCACTGCTCTGATTCGATGGCTTCATTTTGAGGACCAGATCACCAACCTTGATATCCCGAGGTTTCACCTTCTTGTCGAAAGCACGAGCCATTCTCTTCTGATATGCCCGGTTATGTTCCATAGCCTTTAATCTGCGCTCATCCAACAGTGCCAACTCAATGTATCGGCTTTGGAGCCAGTCGATCTCATTGACTTCATTCTCGAGCAATACCCTGAGGGATGGAATCTCTAGCTCAATGGACATGATAGCCTCCATTCCATAAGTTAAGGCATATGGAGTTGCACCGATAGCAGTCCGAATTGAAGTGCGGTAGCCCCACAATGGTAGGTGAAGTTTCTCCGGCCAATCCCGTCCTCGCTCGGCCATTTTCTTGATGATTCGCTCAAGGTTTTTGTTAGCAGCCTCAACAGCACCGTTTGTCTGCGGTCTATACGGCGATAATTTATGGCACTTAACCCTGTACTCTGTGAGCAGCCGATCGGTCTCTCCTTCAAAATGGGATCCGTTATCAGAGATGATCTCATTCGGGACTCCATAGCGGCAAAAGATTTGTTCTTTTATAAAGCGAGCAACTTTCTTGGCTGTAAGTACTTTGTAAGACGTAGCTTCAACCCATTTTGTGAAGTAATCCACTGCGACTAAAACAAATGAATGTCCGTTGCTTCCGGATGGAGTTATCTTCCCGATGACATCAATCCCCCAAGTTGCAAAGGGCCAGAGGGTTGTCATGCAATACAGATCATGAGGAGGGATATGGTTCAAGTTGGAGAATCACTGACATTTGTCACAAGTTCGCACAAATTGGATTCAATCCATCTCCATTGTGATCTAGAAGTAACCTAGTCTGATGATGGTGTGCATTAGGGATCTAGCATTCATGTGCGGTCCACAAGCACCGTTGTGAACATCTTCCAATACCCTTTGAGCTTTCTCTTTACTGTTGCAGAGCAGGAGCGGACAACCTTCCCTTTTCTTCCATAAATCATCTCCAAGTATGACAAATTATGCTGATAGCCTTTTCAGAGCTTGCAGGCTCTTGGCCCGAACACCTTTTAGGTCACCCTCTTCATCAACAGGGAAGGATGCTTCACCATGCTTGAGATACTAAAAGATCTGGCTGTACCACGGTTCATTGACGGTTTCAAGCTCGATTTCACAACAATATGCCAGATTTTCTCGCCTCCCGACTCTGAATGGCTTGATTGACTTACCTTCTGGTATTTCCACCAAAGAAGCCAGAGTAGCTAATGCATCAGTGAATTTGTTCTTATCTCGCGGAAGGAACTGGAATGACACTTCCTTAAACTGATCAACAAGCTTGTGATATAAGAATGGTACTTCTGGAGGCAGGGATCCGTCGTTTTCCATCTATTGGCATCTTGGTTGATTATCAGCTGGGAATCGCCAAACACTTCTAGCTCGTCGACATTCTGCTCGAGGGCAGCCTCAAGTCTGGCTATGCATGCTTCATATTCGGCTGCAATGTTGGTAACTGCGAAGTTTAGTTTGATGGTGATAGGAGTGTGCATGTCCTTTGGATCCACTAAAACCATCCCAATGCCATTACCTCTTTTATTTGCTGCACCGTCGAAGAATAGCTGCCATCGGTTGCCGCTTTCTAGCACAAAGATTCCCTCATCAGGAATTGGAGATATGGCCCTCGGGCTTCTGTACTGGGAGAGTTAGCCAATTGATCAGCTAAAGCTTGCCCCTTAATTGCTTTTCGGATCACATACTTGATATCGAACTCTGCTAGGAAGAAGGTCCATTTTGCGAGCCTGGTGGAGATACTGCCTCTGTCACTCTGAAACAAGTACCTAATCGGGTCCATTTTGGAAACCAGATGCACGGTGTGTGACAGCATGTAATGCTTTAACTTTCCGACCACCCAAACCAAAGCTGCACACGTCTTATCCAGAGCGGAATAGTTCAACTCGCTTCCCTGGAATTTACGGCTGACAAAATAGATGGCGTTTTCTATCTTTGAGTCCTTCTTTTCTTGCGCTAGCATGGCTCCGACAGCAGTATCCATGACTGCCAAGTATAAAAGCAGAGGCTTGCTCCCATGAGGTGGACAAAGGATGGGAGGATTGACAAGATAAGCCTTTATCTTTTCGAAGGCTAATTGGCACTCTTTGTTCCAAATCACCTCCTGGTTCTTTTTCAGCAGCTTGAATATCGGCTCGCACATTGAAGTCAGCTGGTTGACGAATTGACTGATATACTGCAAACGGCCCATAAAACCTTTTACCTCAAACACAGTCCTTGGCGGTTTCATCTCGACTATTGCTTTGACCTTTCTCGGATCTACCTCGATACCACGTTCTGTGACCATGTACCCCAAGACCTTGCCACAGATAACCCCGAAGGTGTACTTTGCTGGATTCAATCTCATGGAATGCTCCCGTAGCTTGTTGAAGAACTTCCTTAGATCAATGAAGTGCTGTCCATCTGACCCCCTTCGAATGAATGATCATGTCATCAACATACACCTCAATTTCCTTGTGGATATATCATGGAAAAGAGTAGTGACGGCCCTTTGATAGGTAGCCCCAGCATTCTTCAATCCGAATGGCATCACTGTATAGCAGTAAGTACCCCAAGGAGTAGTAAACGCTGTCTTTCCTTGCTTCAGCCATTTTGATTTGATTATACCCCGCAAAGCCATCGATAAAGGATTTAACCTCATAATTCGATGTCGCATCGATGAGCATGTCTATGTTTGGTAGAGGGAAGTCATCCTTGGGACTTGCCTTGTTAAGGTCCCGGAAGTCTACGCAAACCCGCACCTTTCCATTTGCCTTAGTGACCATCACAATATTTGCAAGCCAGGTCGGATATTCAATCACCTTAATGAAGCCCACCCGCAGGAGTTTCTCGATCTCCTCCTTAACCTGTAATGACCATTCGGGCTTGATCCGTCGCAACTTTTGCTTGATCGGCTTGGCATCCGCATCTAGGGGTATCCGGTGCTCCATAATAGACGTGTCCAACCCAGGCATATCTTTGTAGGACCAGGCAAAAACATCCACAAACTCTTTGAGCAGCTCAATCAGGCCATCACGCTCGGCTCCGGAAAAGAAGCTACCAATTTGTGTCTCTTTGGGCTCCTCGGTTGTCCCCAGATTCACCTTGGTCAATATCTCATCGGCAGCTTGGGCCCGGCTTTCCTTTTGGTCACAACCCTGCTTTGAATTATTATCTAAAAATTGTTCACCTATTGTGTCTGCATTATTTTCGATTGAATCTTGCTTAATTATTTTTAAATCTTTATGCTCATTTTTAGTTAAGCGTTCAATCGTTAAATTTGCAATCAAGGGATACTCGGAAAGGTCTATTATTTCATTAAGAGCAAATGGGAAGACTGCATCTACAACATGACGATGGTCTTCAGTCGTGAGGACATCAGACCTGTCATTGGACTCAAACTCGATTACAAGAGACTCAGAAGAACGACTCAAGACATGAGGAACAAATTTGGACACAGAGGGATCGGGACGAGGTTTGAGCCCAAGCTTCTCGATCATAGTCTCTCTACTGGAAACTGGTCCCTGGAAGGAAGTCCAATTCTTCAAAGGCATCTCTGCAACTGTCACAAAAGTGTTCGGGTCCACAACCGGCTCATTTTCAAATTCAAGCACAGCTACCACATCATCATCTGAGGAGAAATCAATCAAATCCAGGGGATCCTTAGCAGCAACAACCTTTTCCGCAGGCATCTCCACTGTGTATATAACACTTCCAGACTCTGACGGCCCCAGATCTCCAAACAGGTTTGCTAGGTTACCGTCCATATCCACGGGATCGGCACCACGAATCTTGTGGACTAGAGGCTCATCTAAAGCGAGCTTCTCAAACTGATCAACATAGTCAGGACCCCAAAAATGATAACTGTTCTCGTACGTGGCAATCACACCTGGCCTCCTGAGCAGACTAATAAACATCTCTTTCATTGGGTCCTGGCTGGTAGAAAACTTTCGTATCATCTCCATCCTTTCTTCCATCTGACTTAACCTCGGCTCTGGGCAAATGAACATCTCACCAATTTCCTCGACAAAATGCTTATTGAGAGACCAACTGTAAGGACGCACATCAGGCCTCTTATATCTCTTCCCGACAGCGAGAGTCATTCGCTCCTTGAGTGCTTCAGCTCTGTCATATGCCTTATCTTCTTCGGTCACAACATATCCCAAACCTCGCCTGTTTCTTTTAGGCTCAGGCATTTCAATTTTATACCGTCCTTGCTGGCGCTTCCCTAATCCCAGACTAGGAATGTAATTCATGCTTCGCATCATCTTTAATACAGGAGGAATCATATCTGAGGAAGTTGTCAGATCAATAGCACAGACCTGCCCCTTCGGCTTTTCGATTGTGAACCCGCTAAGCATTAGACTCTCTTGATCAAGCTTAATCTCCATTACATGCATAGTACTAGTGCTAGTCTCCCCAATGGTGACACTGTCTCCATAAATGGTTGTCAATATACCGTCCTGGACAAATTTCAAGCATTGGTGTAGTGTAGAGGCTACTGCTCCAATCTCGTGTATCCAAGGCCTCCCCAACAATGCTGAAACGTAACGGGAATATCAATCACTTGGAACTCCACCGCCATTTCCTTACCTCCGAACAACAAATTCAAAGAAACAATTCCCAAAACGGCTCTAGAAGTCGAATCATAGGCTTTGATGGTCTGGTTGGATGGTTTGAGACTCGTTGCATCAATATTCAGCATGCTCATCATTTTCGCTGGAAGCACATTCATGGCTGAGCCATTATCCACCAACACGTGAGGGGTTTGGCGCCCCTCCAAAGGCACGGTAATATGCAAAGACTCATTGTGTTTTGATCCATAGGAAGGCAAATCGAGATCTGTGAAAGTGATAATATTTCCATACTGGGCTGTCCCAATCAACTAACATGCTTCGTCCAGGGTCGCATTGACAGACACCCTAGTCTTGGATAGAGCTTCTTCCAGTTTCAGTTTATGGGGATACGATGAGGTAAGCTATGACCACAAGGAAATGTCGGCTTGAGTTCTCTTCAGCTGGGTTAAAATTGGATCATCCTGGACTACCTCATCCCCAACTAACTTATAAGGATCTCGAGAAACCTGGGGATTTGAAACTGAAATTCCCTTGCCCTTTCTGGATGATTCAGCATTATCTGTTCCCATCATTCTGCCTGACCGTGTTAGCAAATTCACTTCCTGATCATCTTCAACCACAAAACTTCTACTGGCTTCTTTAAGTTTGGCTAGTGTCAACGGAGCTGAACGAGTGTTGTACGGCCATGCCGCTTGCCTTATCTCATTTATTGAGAACGGTGCCTCTAAACTAGCTGCTGCTTTGAGCTCTTCCAAAGAGAGTGGAGACTCTTTTGGAGATACAGAAGAGATGGCGTTGATAACCAACTGCTCCTCATATTCATCATAATCAACAGTGTTATTTAAATCACGTAAATCATCGAGATACAAAACATAACAGAAATTGTCTTTCATTTCATCAAAACAACGGGTTACATCAGCAATGACTTCCTTACAATTATTACTAGCGTTGCCACCTACAGACTCATTGAATTCTATCACATTCACAAAGTAATCCTGACCAAAATCGATCAAATTCACGCCATTGCCCAGTAGAGGGTTCTTGATGATGTTGGGACGGGGAGATTTCTCGATCTTCTTCTCGTCAACTAATCTTTGAATAATCTTCTTCAGAGTGACACAAGCATTGGTAGTATGCCCAGGGTATTGGTGAAATCTGCAGTATTTGCTGGTATCAAGGTTGGGCTTAGGAATGGGAGGGTTATAGTTGTCGAGCGGCTTAATCATTCCAGTCCTGATCAAACCATTGAAAACCTCTTCGATAGACATACCCAGATCATCAAACCTCTGCTGCTGTCGAGGTTGGAATCTTCTACCATTCTGTCCACTGCCATCTCCACCTTGCAAGTTGTGAACGCTATTGTCTTTCACGACCTCTTTTCCCTTTTGAGCCATTGAGGAAACCGGGTTAGCTGCTCGGTAACGGAATCCTCCACTTCCACTGTAACCACTAGCATTGGTACTTGGGGCGAGGTTGAAAAGTCTATTTTTGCTACGGGCACCCATTCCAACCATTTCCCTCAGGTCCGGGTACCATCCTTTTCCAATGGCTTCACACAGAACAAGAAAATGTCTTTCTGGTCTTGCAGAGGAATCGGTTCAGACCATTCATTGAGCTTCGCGTTCCATCTTTTGTAAAATTTTGTTATTGATTCATCACTCTTCTGAATAGTACCCACTAAATCATCTCTGGTTGTGCGCCACTCGAGATTTCCCCTGTATTTCTCGAGAAAGGTTTCAGTAATCTGGCTCCAAGTGGAGCGACCCTCTTGCTTTAGGGAAAGAAACCATGTAAGCACTGGGCCTTTCAGAGTGAGATGGAAGTGCGAAGCCATGAACTCGGGCGTACAACCCATTGCTCCCATTGTCATCACGTAAGTATCAATATGGGTTTTCGGGCATGCCGTACCGTCAAATTCCATCTTAGGCATCTTGAATTTGTGGGGAAGGGGTGTCACCTGGCCTGGGTCAATTACTTTGAGACCGCTGGAACCCACTGTCAACTTGTCAATCTGTTGCTGCATTTGTTTTAACAATGCCGTCACCTCTGGAGTCATTCCTGGGAGCTGAGGAATAGAAGGAGCAATAGTCGAGGAAGGTACTGGAAGAGTAGACGGAAATTTTGGGACATGCCTAATAGGCAGAGCAGCTGGGGGAAGGCCAAAAGTACTGGGAACATTGATGTTGCTGTCTAACAAACTTACCGAACTGGGCACCCTGTTTCCATACATATCGTACCCGTTGAACTGAATATTCGGCTGTTGCGGACCAAACTGAGCTGACTGGTATCCAAATTGACCTTGAGCTGAAAATCCGGTGCTCACACAGGGAGTTGAGTACGGAGTGGAATCGTAAATGTGCTGAGTAAGAGGAGAACAAACTACGGGTTGGGAGAAATTGCTTTGAAACTGAGACTGGCTCTGAGGATACTGCGGGAATCCGTCTTGCCAAACTTGGCTTCCCGATAAGCGATACTGGCTGTTCTGATGCTGCGGACCCTGGGAAACACCCTTCAAACTCTGTTGTTGACTGAACTGCCCATACTGATAACCATCCTGATACACACTGACTTGAGGCTGAGAATAGCTTCCTTGGAACTGAAACCCATACTGACCCTGTGGCACTGAGACATCGGGAGCTGGAGAAGAAGTCAAGTCAAAAAAGTTCGACGGCTGGCTACGATTTTTGCTGAATCCATACTGAGCACCTTGGTTGTGTATCTGAGAGATTGGAGGAGGAACCCTTCCTTGGACATTCACGGCCGCTTCCTGCGATGGCATTCGGTCAGGACGAGGAGCATAATTCAGAGGAGGAGGCATGGCATGGTAAGTGGATTGAGGTGAAGAGTGATAAATAGGTTGCATAGGGGAGGCAGATCCAATCCCATTGTTGCTATCTTCAGTAATCTCTTTATAGGAACCATCCTCTCGGCGGAGCACCGCAATTCCCCTGGCCCGCATGGACTCAACAAAACGAGCATGGGCTTCTTCTTCCCGAGCTTTGGTATTCTGAGCAAGCAAGTGAGATTCACACTCCCTAGCTAGAGCGGCCTCCAGAGTAGCCCTCATCTCCTCCATGGACATGTCATTCAGACCTGACTGACCCATCGAGGCAGAACCCCCAACTGACTGAGTAGAGAAAACATCACCACTTCCTGCCATCTCTGAATTTGAATCAAATGAAATCCCAGAAACTTCTTGAACTGTATTAGCAATACGGACTAAACGGGCACCTGGGACGGAAGAACGGATCCAACTCGCCGTAACTGCAGGGGTAGATATGGATTGATAAGGATGAAGGAAGAGATTCTTTAGAAGGTACGGGAGAGGGAAGGATGGGAAATGAGACGGGCTCGTGCAAACATCTTATTTATGTTCAAGTAGAAATCGGTGTCTTTTAAGTCCTAAGCAAGGTTGGAAAAGGATAAGC
This sequence comes from Adenophora triphylla var. japonica, assembly GCA_022495995.1. Taxonomy (NCBI): domain Eukaryota; kingdom Viridiplantae; phylum Streptophyta; class Magnoliopsida; order Asterales; family Campanulaceae; genus Adenophora; species Adenophora triphylla. The sequence goes on from JAFEMH010001337.1 coordinate 29,441, forward strand.
CTTTATTTTCGCATTCTAAGACCTCGGGGGAAACCTAGAGACGCAACATTCAAATTATACCAAATGTTTTGCATAGAAATTAATAATAGGTAATAACACCTAAACAAGACCTAAGCACTATATGAGACGAACGAGTAGTCCAAATTTCTGGGGAAATTTGCGCAGCATAACGGGTATCCTCGAAGAATTTCAAAGAAAAATCTGGCATGACCTCTTGTCGGTGCATGTTGACAATGCGGCATGATCTCTCATTAGAACACGTCACGAGAGTGACATGTCCATACGTGAAACCATGTTGTATTGGCAACATGCCCACACGTGCTAGGTTTTGGGATAGGTATGAAGGCCTATTAAAAATTTCGAAAACAACTTCATTTTAGTATAATTAGAAAAAATGTTGTGTCCAAAACCAACCATCGGGTAAGATTTAAAGAGTATGGCTCCACCTATGATGCGCTAGGGGGATAGGATTGATTTCAGGCGCTCAAGCGTAGGCGAACTACATCACCGTCCGCGATGCCGTCAATCGCACCCGAGGATTCTAGATCTATGTGACGTAGTGTGCGGATGACTAAATTCTTTTATTTATGAAAAAAAAAATTGAATCCATTTTTTATTTTCTTTTTATTTGAAAAGGAACAACAAACGAAAAATAACACACACAGATACAGATTAACAAGGTACAATAATCCACTTCACATTTAATCCAAGGGACTGCCCTTCATCAGAATCTGAAAACATGCTCAGTGGCCAGTTCTGTCGCGTGACACAGGACAATCTTGGCTAAGACTGTCGCACGACCTAGCTAGCCACTGAACTGAAACCTCAAGCAGGAATCAAACAACCTGCTTCTCCAAGGCAAAGGACAAACTCAAAGCCCCAATTCACAGCAACAAAAAGCAAGCAAAGACATACAATCTCAGGAATCCCATAAAATGCATATACCACACAAAGTCATTAATGATGCACACAAAAATGAACGTATTGAATGTTTGAAAGAAACTGAAAGCTTGACCCTCTTATTTTGAAAAACAGGTTTTCAAAAGCACGTCCCCAGCGGAGTCGCCACTAAATGTACGCTCGCCAAAATTTTTAATGAAAAATTAGGAGTCGCCACGCCATGTTTTAAGGTACACTTTGAAAAACCTTTGAAAAGAGAAAAGGGTTCGGGGGTCAGATTACGTGTTGGGAAGAGTCGAGAATTCACCCAACACGCCTCGTTTACATGAGTCTTTCAACAAACATCCAAAAACATTCAAAGTATGTGCAAAAATGTAAGACAATATGTGATAAAATGGATTTTATTGATTAAATGAGATAATTACAACTTGTGAGCCATTTGGTAAGGGAGGCCACATCCCAATTATAGATCTCAAAACAGATTACAACTGGAAACAAAGAATCTCTGCAAAATAGCAAGATGTGTCGCGTGACACAGAACCTGCCTGGCTAGATGTGTCGCGTGACACAGGATCCAGCCTGGCAAGTTATGTCGCGTGACACAGGTTGCCCATTTGCAGAAACCTTACAAATTGAATACAGAGGAAACAGAAACCAATCCATATCTAATTATATCATCAATTCAACTTCGAAAATGCATAAATCAACGACTAAATGATCAAGGGGGTGTGGATATGGGAGATCAGCACTCCCTTGATGATCACGCCACCAATAGAAGCCAAATTACACCATGAACATAAAATTATATCAAATAGAAACAATTAAACAGAGAGATTGCGATTGGAGTTCGATAATTAAGATAGGTAGAGTCTAATTACCAAAGCAAATGAGTATATGATACTTGAATTATGAAAATGACAAGATCTAAGAGAGAGAAGTAAGGAATTGGTGAGTTACCCTTGAAGATCCACGAATCCTATACCAAGTCAGGTATAGAACCCTTCAACAAGTAGCTTCTGAGACGAATTGAGCTTGGGAGGAGTGGTGGTTTGAAGATCTAAGTGGTAGTGGGTGAGTTGGATTGAATTGGAGGAGGATTGGAGAGATTTGGGTATGAGAGAGGAAGAGTTTTGTGTGTTTGGCTCTGTGTGTTACGCAACCAAATTGGCAGAGTAACAGTATGCAAAAGAGGGATCCAGAAATGAGAGGGGGAGGGTCTTATTTATAGGCTGTTGGTGAGGGGTGAGTTGTGTCGCATGACCTTTCGCTTCGGTTTTCCTTGGCTCGTTGTGTCGCACGACTTGGATGTCCATGTAACTGTTTCTGGTGCCAACGACCTGTTCTGGAACCTTTCGAGGTAATTCCTAATAGGTCCAAAACTGGTAATTCCTTGCAGGTCCCTTTTGCCTGGAAAAATGACTTAAAGGCACTTCCTTCACAAAAAACTTATGAAAAGTTTTCGGAAGTTTCGGAATGGACCGGGAATTTACCAAAACGCCCCTAGTGCAATTTTATTACATTAAAAGGCACTTTTAAAGGGTCGCGAATTGGATTGGCGTACTTACACACTGCCTTTGCTGTAGCGCTGATGGGACATAAAAATCAGACAACAAATGTAAAAAGTATACAACAAAATGTAAAATATTTTGAACGAATGTAAAAACACATTTTTGTACTAAAATGAATGTAAAATATTTAGTAGTGTATTTAAAACTTATACTACAAATGTAAACTCTTTTTCTCTACATTTCGTTGTTCGATTTTTATATCATTTACTAGATATTTTACATGTCGTTGTGAGGAGCACCGCAACAAACTTAAAAGTGCTGCACCGGTTTGAAATTCTCGCAACACCAAACAACTTACTATTTCTTTCACTTATTTTTTCTCTTAATTTACTTTTTATACTCACAACACATCAATTATACTTGTTATTAATCACCATGTCTCGATCAGAATAGATGACATCTTCACAATAGGTGAAAAAATTTCCCTGAAATCTACCCCTTTTTTCTGACTGAAATCCTTCACAACTAATCTTGCCTTGTACCTTGTATGCAAACTATTTTCTTCAGTCTTCAACCTGTATACCCATTTGTTCTTGAGTTCTCTCTTACCCTTAGGTAACTTTACTAGCTTAAAAGTGTGATTGTCATGAAAAGATTTCATCTCTTCTTACATGGCATTCTTCCACTTAACTCTGTCCACATGATCAATAGCCTCTCGGTAACACTCAGGCTCTCCCCCATCAGTTAACAACACATAATCTGTAATGGGATACCTTTTTGAAGGTTGCCGATCTCTATTTGACCTTCTAGTAAGAGCAACTGAAGGTGGGACATCAATCTGCTGATGCTGCTGCTCATACTGCTGCTGTTGCTGCTCATGCTGCTGCTGCTCATCAGTCTGTGTTGGTCCCAAAGGTGCAACAAGAGTATGAAAACAGCTAGAGGGGGGGTGAATAGCTGTATAAAAATTTCTACTCTTTTTGAAAATTCAACCTTGGCTTACTTGGGCTGAAAGTGTGGTCAAGTAAAAACCAACTTTTAAGCTTAGTAAAATGCACAGCGGAAGTTTTCTAAGTACAAAACTTAGTATTGAAAAATAGTGTGGTCGACCGCAAAAGTGAAAGTGTGGTCGACCGCGAGGTTGAAAATGGCTTAGGCAGATTTGTACTATAAACACAATTCAATATGGTGTTGGATAACTATGAAGATCAAACACAAGAAATAATATGAAAGATTAAGAACTTGAAATGAAAAGTGCAGAAAGTAAATGACACGATATTTGGAGAGGTTCAATCGTTAAAGATCTACGTCCTCTACCAAGATGGTTAGTCTTGGATTTTCTAAGGGAGATAGTATATTTGATTTGAGTAGCTGTTACAAGGAATACAAAGTGAGAATCAAACAATCTCAAATCTAACTATCTTTTTCTATGAAGCAAATCCTAAACAATAACCAGTGTATGTGTGTGTGTGCAAGATTCAAGAGCTCTTTATAATGATAAAGAGAGAGCTTGATGAATCTATGGTGTTACAAAAGGTCTTGAGAGATTTTCTGGGTTGGATAATCTTGAAGGCTTGTAAGTGTTTAAAGATTCAAAGAAATCTGGAGATGATAAGCTTCAACACTTTGATAATTTCGATGTCTCTCTTTTTCTCAAGCTATCTTGTTATCTTCATGCTTGAACACAAGGTCTATTTATAGCCTTGGAATGAAGATAGCCGTTGGAGTTTCGTGTTGAGCAAGCTTCAAGGACAATGTGCTGTTGATGTATAATTGGAGCACGTGTCCTTTGTTGTCTCCATGTTGCAGAGTTAGTGGCAAGGTGGTATCTTTGGTATGTCCTTTGCACGAAGTGACCCAAATTGCCACCAATTTTGAATTTTGGAGCAAATTCTGCAACGGTAGTTCTCTGAGTTAACTCTGAGTTGTGATCAGAGTTAATTTCTCAATCTTCAGAAATGATGTGCGGTCTGGCAAGCTATGCGGTCAGGAATGAATTGCGGTTAGCAAGCTCAGACGGTTGGCATGTCAATGCGGTCTGGACATGTTGATGCGGTTTGGACATGCTGATGCGGTTTGGACATGCTCCATGCGGTCAGCTTGAATGCGGTCGAAGAAGTGCTTCAAGTCTTCATAGTGCGGTCCAAGATGCGGTCGACCGCATGGTCAATTTTGAGCCAAAATTACTTAGAAATTTTAACCTAGAATAACCTACTCAAGCCTAAGCAATAAAATGGACTTAACTATATTTGAAGTTAGTAAGACTTCATACATTATGTCCTATAGTCCATATAAAGTAAAAATAGGTGATGGTATCAATCAAATTAAGTAATAGGAGGGGTTCATAGTAAGCATACCCAACAATCTCCCCCTATTTGATTGAGACCATTACCTACTATAACAAAGGCTAATTCATTGTACTTGGTAAAAACATGTCCAAATAATTTAAGAATGGTAAATCATGTCCCAAGTCAATGCACACACTTAAGCCTAAGTCATAGATTTCTAACTTCCTATACAGATAAAAGAATTTCATATTGGGAAGTAAGAAATAATCATTTAGTGCATTCAAATGATGTTAACATGAAGTGCATGAATGCGTTTAAACTAAATGTAAGAAACATGCATAAGTAAGGAATGTGAAAGATAGGTTATATGCATGAGTCAAAAATAATGCAATCATTATTCTACAAACAAGTAGTTTGAGTGAATAAAGTTTTCAAAAACCATAATGATGCATTTAGAGAGATTAATATTGTGGTTTACAGACTTTCAAAAATTTAACAAAAGAAGGAAGCAATAAACAAAAGGCTTCCAGAAAGTCTTCATTAATCTTCTTTCTTCAACGCAAGTCATACGAATCACGGTCACGAACGACGACATAATTGTTGGCTGCCGGATCGCCTTGAGGAGCAGGAGCTGGAGGAAGATCTTCAGGCATGTGGAAAGCAGAGGCTTCAGCTCCTATGGCTTGGAGAACTTTCTTGATTCTGAGCCTTCCTTGTTTGCTGCGGTTTGAAGTGCGGCCAGATGATTCTCTATATTCAGAAAGTTACCTCTTGAGGAGTTAGTGAGAATGTCAATCCTTGAAGTTTGAAAATCAATGCGGTTGGAATGAATTCCCAAGCTTTGAGTCAGACTCTTGAATCTTTCTCCTAGTACTGTAAAGGCAGCATTTACGGAGGTGTCAATATGGTCTTCAACTTTCTTGATTCTTTCAATAACATCAGTTTTATCCAGAGCCATTGCCTTGGATACTTCATCAACCGCAAGTTTCATTTCAGAGGATAAGCCATGTAAGAGGGCTTGAGTCAAGGTCCTCATAGCTTCTTTGATAAAATCTTGGGTGATGGATTCTGGAGAAGGAATGAAGGGAGTGATGGGAGCAGCTTGGCTTGAGCTTGTGCCAGTATGACCAGACATAATGTCTTTTAAGGCCTTTGTTATGAGAACACTCTCCCCCTTAATGATCTCAATCAATAGGGAGGGAAGAGCATCAATTTTGGTATGAAGGCTTTTGTGAGCTGCAGCCAGAAGTGATTGAGATTTGATGAGTTGGGCAATCTGGGATTGATTGTCAAGCTGGATAGAGGTGAAGGTTTCAATGGACTGGAGGATTTTGTTAAGGTCAGTGTTTTGAGGAGGCTCTTGAGAAGGGTGAGGGCTGAGAGGAGGAGTAGGCCCACTGCGGTTGACCGTGCGGTCCGATTGAGGTTCAGGGAAAATTGGGTCTTTGCCAATTGTAGTATCCTCTTTTGGCTCATTTCCTTGGTTAGCAGCAGTTTCTTCATTTTTATCAACATTAACCCCTTCATCATTAGTAGGTTTTTCAAAACCTTCTTCAAGCCAGTTGTCATCATCAGCAACCACCTTGGTTCTTGTTATCACCATATCCTCCTGAATAGATGGAATTGAATCAACCAACCCATCGATACTTCGTCATCGTAATCATCAAGACCCAGTCAAGAATGGTTTGACTAACATTGACAAGTCTTGGCCTTTTCTTTGGTGAGGATTGATCATCAGTTATTTTCCTTTTCTCCCCCTGAGAAGTAGCACCAAAGAGATGATTGAAAATTTCCTGTTCTTTTAAGGCAGAGGGGGTTGGAGTTGGAGAGATGATAGGAGATTTTGTCTTGGGTTCATTTGACTTGGATGGAATTGGAGAGCTTGGCTTAGTGACTTTAGGAGCTGGGGCACTAAATTTTGAGAGTTTCACAGGCTTGGATGGTGCGGTCGACCGTGATGTTACGGTTGACCGTGGTTTTTCAGCTTGGAATGAAGGTTTGGCAATGCTTGGCTCTTGAATCTTGATTCCACCAGGTCTCCTTGGTGGATCAATGAATGAAGCTTTCTTCTTTGGAAGATCAATAGTTTTATCTTTTCCCTTGGCTTTTCTAGCCACTTCCCTTGAATCCTCAGGTTCCTTGAGTTTCTCAACACTGTCATCTTTGGTTAGTTTCTTCTGTCCTTTCAGAGGCACAAACTCTTCTTGGGGATCCTTCTTCCAAAACTGAATATACAGTTCATTGTCAAACTTTGTTCTGAAAACCTGCATTGTTTTTCTAGTGAATATCTTGGCCTTTGGAATTTCAGCCTGAAGTTCATGATGCCTGTCAATGTATTTGCCTATCTTCTCAGTTTGAGCCAGAATGAGGGAAATGAGTCTGGTATGGGTTCTGTACTTGTTATTACCAGCAGCCTCATTCTTTTGATATTCAAGAATACGGCTATCGACGTTGAAAGATGATCTTGGGCCAATGGAGTTTCCTACCAAGAAATATAGCATAAATCTTCCACTGATCATTATTGAAGTTTGCACGATTTCCAGTTTTGCGAGAAGAGAGAGTGTCCAACAAGATGGCCGATATGATACATTAGCTCATCAAAACTTTTTCTTGGAGTTGTAGTTACAAAGCAGTACTCCCAATCAATGACACGAGAGATCATCCAAATCCTTTTGTTCTAGCTCCATAGGGTCGGTTACGGTGATTGGCATGTTAAGAACAAAAGCTATGTCTTCATAGTCAATATCCAAGGGAATTCCATGAATTTGAGTGCTAATTATCTTGATCCTTCTACCCTTATCATCTTTTACGATTAGCTCTCTGGCATTGTGAAAGAACCGATCCACCAAAGCAGGACATGGATTGATTGCTTCATGTCAAAGAAGGGCATAACTCCGTATTTCTTAAACACTTTTAGCAGAACTCTACCAAGAGCATCTTGAGCCAGATCTTTGCGATCAATAACCCACCCATGTATAAAATGACTAGTATTCTGCAATAATAGAAAATGTTAGAATATAGAAAAATATATGTAAGTGCGGTTGACCGTAGTTTAAGGTAGCGTGCGGTCGACCGTAATCTAGGGAGAAAGAGCAAGTCTTATGCGGTCGACCGTGATATATGCGGTCAACCGTGATTTGGGTGAAAACAAGCAAGTAAAATTTGTAAGAAACATTTTGGATTAAAAAGTTTAAACAAGATTAATCGGAATCATAAACCAAAATATACGGAATTTCCCAGAAATTCATCATGAATATTTGAAGAACATGAAGAACTATAAGAACATGAAGAACATAATTTCCAGATTTTACAGAGCATGTTTAAAAATCATATTTTCTTGCTCTTAATATAGGGAATTTCATTTAAATCAACAAACATACATGATTTAACTCAAATAAAAAGCAGAAATTGAGTTTAAAACCCAGAAAACTCGAAAATTAGGTTTAACATAGTTCTTCATTTTGAGAAATCAAAGCACCATCTAAACATGAAATAGATAACATTTATGAGTTTCTAATGAAGAATCGAACATGGATAAGCAAAAATTTCAAGCAAGATAGCAAAGCAAAATGGTATTTAATGAAACTGGGTTTCCCGTTTTTCCGCCATTGACGAGCAAATTTTTGAAATTCAAAAATCAAAAGGTTTTTAGAAAAATGACTCACCATTATCACGAATTTGGATATACTGGATTCACTCTTTGATTCCTCTGAAGTATTTTGAGTTGAATCCGATTGAGAATGAGACATTTTATAGAGAGAATTTTAGAGAGAGAAAGTAGAGAGAGAAAGAAGAAGACGAAAAGAAGTACTGAGGTGCAGGTGACAGGGAAGGACAGGGAAGTGGAGAAGTGGAAACGGAGGTTATGGAGGGAGGTTAGTGCACAGTAATGTCCTTTGTGTAAGAGGATAGTCCTTTTGTCTTCACTATGACAGCCAATGGGGGCTGAACATGTGGCATTTAAAGAAAAATATTTATCCTATAAAAATTTGATTTAAATAAATACGAGGGAAAAATAATTGCAAAAGTACCCTTGTGCAATTATCTTGTCCTAATATGGACAAGTCCCATACAACACAAAGAGTTAGAACACTTACCTGGTGTCCTTAATAATACGGTTAAGTATGACTATTATGAGCCAAACGGTTGACCGTATTGAAGGCTTCTACAAAGCCTAGAAATTATTCAAAGGCTCATGCAGTCCAATCTTATGCACGCGGTCCACTAGAGAATTGATAAAAACATTTTGGCATGCTAAAGGACTAGTGCGGTCGACCGTGCATTGGCTTGATGCGGTCGACCGTGAAGAATTGAGCCATTCTTATTGACCTGTCTTTGAGTATGAACTTGAAACACACAATTTGTTAGTTAAAAAAATAAGGACAAGTTTTACTTGAGTTCTAACATACCCATTTCTCCTCTTAAGAACACGAATCTCTTGGAGTCTAGAGCTTTGGTAAGAATGTCTGCAATTTGATTGTCAGTACCAATATGCTCTAAATGAATGTTACCTTTTTCAACATGATCCTTGAGAAAGTGATATTTGATATCGATGTGTTTGGTTTTAGAGTGCATAACAGGGTTGTTTGATACTGCAATGGCTGATGTATTGTCACAATAGATTGGACAATTTCCTTCATGAATGCCATAGTCAACTAGTTGTTGCTTCATCCACAGATTCGACAACAAAGAGCCTTCCCAACAGCCGATGTATTCGGCCTCCGTTGTTGAGACAGTACACCGAAGCTTGTTTCTTGCGGCCCATGTAACAAGTCGATTTCCAAGGAAATGACAAGTTCCACCGGTGCTCTTTCCTGTCGATTGTGCAGCCGCATAATCTGCATCCGAGAAACCTGTAAGATCAAAAGATGGTTCTTTGGAATACCAAAGTCCAAGGTTAATAGTCCCAGATAGATAACGAATAATACGTTTTACAGCTATAAGGTGTGCTTCTCTAGGGTCCGCTTGATAGCGAGCACAAACACAAACACTGAACATGATATCTGGTCTACTAGCAGTTAGATAAAGTAAGGAGCCAATCATACCTCTATACAAAGTTTGATCAACTTTCTTACCTTTCAAGTCTTTGTCTAATTTGTTACCTGTAGCCATAGGAGTGTCGTATGCTTTTGCATTTTCAAGTCCAAATTTCTTGATTAAGTCTTTAGTGTATTTTGCTTGGTTAAGGAAGATGCCATCATCACATTGTTTGATTTGGAGCCCAAGGAAGAAAGTGAGTTCTCCCATCATGCTCATCTCAAATTTGCTTTTCATGAGTTTCTCAAAACGCTTACACAAAATTTCATTAGTAGAGCCAAAAATGATATCATCAACATATATTTGAACAAGTAGTGTATGATCATTATATTTGGCAATGAAAAGAGTTGTGTCGATTTTACCTCGTTTGAAGCCCTTTTCTAAAAGAAATTTAGATAGAGTATCATACCATGCTCTTGGAGCTTGTTTGAGTCCATACAAAGCCTTTTGGAGTTTGTATACATGATCTTGATGTTTGTTGTCTTCAAATCCAGGTTGTTGTGCAATATAGACCATTTTTGAAGTTTACAGTTGAGAAATGCACTTTTCACATTCATTTGATAAAGCTTGAATCTTTTAAAAGAGACATAAGCTAAGAAAATTCTTATAGCTTCAAGTCTTGCAACGGGAGCGAAGGTTTCGTCGTAATCAATTCCTTCTTCTTGTCTATATCCTTGTGCAACCAACCTTGCTTTGTTTCTTGTTATGCTTCCATTCTCATCCATCTTGTTTCTAAACACCCATTTTGTACCAATTACTCCTTGATCCTTTGGTCTTGGAACTAAAGTCCAAACTTTACATCTTTCGAATTGGTTGAGCTCTTCTTGCATAGCCACAACCCAACTTGAATCTTGGAGTGCTTCATCAACTTTCTTTGGTTCAATTTGAGATATGAATGAAGTGTATTCATCATAGTGAGAACTTCTTGTTTGAACCCCAGAGAACAAATCACCAATGACATTGTTAATTGGGTGATCTCTAACCTCATGAATTTCTTGGAGGTAAGTCTCGGTTGAGTTGTTTGTTGTTGAAGATCTTCAATAGGTACATCATTTAAGCTATCAAAGTAAGTGAGTTGAGGAATAGGCTCAATGGACTTTATGGGGTCGGATTCAACTGCATCATCTTCTGAATGAACATCTTCAGTAGGAATCTCTGATGTTGGATTTGAGAAATTTGGTGCGGTTGATGTTGATGGATTTCCTTGAGTTGAGTGATTTTCTGATCTAGGTGTATTTTGAGAAGAATTACCTGTCTCATTAGGCTCAAGAAAATCATCAAGAACATTTGGAGCCAAATGTGGCTCAAGGAGAGAATGTTCATCAAAAGTAACATGAACAGATTCTACTATCTTTAAACTATTTTTATTAAAAACACGAAAAGCTTTAGAATGTTTGGCATACCCAACAAAAATACCTTCATCTGCTTTAGGAGCGAATTTACCTCGATGCTCTTTTCCATTATATAGAATAAAGCATTTGCATCCAAATATTTTGAAGAAGGCTATGTGTTGGGGTTCTTCCTCTCCAAAGTTCATATGGAGTTTTGTTGTAGGTCTTGTTGATGAGAGATCTATTTTGAGTGAAGCAAGCCGTGTTGGTAGCTTCGCCCAAAAGTATTGTGGTAGCTTGGCTTCGCCGAGCATTGTTTTACCAGCCTCGATCAACGTTCTATTCTTTCTTTCCACAACTCCATTTTGTTGCGGAACTCCAAAGCAGCCAGAGAAGTTATGATCAATACCATGGTCGTCACAAGCATCGAGCTACACCGTTATTTTGAATTCGTTCCATGATCTCGATCTAACACTAACGATGTCATCTTCTTTTTGTGTTTGGAGTCAGTCTAAAGAGTGAGGTCAAAATATCATAACAATCATCTTTGGAGTTCATCATTTCGACCCATGTATATCTTGAATAATCATCCGCCACAACTAAAGTATATTTATTTCCTCCAATGCTTGCGATGGTGACAGTCCAAACATATCGATGTGAAGTAGTTGCAAACATCTTGAAGTTGAAGGTACAAACTTCTTTGGAGAAAGATGCCTTGGGTTGTTTGCCAAGTTGACATGCGGCGCACTTCTTGTCGTGGTGATCGGCTACTTTGGGTAGACCACGAACTAGACTTTCTCTTCCAATCTTAGATAGATACTTGAAGTTCGTATGACTAAGTCTTTTGTGCCACACCAACTATTTTCACTCACACTTTTTGCTACAAAACAAAGATTAGTAAGATTGCAAGGTAATTAAAATCGATAATGTAAACATTACTCTTACGAATCCCTTTGAGCAAAGTGACTCCGGATGTGCCATCTTTGATAAAGCAATTTGTCAAGTAAAGTTGCAAAGGCAATCCTTTGTCACAAAATTGAGATATGGAGAGAAGATTATGCTTGAGTCCTTTGACTAGAGATACTTCTTTTATAGTTAGATTTCCTTTTCGAATGACTCCATATCCAATCGTCTTTCCTTTGTTGTTATCCCCAAACGTTACTGATGGACCATTTTCTTCACGGACATCTTCCAGCAATGTGATATCTCCGGTCATATGTCTTGAGCAGCCACTGTCGAGATACCATTCATTTGAATTTGCCTTGGAAGATCCAGCCATGAAGCAGAGGACCTGAAAAATAAACATTTAAGCACGAGGTCCCCTTTATTCTTTTGGGTCCTGGGGTTAGCACCTTTTAATAACCCACACCTGTTTGACCGAAGGTGGATTATGTCTTCGAGCATTAGGTGTGAATCTTAAAAGGCATTCAGCAGCCGAGTGACCATAACCATCACACACAGAACAATGATGAAAGCTACAAATATCATGTGTTTTTACTAACTCTTTACTTTTCTTAAGAGTTGCATGCGGTTTGGGGAGCAAGGATTTTAGCTTTGACAAAGGGAAGTGGCTTTGGCTTGACTACGTATTTTCTAGGAGCATTCTTCTGGCTTTGAAGGCAGGAGGAATGGTCGAAGAAGAAGGGCGGTCAGCCTTTGCGGTTGCAAAGCACCACTAATTCCACCGCGGTTGAAGTAGAGATGCGGCCAACTCCATAAGCCATGTTCTCCGAATCATCAATCTCGTAATCCTTATCTTTTATCTGAGAGTCCTTCCTATACTTTGGATAGACATAATTGAAAATTTGTCCTTTACCCTTAGGATTAGCATGCTTCCTCTTAGGAATTTCATTAGTTAGTGTTGAAATCTCCTCATCCTTTTCACTATCTGGATGCACACTTCTCTTCTTCACCGGATCCAAAACCTATACCCTCCTTAATTCCATTGGAAATTTGGGAGTCTATGATTTGATCCGAGGTGGATTTTGACTTGTTCCACCTATCAATAATCTTTTGAAGATCGTTCATTTGGGTAACCAGGTCATCATTGCGAAGTTGAAGTGCAGCAACCTTAGTTTCAAGAATGAGGTTTTGATCTACAAGAGGAGTCATACTTTTGATTTGGCCCTTAAGATTTGAAATTTCAGACCTCATCACAGTTTTCTCCGTCTTGAGTTGAGAAATTTCATCGGTTGATAGAGATAGAGCTTTCTTAACATTTTCAAACCTTTGGATCATCACTTCAGCCTTTTTAAACATCTCTTCTTGATCCATGGGGGAAATCTCATTAGCCCTTTTTGGGATTGACTTAGTTTTTGAAGGGGCTAAATTTTTGGATGGAAAGATGGGGCGAGAAAATGAACAATTTCCAATCTTGGTGCTTGGAGTGAGGTCAAAATTGCTATAGTCCACACTGCTAGCCACAAGCTTGGTTTTCTTTGAAATCACCTCATTCCTCTTTTGAGCGACTCATCGTGAACTTCATCTTCGAGTCACTAGAAGCATCCTCAAAGAATGAGGCGTAGATTTACCTCTTCGGTACTCTCATCGCCGTCTTCATCGAATCGCCCTCGATCCAAGTTGCAAGTTCTTTAGAATTCTCTTCTTCTTCAAGAACCATTCCCTTTCGTTGAGAAAATTTCGAAGGGAAAGTTTTCTTTTTCAAATACTCATATTTGGGTTGAGGGCACTCTGAAGCAAAATGACCTGGCTTTCTACAATTGTAGCACACGAGGTCACTCTTTTTCTTTGAGTCACTCACCCTTGAAGATGTTGCTGGATATTTGCTTTTTGAAAACGGTTTTGAATTTTTACGAAATTTTTGAAAACGTTTTTACAAACATGGCAAAGTCCTCATCATCCATATCGATGAGAGAAGAAGTTGAAATACTAGGATCCGAGGTAGGCTTTGAGGGTTTCTCCACATGATCAACAACAGACATAGAAAGTGATTTTCCCTTTCCCTCGACTTCTTCAATATGTTGTAATTTTAACTCATAAACTTTAAGGTTTGCATATAAATTACTAAGAGTCCATGTATTTAATTGTTTTGAATCTTCGAGGGAAGTTGCTTTGTGCATCCATTTGGATCCCAGAGCAGAAAGGAATGTCATGTTAATTTCTTTATCGCTAAAACTTTACCTAGAGATAAGCAAGCATTTACTACCTCAACATAGCGATCGTAGGTTTGACGTAGAGATTCATTGGGTAGTCTGTTGAAGCTGCTGTATCTTCTTTCAATTTCAAATTTCTTGCTTTCCTTGCATTGATCATCACCTTCGAGATAGTTTTCAATAGAGTCCCACATCTCCTTTGCAGTCTTGCATTTGAGTACCTTCTGATAGGTTGAAGTGGGTAATGTTCCGGAAATGATATTTCTGGCTTTGCTATCCAATGCAACATATTTTCTTTCTTCGTCAGTCCATTCTGTCTTCAGCTTTTTGACTTCAGGAACTTCGGTATTGGTAGTTGCATCAGTATTGGCTTTCATTGGAACAAAAGGTCCGTCGTTGATACAATCAACTAGCCTTTCATCTATTGACTCTAAATGAATTAGCATTCGAGCTTTCCAGATATCGAAGTGATCTTCATCCAACATAGGAATGTGTGAATAGTTAATCGTTGCCATAGCTTTTGAAGTTGCCATGATGAATCGGCACCCAAGCTGTTAAGCTTGAAAAACAGAGAATAGTTTTATAAAGGTGTTTAGCTTTGATACCACTTGTTGGTCCCAAAGGTGCAACAAGAGTATGAAAACAGCTAGAGGGGGGGGGTGAATAGCTGTATAAAAATTTCTACTCTTTTTGAAAATTCAACCTTGGCTTACTTGGGCTGAAAGTGTGGTCAAGTAAAAACCAACTTTAAGCTTAGTAAAATGCACGGCGGAAGTTTTCTAAGTACAAAACTTAGTATTGAAAAATAGTGTGGTCGACCGCAAAAGTGAAAGTGTGGTCGACCGCGAGGTTGAAAATGGCTTAGGCAGATTTGTACTATAAACACAATTCAATATGGTGTTGGATAACTATGAAGATCAAACACAAGAAATAATATGAAAGATTAAGAACTTGAAATGAAAAGTGCAGAAAGTAAATGACACGATATTTGGAGAGGTTCAATCGTTAAAGATCTACGTCCTCTACCAAGATGGTTAGTCTTGGATTTTCTAAGGGAGATAGTATATTTGATTTGAGTAGCTGTTACAAGGAATACAAAGTGAGAATCAAACAATCTCAAATCTAACTATCTTTTTCTATGAAGCAAATCCTAAACAATAACCAGTGTATGTGTGTGTGTGCAAGATTCAAGAGCTCTTTATAATGATAAAGAGAGAGCTTGATGAATCTATGGTGTTACAAAAGGTCTTGAGAGATTTTCTGGGTTGGATAATCTTGAAGGCTTGTAAGTGTTTAAAGATTCAAAGAAATCTGGAGATGATAAGCTTCAACACTTTGATAATTTCGATGTCTCTCTTTTTCTCAAGCTATCTTGTTATCTTCATGCTTGAACACAAGGTCTATTTATAGCCTTGGAATGAAGATAGCCGTTGGAGTTTCGTGTTGAGCAAGCTTCAAGGACAATGTGCTGTTGATGTATAATTGGAGCACGTGTCCTTTGTTGTCTCCATGTTGCAGAGTTAGTGGCAAGGTGGTATGCTGGTATGTCCTTTGTACGAAGTGACCCAGCTGTCACCAATTTTGAATTTTGGAGCAAATTCTGCAACGGTAAAATTCTTCCGAGTTAACTCGAGTTGTGATCGAAGTTAATTTCTCAATCTTCAGAAATGATGTGCGGTCTGGCAAGCTATGCGGTCAGGAATGAATTGCGGTTAGCAAGCTCAGGCGGTTGGCATGTCAATGCGGTCTGGACATGTTGATGCGGTTTGGACATGCTGATGCGGTTTGGACATGCTCCATGCGGTCAGCTTGAATGCGGTCGAAGAAGTGCTTCAAGTCTTCATAGTGCGGTCCAAGATGCGGTCGACCGCATGGTCAATTTTGAGCCAAAATTACTTAGAAATTTTAACCTAGAATAACCTACTCAAGCCTAAGCAATAAAATGGACTTAACTATATTTGAAGTTAGTAAGACTTCATACATTATGTCCTATAGTCCATATAAAGTAAAAATAGGTGATGGTATCAATCAAATTAAGTAATAGGAGGGGTTCATAGTAAGCATACCCAACAGTCTGAATGGGAGTCTCTGCCTCATCTATATCATGTATATGATCAGGAAAATCATTCTCAACCTGCTCTGGTACTGCTTTCAAGGAAACTGGATCCAAGTCAATTAAATCACTGCTGTCATATGACACTATCTTCTCTGCTTCATCAATATCCACTATAGTTTGATCCTCCATAAAAACTACATCTCTGCTTCTAATAATCTTCTTCTCAATCGGATCATACAGCTTGTAGTCAAAATCATCAAAACCATAGCCAATAAAAATGCACTGATGTGTCTTCATATCAAGTTGGACCGTTCATCCTTAGGTATATGCACAAATGCCTTACACTCAAAAACACACAAATGATCATATGATACATCTTTACCTGTCCAAACCTTTTCTGGTACTTCAAAATTCAGCGGAACACAAGGTGAGTTATTCAGTACATGAACAATTGTACTCAAAGCCTCACCCCAAAACGTTCTTGGAAGTCGTGCATGAGAAAGTAAACATCAGACCCTTTCCACTAGTATCTTGTTCATTCTTTCTGCAATACCATTTAACTGCGATGTCTTCGGAGGTGTCTTTTGATGCCGAATACCCTGCTCCTTGCAGTATCTATGAAACGGACCTGTATACTTACCCCCATTATCTGTCCGAATACATTTCAGCTTTCTCCCAGTTTCTCTCTCAACAGAAGCATGCAATTCTTTGACCACATCTAACACTTGATCTTTGGTACTCAAGGTATAAACCCATAACTTCCTAGAGTGATCATCAATGAAAGTCACAAAATAAAGAGAACCACCGAGTGTTCTAGTTTTTATCGGACCACACACATCAGAGTATACAAGATCAAGTAAATTTTGCTATCTAGAGGGAGGAAGACACTTAAAAGAAACTCTGTTTTGCTTACCTGCCATGCAATGAGAACACTTCTTCAACTGCATATTTTTCAACCCAGAAAGAAGTTTCTTTTTAGCCAATGTGTTCATTCCCTTTTCACTCATATGGCCAAGTCGCTTGTGCCAAAGCTCAACAACAATCTCAGACTCTGCAACATTAATACTGTCTTTGCATACTTTTGCCTGCATCGAATATAAGGTAGAATGCTTCGTACCTTTTGCCACAATCATTGAACCTCTGGTAAGCTTCCATTGTCCACGATTGAAAGTATTGCAAAGACCATCATCGTCGAGTCTACCTGCAGATAACAAATTCAGACGAAGATCTGGAACATGCCTCACATCCCTGAGAACTAACTTCATGCCAACTTCAGTTTCAAGGCAAACATTACCAATCCCAATAATTTTTGCCAAATTACCATTTCCCATCTTAACAAACCCATACTCACCGGGTGTGTAGGATGTAAAGAAATATAAATGGGAGGTGGCATGAATAGAAGCACCACTGTCTATTACCCAACTTATCTCGCTGCCTATGAAATTAATACTCTCATCATCATAGACAAGAAGAAAATCTTCAGTGGTTATAGCAAAACCTCTTAATATGCCTCTTTTTACCATAGTGATCACACTCTTTATCTACATATTTACCCCTTGATTTGCTTCTGTTTTTCGACTGATCTCTACTCTGGCTCTGTTACTGTTCTGACCTCGATTTCTGCTTCTGCCTCTGTCTTCAACAACTAAGGCATCTGCCTGTGAACTCTATGAAATGGAACCCTGCGACTTCTTCCTCAACTCTTCATTTAAAATACCGCCTTTTGCCAATTCCATCGAAATAATACCATCAGGTGCAGAGTTTATCAAGGAAGTTCTAAAAGTTTCCCATGAATCTGGTAACGTATCAAGAAGCCATAAGCCTTTAATTTCTTCCTCAAACTTTATACCCATCTCTGACAGCTGATTCATATACCCCTGGAAAGTGTTCAAATGATCTGTCATCGCAGTCCCATCTCTGTACCTCAACCCAATCATTTGTTTCATCAGAAACAATGTGTTGTTCCCGGTCTTTCGGGCATAAAGCTCCTCAAGCTTACTCCATAAAGTTCGAGCATGCTTCTCTCTACTAATGTGATTTAAATCATTATCATCTACTCACTGCCTGATATTCCCAAAAACTTGTCGATGCAATAAAGAAGATCTTCCATCTTCAATTTCTACAACTGATAATTTGAGCCATTCAGATTAATCATTCTACTGGTATTAACCTCCATCGTTCAACACAAGTCAAATAAAATCACAAAACCAAATACTCTAATACCACTTTGATGAGAAAGTAACAATGCGGAATTCACTTTCTCCACTTGTGTAAACCTAGTAGGAGCAACAAATACCAACAACGCAATAACAACACAATATAGAACGATAAACAATCAGTCAAGCAACAAGATCGACATCGAGAATTTTTACGTGGAAAACCTTCTCAAATCGAGAAGTAAAAATCACGGGACCGAGTCCAGAAAATTCACTACTACGTAAAAACGGTTCGGTACAAGAGAGATAGCACAACCAACAAAGATCGAGAACAACAATCTAGATCTAAAGCAAAATACCAAAATAGCCCAGCAATACTATTCAGAAACTCTGCAGCAACTTTGAATCGGAATATCACCTGACCGGAGACCTGAATAATCGATCGGACTGGTTGGGATCGAAGCTCTGTCTCTTACAAGAATTCTGGAAGAAAAATCAGTCCGATCGGATGGCTAACGAACCCGGATTCACAAACTGAAAATTGTTGCGTAGAGAAGAATGTTCTGCGCGAAAATCTGCTGTTTTATTCTCTGCGGCTGCTCTGCTTCTGCCGTACCAGCCAAAAACTCACGTTAATCACCTATTAAAACCCTAATAGACTAAAAAAAGGAAATAATATTTTTGGGCTTTTTGCTATTTAAAAACATAAAAAAAAAATGTGGGCTTTTATCAACTTTTAGAAGAGACCGAAAAATCCAACAGATACTTGATTTAAATAAGCTAAAATATAATAAAGTAACACAGTTAAGAAGTGGTGCTGTTAATAGCTAATGTAGTAATAATAACAACAACAACAACAATAATAAATGGTTTTGATATGTTACCTACCACTCTCTTTTATCTTCATCCAATTATTTAAATTTTCCCATTCATAAAAGAGTTAAAATTGTACCATCCATCATTTTCTGAGTTGTACGCTGTTAGACAACAAATTCAATTTTACTAAATTATTAGCTTTCTGTACACGGGTAAATATTTTTTTATTTTTTTTGTTTTTATTTCAAATTTGGAATATGTAGTCTATTTGTTGCAATGCTGCAACAACAGTCGGTCACAAATAAGGTCATAAAGTCTTCATATACAATTATCTATTGATATATAATCGAAAATTGTCTTTTTAAGATATTTAAAAATAGGGCAAATTGCCTTTTCGTTACTCGAATTTGTCGAAATGTTTCAATTGTTTATCGAATTTGCATTAGTTACAAGTTGGTTATTGAGTTTGTATTTTTGTTGCAATTAGGTGTAATTTTGGATGAACCGTTAAAAATTTAACGAAAAGCATAACATGTGTCGCTCACGTAAATTATTTAGGAGTATTTAGTATTTTCCATGAAATGAGAAAACCAGAAAAAACTTTATTGGTGTGGAAGTTTAGGGGTTAAAAATAATAATAATAATAATAATAATAAAATTATAGCATTAATGTAGAATTGTTGTTGTTTTCCTCAAAAATGTTTTCGGGTGTTTGGTAAGAAAATATTTTTCGAAAGGGCGTAAAATGTTTTATTAAAAAAATTATTTTTTTTTTGTAACCGCCCCACCCACCACCCCCCCAAAAAAAAAAATTTTTTTTTTGTAACCGCCCCACCCACCCCTGCTACCCCACCCCCCACCAAAATTTTTTTTATTTTTATGCTTGCCCCCCATACCCCCCCCCCAAAAAAAAAAATTTTTTTTTTTGTAAAAAAAAAATGAGGGGGGGGTGGGTGGGGGTTACAAAAAAAAATTGTGGGGGGGTGGGGTAGGCAGGGGGTGGGTGGGCGGTTTACAAAAAAAAAATTGGGGGGGTGGGCGATTACAAAAAAAAAAAAAAAATTGGGGGGCCGGGGTGGGTGGGGCGGTTATAAAAAAAAAATTGGGGGGTAGGCGGGGTGGGTAGGCGATTACAAAAAATTAAAAAAAAAAAAAATTGGGGGGGTGATTACAAAAAAAAAAAAAAAATTGGGGGGGGTGGGTGGGGCGGTTATAAAAAAATTGGGGGGTGGGTTAGGCGGGGGGCGGTTACAAAAACAAAAAAAAATTGGGGGTGGGGGGTGGGTGTGGGGGGTGGGGGTGAGGTAGGCGGGGCGGGTGGGTCGGTTACAAAAAAAAAAATTGGGGGGAGTGGGGGTGGGGGGGTGGGATAGGCAGGGGGTGGATGGGGTGGTGGGGTAGGCAGGGGGTGGGATAGCAGGGGTAGGGGTAATTTTTTTAATTTTTTTTAATTATTATTATTATGTTGTACCTTGTGAAATATGAGTAGTACATGAGGGATACCATTTTTCGGAAACAACTTACTTAGGACAAGGTCAGTAAGTCGTTTTACTTAGGAAGGGCGTAAAATGTTTTCCGGAAAACGTTTTCTCCATTTTTCGAAAAACAACCAAACAGCAGAAAACGAGTTATTTTCCGAAAAATATTTTTCGGGGGCTAACCAAACGGCGTAAAACGAGTTATTTTCCGGAAAACATTTTCCGAAAAATGTTTTACGCCCAAACAAACGGAGCCTAAACATTAAAATGTTGTAGCGTAAAATACTCATTTCGTCTCACCTTAAACATAATTTTTTGTCATTTTCGTTTGTTTCATCTCAAATCGTATTTCCAAAAATTGCAAAAAAAAATTACTATTCCTATCTCATTTTCTCTTTTACTTTATTTTTATACTTACAACACGAAAATGAAACTGCTACAACGCTGCATTTGCTACGGCGCTAGCGCTGTTGGAACATAAAATTAAGACAACAAATGTAAAAAGTACAGTAAAATATTTTGAACCAATGTAAAAACACATTTTTGTACTAAAATGTACTCCCTCCGTCCCAGTCAAGTGTACACTTATTTTCCTTTTGATCCGTCCCAGTCGAGTGTGAACTGTCCAAAATGGAAGGAAATCTTCACTATTTACCCCACTCATTCTCTCTCCTATTTTACTTTTACACTCACAACATTTTCTCTCCTAACTATTCCTTCCACTCATTCTTTCTCCTATTTTACTTTTACACTCACAACATCCTCTCTCCACTTTTTCTCTTTCTTACTTTTCCTTAATCGGTGTGCTCAAAATTTTGGTTCACACTAGGCTGGGAGGAGTGAGTATGTTATTTAGTAGTGCATTTAAAACTTACTCCCTCCGTCCCATTAATATCCGCACTAACACTGTTTTCGTGAGAATTAAGGAATATGATATTTTAATAAAATGTTGTGAGTGTAAAAGTAAAGTAGGAGAGAGAATGAGTGGAGGGTGTAATAAATTATAATGGTGTTGTGAGTATTAAAATAATGTAGGAGAGAGAATGAGTGGGGTTGGGTGAATATTTTATTAATATAAAGTTTTCTTTTTGGGAATGTGCGGATATTAGCGGGACACCAAAAAAAAAAGTGTGCGGATATTAGCGGGACGGAGGAAGTATACTACAAATGTAAAAACTCTTTTTTCTCTACATTTCGTTATCCCATTTTTATATCATTTACTAAAGATTTTATATGTCGTTGCGAGGAGCGCTGCAACAAACTTAAAAGTGATGCAGCGTATTTGAAATTCTCGTAACATCAAACAATTTACTATTGCTTTCAATTATTTTCTCTCTTAATTTACTTTTTATACTTACAAAACATCACTTCTACTTGTTATTAATCACCATGTATCGGTCAAAATTTGATTCGATTTGATTGAGATCAAGAGAATATTGTACTCCCTCCGTCTCACCTCAAGGTTCCACCTTAAGGTGGACACGCTTTTTAAGAAAATTTAATTAAAGTGAGTAGAAAATTTGAGGAGAGAGAATGTAAAAGTTAAATGTGTGGTAGGGAATAGGAGAGAGAATGTAAAAGTTAAAAATATTTAATAGGAGAGAGAATGAGTGGGAGAAATAGTAAGCTAATACTCCCTCCGTCCCACCAACATTGATACCAAATTTCTGGGCACGGGGATTAAGGAAAAGTAAGTGAGAGAAAAAGTGAAAGAAAATGTTGTGAGTATGAAGAATTAAATAGGAGAGAGAATGAGTGGGAGGAATAGTTAGGAGAGAGAATGTTGTGAGTGTAAAAGTGAAATAGGAGAGAGAATGAGTGGGGTAAATAGTGAAGATTCCTTTGCTATTTTGGGCAGTATCAGTTTTGGTGGGACGGACCAAAAAGGAAATAAGTATCAGTTTTGGTGGGACGGAGGGAGTATATGAAATGTGTGGTAGGGAATAGAAGAGAGAAAGGTTTTTTTGTAAATATATGATATTTTAATAAAATGTTGTGAGTATTAAAATAATGTAGGAGAGAGAATGAGTGGGGTTGGGTGAATATTTTATTAATATAAAGTTTTCTTTTTGGGAATGTGCGGATATTAGCGGGACACCCAAAAAAGAAAGTGTGCGGATATTAGCGGGACGGGGGGAGTATACTACAAATGTAAAAACTCTTTTTTCTCTACATTTCCTTATCCGATTTTTATATCATTTACTAAAGATTTTATATGTCGTTGCGAGGAGCGCTGCAACAAACTTAAAAGTGATGCAGCGTATTTGAAATTCTCGTAACATCAAACAATTTACTATTTCTTTCAATTATTTTTCTCTCTTAATTTACTTTTTATACTTACAAAACATCACTTCTACTTGTTATTAATCACCATGTATCGGTCAAAATTTGATTCGATTTGATTGAGATCAAGAGAATATTGTACTCCCTCCGTCTCACTTCAAGGTTCCACCTTAAGGTGGACACGCTTTTTAAGAAAATTTAATTAAAGTGAGTAGAATATTTGAGGAGAGAGAATGTAAAAGTTAAATGTGTGGTAGGGAATAGGAGAGAGAATGTAAAATTTAAAAATATTTAATAGGAGAGAAAATGAGTGGGAGAAATAGTAAGTTAATATATGAAATGTGTGGTAGGGAATAGAAGAGAGAAAGGTTTTTTTGTAAATATATGGAGATGATAAGGGTATAAATATATGAAAAACTTTCCATTTAAGAAAGGAAACCTTAAGGTGGAACGGCTAAAAAAAAAGGGTGAAATCTTGAGATGGGACGGAGGAAGTATTTTTTTTCTCCTAGAGTTTGGTACCATACACATTTTGAGGTCCAGAATTTAACACCTGACTTCTTTATTTATGTCAAACCCTCAGTAAACACCCAGTCAATAGACAATTCAGAATCATTGGCTTCAAGAATGCAGTCATATACCGAACGAAATAAACTTTAAGTACCCTGTCCTTTTTACTACTACCCTTGTCTCAAAGATAAACTGTCTACTTTTACTTTTACTTTTGATTAAAATAATTAAAAGCAAAATCGAGCATTTATTTTGATACAAAAGAAAATACTCCCTCCGTCCCGGAACAATCTTCACAAACACTGTTTGCACTGGTTTTAAGGAGGGAGTATTATATTGAAAGTGTTGTGAGTGTGAAAATAAAATAGGAGAGAGAATGAGTGGAGAGAATAGTAAATTATAATGGTGTTGTGAGTATTAAAATAATATAGGAGAGAAAATGAGTGGAGGGAATAGTAAAGATTCCTTTCCATTTTAGGTAAGTTTTAAATTTGTGAAGTAAGTTTTGGGATGCCCAAAAGGGAAAGTGTGAAGATTGTTCTGGGACGGAGGGAGTATATTATTATTGTTAGTTATTCGATCACGACACTTTTGTTGTATTAACTTTAAAAGAAATTATGATTAGTTCACTGCTTATATCATCTTCACGGAAGAAGAAATTCAGAACAATAAGTTACATGAAAATTTAATCAAACTAAATCACGTTATTACCAAATTACCAAATGGAAACATTATCTTGTTACACCATGACGAAGTAACCCTAGAGAAAGTATCACAAAAGTGGTAAGAAACTTGTGTTGGAAAAATAGGGTGGTTTGAAGGAAATTAATGGATTAATTTTTAAAGGGTAATTTTGTCAAATTACTTAAGTGGTTTAGTGTTTGTGAAATAAAATATTTATTTGTTCAAAATGATTTTTGAATGAATTAAATATAAATGCTTAAAGAATTTAGCCCACTTATTGCAAATAAATTTTGATTTTGTAAATCAAAATTGATTTTGAATTTTACTGAGGTGCTCGGTCGAGCAGGTTGTTGACTCGGCCGAGCAGAGCTTGACAGAAGGTCCAAAGTTTCTGGACAACCATGCTCGGCCGAGGCATATGCCTTGCTCGGTCGAGCAGATCTGGGCAAAGCCTTGCTCGGCCGAGCAAGGTATAAGACTCGATCGAGCAGTTCCTGAGCAGAAGTGTAACAACCAAGTATTAAATGTGAAAAACTGAAACGGAAATCATTATGGCTAAGATTTTCGATTTAATGGTTGGTTAATTTCGTAATAATTTTGTTTATTACATAATTAACAACAAATTTTCAGTTTTAATCTTGGTTTTTGAAATCTTTAAATAGTTGTTTGTCAACAACATTTGAAAAAAAAACTTGGAAAACCTTTTAGAAACACTTTGAGAGAAAAACCACAGCAGAAACAAACTCCTGCTCCTACAATCCTCTTCCATTTCTCTTGTTGCATCTTGTTGCTTCTTCATTTGGCCTCATAGCTTGCATTATAGAAGAAAAGGTGATATTGTCCAAGCATAGTTCAGCTCGCCAGGAACTTTAGGTGCAAAGTGCCCCCGGTCCGCACGTTCTATCCTGGGAGACAAGTGATCCAAGAAAACTCAAGCACACTCGGTGAAGGATCGAATATGTTTTAAGGAGACAGTGGTTTTATTGGGCTTGTGCATCAAAATTCAACAACTTCTCCTTTGTATTTTCAGTTTTTTGTAAATTGTATTTTATTTACTTTTTCTGTAATTGTAACACCCTTGTAACAATCTTAAGACATATTCGTAATCGAGGGAGTCGATTACAGAATTTTAAAACAGAAAATACTAACTAAGTTGTTGTGTTTCAGATGACGACTAACAACAACAACGTGGAGACCCAAACTGGACCCTAAACTAATCCCCAAACTGGAAACGGAAGTGGCTCGACTATTGTGACAAATTCTCCTACGATCCATATCCCGACCCCTCATGCGGAAAAATCCGGGAAGTTTGTTGGCCACGACTTTAAGCGTTGGCAACAAAAGATGCTTTTCTACCTCACTACCTTGCACTTGGCAAAATATCTGAAAGAAGATATGCCAAAGGTGAGTGAAGGAGAAACCGATGTTACAACCTTGGCTGCGGTTGAAACATGGAAGCATGGGGAATACTTGTACATAAACTATGTCCTTAATTCGCTTTCAGATTCTCTCTACAACGTGTTTAATGAGAAGAAATCTGTAAAGGAATTGTGGGGGTCGTTGGACCACAAATATAAGATTGAGGATGTGGAAACAAAGAAGTTCATTGTTGCCCGTTTCCTTGATTTTAAGATGGTGGACAACAAGAGTGTGAAATCTCAAGTTGATGAGTTTCAAACTATTTTGCACGAGATTCATGCCGAGGGTATGATCATAAGTGAAAGCTTCCAAGTGGTTGCAATCATTGAGAAATTGCCTCCATCTTGGAATGATTTCAAGAACTACCTTAAGCATAAGCGAAAGAAAATGGATGTGGAAGGAATAATCCTTCGTTTGAGTATTGAAGAGAACAATAGAGTCTCTGAAAACAAGTTTGTTTCTAGTGTGGCTAAGGCCAATGTGGTGGAGCATGGTCAAAGCTCCAAAGGCAAAGGAGTTGGGAAGGGAAAAGGGAAGGTTGTGATAACTTCCAGTCATTCCCACTTGGGACCAAAAGGTGGTGTCTCCAAGAAGAAGTTCTTAGAAACTTGTTACAATTGTGGCGGTGAAGGCCACAAGGCTCATGCTTGCAAGTTATCCAAGAAGGCTCGTGAGGCAAACATGGTGGAAGGCATTGATAGGAAAGTGTCTGAGATGCACCTCGCAGCTGTGGTTTTCGAGGTGAATTTGGTGGGATCAAACCCAAATCAATTGTGGATTGACATCGGCGCTACTAGACATGTGTGCTCCAATAGAGACATGTTTAGTGCTTTTGTTGCTAAAGATGGCGAGAACCTATTCATGGGAAATTCAGCCACCTTCGAGATTAAAGGAGAAGGAAAAGTGGTTTTGAAGATGACATCCGGGAAGGAGTTGACTCTCAACAACGTGCTTTATGTGCCCGACATCCGGAAGAACTTGGTGTCCGGATCGCTTTTGATAAAGCATGGTTTTCGTATTGTGTTTGAGTCAAATGTAGTCACTTTGTCTAAGAGTGGAATGTTTGTTGGTAAAGACTATGTCAATGATGGTCTGTTCAAGTTAAGTGTAATGGTTGTTAAGCCAAAAGTTAATGATATGAATATCTCTTCCGTTTACTTGCTTGAGTCATCTAATTTGTGGCATGGTAGACTTGGTCATGTTAATTTTGATTATATACTTCGTTTAACAAAAGCAAATTCTATTCCAAAGTTTAAAGTTGATTGTAAACAAAAATGTGAAATTTGTGTAGAAGCAAAATTAACAAGAAAGTCATTCCCTTCAGTTGAAAGACATAGTGAACCACTTGAATTGGTTCACACGGACTTATGTGACTTTAAATCAACACAATCACGGGCGCGGCAATAAGTACTTCATGACTTTTGTAGATGATGGCACAAAGTATTGCTATGTGTATCTTCTAAAAAGTAAAGATGAAGCTATAGAGAAGTTTACTCTATATAAAAATGAAGTTGAGAATCAATTAAACCAAAAAATTAAGGTGCTAAAAAGTGATAAATGGGGTGAATATGAATCTCCATTTGAAGCAATATGTGCTCAAAGTGGAATTAAACATATAACCTCGGCACCTTATACACCCCAACAAAACGGTGTTGCCGAAAGGAAAAATCGGACATTGAAAGAAATGATGAATGCCATGTTATTGAGGTCGGGATTACCGGATAACATGTGGGGGGAAGCCGTGTTTTCGGCTAACTACGTGTTAAACAAAATACCCCGAAATAAACAAGACAAAACTCCTTATGAACTATGGCATGGAAGAGTGCCAAGTTATAAACACTTAAGAGTGTGGGGGTGTCTTGCAAAGGTATCCATACCTCCTCCTAAAAAGGTGAAAATTGGACCTAAAACTGTTGATTGCATATTTATTGGATATGCACATAACAGTAGTGCTTATAGATTTCTTGTGTATGAGTCAAAAATTGAAGCTATACACAAAAGTACTATAATGGAATCTGTGAACGTATCTTTCTTTGAGAATATATTCCCGTGTAAGTCAAGAAATGAGGCAAGCTCATCGACTAGGGTTATAGATTCAATAGAAGAAGAACACGTTCAAGATAAAAGTGAAGAAGAAGGGGTAGAACCTCGACGGAGCAAAAGAGCTAGGATTGAAAAATCATATGGTCCGGACTTTCTAACCTATATGGTAGAAAGTGAATCACAAAGTTACAAACAAGCCGTTAGCTCTTCGGAAGGACCATTGTGGAAGTAAGCAATTAAAAGTGAAATTGATTCCATTTTACAAAATCACACATGGGAACTAGTGGACCTTCCTCCAGGAAGTAAACCACTAGGATATAGGTGGATTTTCAAAAAGAAAATGAAGGCGGACGGAACAATTGATAATTACAAGGTCCGACTTGTAATTAAAGGTTATAGACAAAGAGAAGGCCTAGACTATTTTGACACGTATTCTCATGTCACGAGAATAACGTCAATAAGAGTTGTACTTGCAATTGCCGCATTGAGAAATCTTGAAATACATCAAATGAATGTAAAAACATCATTTCTAAATGGAGATTTAGAAGAGGAGATTTACATGGAACAACCCGAGGGGTTTGTTGCTCATGGACAAGAAAAGAAGGTGTGCAAATTAGTAAATTAATTATATGACTTGAAACAAGCACAAAAACAGTGGCATCAGAAATTTGATAATGCTATGATGCAAAGTGGATTTAAAATAAATGAATGTGACAAATGTGTCTATACTAAAACCACGGAAAATGGCTATGTCATTTTGTGTCTTTATGTAGACGACATGCTTATCATAGGAAGTTGTGATAAGATGATCAAATCCACGAAAGACATATTGAATTCAAAGTTTGACATGAAAGATATGGGACTTGCAGATGTAATCCTTGGAGTTAAAATTTCTAGAATATCCAACGGACTTGTGTTAAGTCAATCTCATTAGTGGATAAAATTCTTGTGAAATTTAGCAAGGATGACAATGGAATAGCGAGTACTCCAATTGACCCAAATCTTCATCTCTCAAATAATAGAGATGAACCGGTGTCTCAATTAGAGTATTCGAGAATCATCGGAAGTCTAATGTACTTGATGAGTTGTACTAGGCTGGATATTGCTTATACTCTTAGCAAGTTAAGCCGGTATACAAGTAATCCTGGAATAAATCATTGGAAGGGTATTGTAAAAGTACTAAGGCACTTAAGATATACTTGTGATTTTGGATTACATTACACTAGACATCCAGCCGTGATAGAAGGATATATTGATGCTAATTGGATATCAGATATCAAAGACTCAAGGTCTACAAGTGGATATTTATTCACATTAGCAAGTGCAGCTATATCATGAAAATCTTCTAAGAAAACTGTTATAGCCAGATCAACCATGGAATCTGAGTTTATAGCACTAGATAAATGTGGTGAATAAGCCGAATGGCTACGCCAATTTCTAGAAGATATTCCAAGATGGGAAAAGCCCGTGCCCGCAATTAGTATACATTGCGATAGCCAATCTGCGATTGGTAGGGCACAAAGTCATATGTATAATGGTAAGTCTAGACATATACGTCGAATACATAATACCATTAAATAACTGCTTGCAACTGACACCATATCCATTGTCTATGTAAGGTCAAAAGATAAATTGGCGAATCCGCTAACCAAAGGGTTAAGTAAAGAGATAGTTGCAAGGTTGACATTGAGAATGGGTTTAAAGCTTCTTGAGAAGTTAAACATAGCGGAAAACCCAACCTAGCTGACTGGAGATCCCAAGATCTAGGTTCAAAGGGACAACCTAACTGTTAAAAGACTTGTAACGTCACTGTGGGGGTCAACCCAATACTCATTCCTTAAAGTGACATCCCGAGATGAATGAGGTTAAGCCTATGGCTTTTAATGATTCTTATGTGAAGTAAAATGGGTTACTTAAAAGAATCACCTATGTGAGAAAGAAGTAGAGGCCTCTTCGAGGAGAATTGTGTGAGGCTCAATTTTTAGACCTTCTCACAGAACCAGGCATTGTGATCCAGGGCCATAAATGGACACAGCTATGAGAGCTGAATTGTGTTAGAAAGATACCTGTGTAAAGTATATGATCGGCTACAAAAAAAGCTAGCAGTTCAAGGACATCACGTCTACTGATTAGCAAGTAGAGTAAATATGCTTTTACAAGGGAAGGTTCAAAGGGCAAACCCCTACCTATCCTATGCAGGTTTTCGACTGCCGGACTTTATCACCTATCCTCATGAATTTCCTTCATGTGGGAAATTGTTGGAAAAATAGGGTGGTTTGAAGGAAATTAATGAATTAATTTCTAAATGGTAATTTTGTCAAATTACTTAAGTGGTTTAGTGTTTGTGAAATAAAATATTTATTTGTCCAAAATGGTTTTTTGATGAATTAAATATAAATGCTCAAAGAATTTGGCCCACTTATTGCAAATAAATTTTGATTTTGTAAATCAAAATTGGTTTTGAATTTTACTGAGGTGCTCGGCCGAGCAGGTTGTTGACTCGGCCGAGCAGAGCATGACAGAAGGTCCAAAGTTTCTGGACAACCATGCTCGGTCGAGACATATGCCTTGTTCGGCCGAGCAGATCTGGGCAAAGTCTTGCTCGGTCGAGCAAGGTATAAGACTCGGTCGAGCAGTTCCTGAGCACAAGTGTAACAGCCAAGTATTAAATGTGAAAAACTGAAACGAAAATCATTATGGCTAAGATTTTCGATTTAATGGTTGGTTAATTTCGTAATAATTTTGTTTATTACATAATTAACAACAAATTTTCAGTTTTAATCTTGGTTTTTGAAATTTTTAAATAGTTGTTTGTCAACAACATTTGAAAAAAAAACTTGGAAAACCTTTTAGAAACACTTTGAGAGAAAAGTCACAGCAGAAACAAACTCTTGCTCCTACAATCCTCTTCCATTTCTCTTGTTGTTTCTTCATTTGACCTCCTAGTTTGCATTATAGAAGAAGAGGTGATATTGTCTAAGCATAGTTCAGCTCGCCGGAAACTTTAGGTACAAAGTGTCTCCGGTCCGCACGTTCTATCCTGGGAGACAGGCGATCCAAGCAAACTCAAGCACACTCGATGAGGGATCGAATATGTCTTAAGGAGACAGTGATTTCATTGGGCTCGTGCATCAAAATTCAACAACTTCTCCTTTGTATTTTCAGTTTTTTGTAAATTGTATTTTATTTATCTGTAATTATAACACCCTTATAACAACTTGCTTAGTGTAGTTGTTATTCTTCTAAAGTTTGTACATTTATATGCATAATAATTGTTAATATAGTGTTTATCTATATATCTATCTGTCTATCTATTTAAGAACGGTGTTATTATACCTTATGATCATCAAAAATGGTATCTTAAATGGTAAAATAATTACGATAAAATGAGTTTATATCTATCTTTCACGCCAAGGGGAGATCGATGTGATACTTTACCATGCGTTTAATCACCCGATGAAAGAGATTGACACGTTAAATTAATGCATAACTAGCCGTATGATTAATTTTAGAAACAAACACGTTCCTTAATCCTTTAATCACCTAAACGGTGTTCCTAAAAGTTGAAACATGAATATAATTCTACTAAATTTGATCAATATAGGTAGATTATGAAATACCAACTTTGTTTAAGACTTTCCCAATCCGTTGAGTCAAGAGAAAAAGTGCACTTAATAGGGTGCCAACTCTTGTCTAACGATCCCATCAACGAATTGCTAAAGTCAAGAGTTATTTTGATAAATCAACGTCAAATTTATATGCTTACGAAGGAGGTTATTGGAATGCAACAACGCACATGAATATCAATTAAATGATGAACGCGACAACCTTGATTAAGACATTTGATTTTAAGACATTTGATCAATTATTAATGTCAGCGGCGCCTTACGTTAGACTCTTGGTTGGTAAAACATAAAACACAATCATGTGGTGTATATCTAATGTTTAAATGCTTCTTTTCGAGCACAACACAGATTATATAAAGATGGGTCCTGATTGAACTGATTAATTACAAGATCAAAGAACCTTCCCATGGCTTTAGAGGAGAATTAAGGGTTCTTCTTCTTCTTCTGTTTATGAAAACACCCATAATTAATTCAAGTTTTCTTCATCATCTCTAGACTGTTGTGTGAATTTCTATTGTAATGCATGAAGGGCATATGATGATGCCTCCAAATTCACACACGACATATGATATGTCATTTTATGTTTTGGAATTTTAGTTTCTTAGTTTCGGATGGATGCAGTTAGGGTTTCTGGAATTCCCTAAGGTTACATAAGTATGTTATTGGCCATTTTGAATGTTGATTTTTCCAAAATAATAAAATAATATATACTCCCTCCGTCCCGGAACTTGGTTCACAAACACTGTTTGCACTGGTTTTAAGGAGGGAGTATTATATTGAAAGTGTTGTGAGTGTGAAAATAAAATAGGAGAGAGAATGAGTGGAGAGAACGGTAAATTATAATGGTGTTGTGAGTATTAAAATAATGTAGGAGAGAGAATGAGTGGAGGGAATAGTAAAGATTCCTTTCCATTTTAGGTAAGTTTTAAATGTGTGAAGTAAGTTTTGGGACGCCCAAAAGGGAAAGTGTGAAGATTGTTCCGGGACGGAGGGAGTATATATTTATAATTTATTTATGTGTATTCTTTTTTTCTTGTTCGATCATTTTCACAGAAAATTTAATGTCAAAAAACAAGTAAAAGCATACTGTGAACTTTGAAAAAAAAAACTTAGATGAAAAGGGATGGATGGTTATTAATATTGAGTGTTAAATGAGACGAGAAAGAACGGTCCCCCCTACTCTAACCCTAACCATAACCCTAATTAAATGTCAACCATCCAATCCAATTGGACACTTTTCTCCTGAATAAATGTGTGCAGCCATGCCATTCAGAACTCCATTACTGTAGACTATAGGGTGACATGTTAAGCACTCCTCTCCCACTCCACCAATTTTTTATTTATTTTTTTGACCTTAAGCCAACTTTCACCAAAATGTACACAAATATAAATATACTACTGATAAAGCTGTAAAACGAACAGTTAATTAATGAGGGTGTGTTTTCGATTCATTAGCTAATTAGGTAATGAACCAAGTACAATGTTCAAAATGTATTTCAATTAATTAGCTAATTACCTAATGAATCCAAATTACACTTGGATTCAGTTGCTAATTAGTTATTAAATTCAAGTGAAATGTTCAAAATTTGTTGTGATCCAATGGTTAATTAGCTAATTAATCGAAGTGTATGTTGAACATTACTACCCTCTCCATTCAGAAAAACAAACAAAAAATTATAAAAATGTCATCGCTCATCTGTTATGACATCTAATTTAAGCCGTTGAATTATTGATTCTTAATTTTTATTTTATTTAGATTCTCATTGGATTGGAGTAATACCATAAATATATACTCCTTCCGTCCCGGTCGAAAAACCACAAATTTCTATTTTGGGCGTCCCATTTAAAAAGACACTTTCCCAAAAAGAAAAGTTTTTATTACTATTCCACCCACTCATTCTCTCTCCTACTTTACTTTTACACTCACAACATTCTCTCTCCTAACTATTCCTCCCACTCATTCTCTCTCCTATTTAATTTTTCATACTCACAACATTTAAACTTTTTCTCTTTCCTATATCACATTTCTTAATTTGCGTGCATGGCTAATTTTGTGACTTTTCGGCCGAGACGGAGGGAGTATATATATATATATACACAACATGCACAATTAAACAAACCAGCAATTATTATAGTTAACTTTTAATATTTCACACACAAATTCTCTCTCTCTCTCTCTCTCTCTCACTCACACACACACACACAATTATTATTTCACACGCAAATTCACTCATCTGGCAGGAAATACGTACGCTGAGTTTCTTTTTTGGAAAAAAAAATGTGAAAATGGTCACACAAAGCCTACTAAAGATGGTAATATCTCTCTCTCTCTCTCTCTCTCTCTCACACACACACACATACAGAGATTTATAGTATGGAAACAGTATCTCTTCTCCGAAACAATCAAGAAATGAAAAGGATTTACGGAAAAAGACATTTCTTAAGTTGGTAACACCGACACAAGTTTCGTGCTCTAGTCTGTTAATATAAAATAAAGTAAGAACAGTAACATACTGTAAACCCTAAGAAAGATGTAATAACACAATTAATGAAACTTTGTCTCTCCTTAATAAGAATTGACATTTAAGAATTTATACCCCCTCTGTTCCGCTACAAACCGCACACTTTCTATTTTGAACGTTCTATTATAAATCGTACATTTTCTAAAATGACAAAGAATCTTTACTATTTCCTCCACTCATTCTCTCTCCTACATTATTTTAATACTCACAACACTATTATAATTTACTATTCCCTTCACTCATTCTCTCTCTTATTTTACTTTTACACTCACAACATTTATATCATTATTTTTTTCCTTAATTTTCGCACAAACAGTAACAATGCGATTACTAGCGGGACGGAGGGAGTATATAGTACATCTGTAATATTTTCAGAGGGGCAAATGATTTCCCATCATATGCCCAAATACGTGAAAAGTTATCATGAGCAGGCTACAAGGACCTCTGATAGATATCTTTTCAGTCTCATCTCAACGTGACAAAATTTTTTGGGCAGAGTGATTCATAAAAAGTAAGTTAAAAAAGGTGTTGTAAATATAAATTAAAATAGAAGAAAAAATTAGTAGAATAAATAATAAGTTGATTAATATTGTGAATATAAAAATAAAATAGAAATGATAATAAGTATGATAAATAGTGAAGATTTTTTGTTA
Organism: Adenophora triphylla var. japonica; assembly: GCA_022495995.1. Classification (NCBI taxonomy): domain Eukaryota; kingdom Viridiplantae; phylum Streptophyta; class Magnoliopsida; order Asterales; family Campanulaceae; genus Adenophora; species Adenophora triphylla. Next base: position 63,864 of record JAFEMH010001337.1, read on the forward strand.
ATTTAAATAGTACTTTCTTCGTCTCACTTCAAGTAAGCCACTGTATAAATGTACGCTTCTAAAGAAAAATGAATAAAGAATTGAAAATGGATAAAAAATTAGAGAAAAGAAAATGTAAAAGTTAAAACATGTAACTTTTACTCTCAAATGTAAATTTTATTATAATATGTTACTAGCAATACGTTTGCAAATATATGGACATTACAAGGATATAAATATCTGGAATATTGTTAACATATTTTTATTTATGAAATGTCTCATTTAAAATGAAACGGATCAAAAAGAAAAATGATTCACTTATCATGAGACGAAGGTAGTATGGTTTAAGGTAAAACAAATAAAAAAGAAAAAAGAAAAATTAATTCAGTTTAAGGTGGAACTAGGATCAGGATAAAAAACTTTAATATGAGTCTTTAGATTCTTACTTTATTAAGAAAAAGCTGTATGACACTGCCATTCTGTCAGGTTAGACTATATGTTCCTCATTTTAATGCAGGCTTTCTATCTTTAGACCCCATTTTAATCTTCTAGGCGGTTGAGGATTCCCATAATGAGCAAAATGCCAGGTTTTCTCAGAGGTGTGGGGCTTGGATACTTAATGGCTTATCAATTATCATGTCTTCCTCATATCAAATGAAACCCTAATACCCCAATGCTCCTTTGTAATATACTCCCTCCTCCATCCCAAATTTATGTGCCCATTTGATATTTTGACGTGAGAATTAAAAAATAATGGATAATGAAAAAAGTGTTGTGTGTATAAAAGTAAAATAGAAGAAAAAATGAGTGGAGAAAATAGTAAAGCTGATTGATGTTGTGAGTATAAAAGTAAAATATGAGAGAAAATGAGTGGAAGAAATAGTAAAGATTTTTTGTCATTTTAGGAAAAGGGCATGTAGATTTGGGATGCTCAAAATGACAAAATGGGCATGTAGATTTAGGACGGAGGGAGTATACACAACCTTTACCTTTAGGGCAACTCCAATAATTAGTATCAAACTCAAATTTGATATTTATGTAGAAGTATTGGTATCTCCAATGAAAAATTAATCATGGTAGCAAATTTGATATAGTTGAGGTAGCAAATATGCACCTGCTATGCCTCCTGCTCTTGTCTTGTAAAAAAAAAAATGGCTTTTGGTGTTTTGGGCTTTTGGCTCTTAAAAATTGCCTTGCACCCATACGAAATGGCAATAAAGCCTCACTTCATTCCGCAATTAATTTCTGATAAGTGGATAAATTTTTCATAAACTCTATTAATTTTTCTCTTTCTCAATAAATGTTCAAATTAAAAAATAATCATTTCAAAATAAATGTTAATTTTGTAATATATATATAAATTTTCAAAATTTAAAAATAAATTTAATATTAATTTTAAATATATTTTTAGAGATGCTATAATTTATTTGATACCTAATTTTGATTTAATATTAATTGTAATTTAATATTAATTTAAATTTATTTGACTTTTATATAATAATAAAATTATGATTAAATTTTTTAATTAAAAAATAGTTAATTAAAGCATAGTCATAATTTAAAATAATTGATAAGCCAAAAACTTGTAAAAAACGCATTTTTTTAAGCTTAACAAAAAACGTGTTTTTCACCCGTCGCTCCGATCGTCTTCTCCGGCCATTCAATCAACGAGTTGCACAAGCTGACTTCCGTTCAAGATCCCTCCAATTGTTGATTGCTGCCGTGCACAAAACAGAAATCCGAACCCAAAATCAATATCTTACTATCCCCAAATTATCAAAATCAAATGAATGTACAAAGAAAAATGGATTACATCCGGCGCCGACGAAATAGAGCTGACGGAAAAGCTTGGGGCCGCCTTCCTCTGCAGGTCCCATTTCTGTTGTTCCGGCAGTCTGTGTGTGTACGAGCTTTGGTACCAATTGCTGTAGGCGCCCTGAAGGATTGAAGGGATTAGGCACCCAAGTGATTGAAGAAGATGATTGAGCTATCTTTTTTTGTTAAAAATTGCCAGTATATGTCAAAAAAAAGTGCCAGTATATGTCAAAAAAAAGTGGCACATATATGTCAAAAAAAAAGTGTCAGTGTGTGTTTTTGAGTGCCAGTTTTAGTGTAAACTAATGCCAGTGTTTGTTTTTTTGAGTGCCAGTTCATGTATTTTGGAGTGCCAGTGCTTGTGTTTTTGAGAGCCAGTAAAAATGATTACCAATGTTTTTGGGTGCCAGTGTATGTGTTTTTGAGTGCCAGTATATGTGTTTTCAAATGCCAGTCCATGTGTTTTTGAATGCCAGTGCTTGTATTTTTTAGAGCCAGCAAAAATGTTAGTGTAACAAAGTACCAGTGTTAGTGTAACAGAGTGCCAGTGTGAAGAGTGCCAGTTCATGTATATAAAAGTGCCCGTGTAAAAAGCGCCAGTGTCAGTTTAACAAAGTGTCAGTGCCAGTTTACACTGGCACTTTGTTAAACTGGTACTGACACTTTTTTCACTGGCACTTTGTTACACATGCACTGGCACTTTGTCACACTGACACTTTGTTAAACTGGAACTGGCACAAACGGGGAAACACAAAACGCATTTTTTATAAGTGCCAGAAAAAACGCATTTTTTATAAGTGCCAGAAAAAACGCATTTTTTATAAGACCAACTCAATTGATAATGTTAAAAGCATTAATAAACGTAACAAATATAAAAATATACTTTGATAACTATTGTTATTGTTAGAGATTAAATTTTGATAACTAGTGAATAGTGATCAATAGGTGATCCCTATCTTGGTAATACTAAGTGCCCTCTCACAACTAAAGATTTGAAACTGCTCTAGCCAGATTTTGTTCATGTGCTCATTCACGTAAAAATTTACTACCACTTTAAAAATCTCATCACAAATGTAAAATAATTGTCATACTTACAAAAACAGTCAACTCACTATTTCTCCCTCTCATTCTCTATTTTATTTTACTTTTCATACTCACAACTCCTCCTCCGCTCATTTTACTTCCTCTTATTATACTATTATTCTTTGATTTCATTACTGAGATGAGCCTGGAATTTCCTTCAGTTCTAATTTGAGAGATGTTTTTCCCATTTAACAGAAGTAAATTGCTTCCTCCGCCCCAAACTAAATGTCTCAAATATTTCAACTTAGAAATTTTTTGTACACTCGTTTTGGGACGGAGGTAGTAGCTCATTTCAAGGAAATCTAATCACTCAATACAGTGTACATAGTTTCTAACATCCAGCTCTGGAGTTCGATGTACAATCCCGAGTAGCTATGTGAGTATCCAGAGTACAACCCCGTCTACAAACACCACCGTAGTAAGCACGACGCATGGGTAAATATATTCTACAGTTAAGTCCAGAAAATATTACAAGCATAATGTTCAAATGAATTATAAATATTAAGTTTATTTCATTATTCTTATCTATTACACACTATAAAGAATGTCTCAGCCTATAATTTCAAGAATTTCTTCCGAATAATACACAAGTACAGTGCAATGGGGGGAGGGGGTTCTTACCCTTTCCTTCTCTTGTGACTCAATACAAAATCATCTTCATCGTCGCTATCATCCATGATTATTTTCTTTGCTTTAGAATCACCGTTCTTTGACACTTGCATTGGCTCTCTATTGGGTGGTGGCGGTGGCTTTTTTGAACTTTCCCCTCTATTGGGTGGTGGCAGTGGCTTTTTTGAACTTTCCCCTCTATTGGGTGGTGGCAGTGGCTTTTTTGAACTTTCCCCTCTATTGGGTGGTGGCGGCAATGGCTTCTTTGAACTCTCCACTCTACTGGGTGGTGGTGGAGATTTTATCGGAATTCCCATCCGAATTTGTTTTTGCTTCCTTTGTTTTTTCTCGTGTGCTTTTTTAGCTTTTTCAGGTGATAACAACCCATGCTCCATCATCCTGCATCGAGATATATTCTTAAAACAAATAGAAAACCATACAAACTTGGTAATAATCAACATGCCTCTAAGAAATTAATAAATGAATGGAGCCACGGAATTTTTAAACGGGTAGGGATTGGGGGGGGGGAATCATATTCACTAATTAAAAGGGGGCAAAAAAATTAGAACATTTTTTCACAAACGGGGCAAATTTCAATAAATTGCACTAAAAAAGTCCAGAAAAAAATAACAAAAAATCAATAATCAAATATTTGCACTAGTAAATTTATTTATTTTTTGATCGAACGGAGGCAATTCCTCCCCCCCACACACACACACACATTAAACTCTATATAACGCCGTCAGTAACCTACTTGATTTCACAATCCCATAAGATCAAATGTCAGCAAAAGAGCATGTGCAAAAGCGAAATTCCTAAGAGCTTATGTCATCAGTTAAGAGTTAAGGGTTAAGGCAATTTTACTGTTAGATATTTCTTTCTGTTCAGGGTTCTCATGACCCTTAAATATCATATGAACAATCTCTCTCTCTCTCTCTCTCTCTCTCTCTCTCTCTCTCTCTCTCTCTCACACACACACACACACACACACACACACACATGTATATATATATATATATATATATATATATATATATATATATATATATATATATATGAATACAGAGGTCATTCATTCAGGGTTGTTGGAGGGAGCATGTATTTCTCTATTCAAAGTTTAACTGCATGTTCACCTTAAATGATGATGAAAATCACATCGGATTAATAAAAATTTCAATAGATCACCGATCGATTCATCAAAATTGTTAGTAACCTCCTAGCACAACTCTGTTTCCCTATTTATTTTATTTTTTTTTCAATATCAGCACGAAATCGGGTAATGCGTCAAGTTTAGGAATCCATCACACTGATCATCATTATGCTGGGAATTACTCCTTAGCTAACTATATAAACATGACATGGTTTTTCAACTCAGGAAAAGAAAGTATTCCAGTGGATTTGGTTGGACATTTTACAGGTATAAGTTCAGGAAACATAAAGAAACAGCGTATTCATGTGAATCAGATAAACATAAATATATCCACAGCTACTAGACATTAAGTAGAATTCCATCTCTAAGAATTTTCAACTGATATATAACCACGGTCGCCCTCCGTACAATACTTTTGGTGCTAAAAGAGGTTTTGTTTTCAACCAGGTAGTAGTTTTTGTTACCTCAGAAAATTATGTACTCCCTCCGTCCCGTAAAGTTTGTCCCACTTTGACTTTCCGAGACGGAGGGAATAGTTCCCAAGATAATCTATGAAGTTGCTCTTTTGGTCCTTTGTCCATTTTCGTTATCTTCTCCTATTTCAAATTGTCTTGTTTACTGCTTCTTCCCTGCCATTCTTGTGGCTGGTGAGGATGATCAAAGCAAGAAAGACCTTTATAAAGAGGACTATCAAGAATAGCCCACTCACACAATTGTAAATATTGAGATGCAAAAGGAAGAACGGGATATTCTTGCTGCCAACTTTTCATAACAAAACATGTTCACCCCCTAACTTGTTGATCTGGAACTTAGGAGTTCCTCCAACGTAGACTACCTAGAGTGACTGTTTTCCGCAGGAGTATGGTTTTTGATGCGAAGTAGAACAGCGATATTTAGGTAATAAAATTGGTGATGATAGAATGAGAAGAATAATGAAAGGGAGCCTTGGTGCGACGGTTGGAGTTGCTGCCATGTGATTTGGAGACCACGTATTCGAGCCACGGAGGCTATCTACATTAAGCCCATGTGGGCCAGGCCCTTAGCAAAACGGAATGAGAAGAATTATAATTAAGGATATGAAAAATGAATACACGTGTTTATTAGAGCATAGGACATATTCTTAGAAATAGCCAGCCGAGGGGATGAAGATATTCAAGGTTAAAGGAAGCTAATGAAGAAGAAAAATCAAGGGAGCAACAAAGGGACATAGAGTTAAAAGGATGCTTTGGTAGCCCCAACCATATGACACATTATAATTTGGAGAAATTCATCTCTATGTCCAAGTATAAAGAAGGAAGAGACATGGTGGCCGCGAACAAATGAAGGATGCCAATTGCTCACGTAGGAAAGATGTTATCGTGCCTAGTTCACCCCCCCCCCACCCACACACACACACAATATGATCATTTGCAAAACGTGCTGAAAACAAAAAAAAATACGTAACCTTTTTGTGTATCGGTTGACTCTTGGTAATTATGGCATTTTCGAATCGAACAATATAGAAATATATGGAGACATCAGGATAGAAGGCAGGATGTTCAGGAATCGGAAGACCAATATGTTGAGTTCATTTACATAATCTCTGGAGACGACATACATGATTGGCACGTTAGCTATCACAAGAGAAAGAATATTGTAACAAGTTGATATTGGATGGGTACCAAGTTTCAATTTTAGGTACTCCCTCTGTCCCAAATTAAATGTCCTTTTTTGTCCCAAAATGAATGATCTTTGAAACTTTTCCTTCAAATAAGTTTGTCCCTAAATGCTTTTTTTCATATTATTTTTTTAATAGTTCATTATATTATTGCAAAACTAAAATTTAGAAAGTGAATCCCTAAATGATTTTTTTTTTCTATAAAAAATCAACCTTTTCAAAATGACCCATAAATCCCAAATGGACATTCATTTGGGACGGATGGAGTATAAGAAGATATTGTTTGTGTACGGTGGGAGTATGGTACGACACTAGCTACCTTTTATGAGGAGTCAAAGTTTTAGAGCCACTGAACAACTTAAACATGTTTGGCCAAGTCAAGAAACCATCAGCTAATGGAATCCAGACCTGCTAACCTTCATAAATGACAACTAAGGGTTCCAAGACTCTCTACTTTAAAGAAATATAAATTCGAAACCCGAGCTGATTTAAAATTAAAGAAAAAGTAGAAAATATGGTGCTTGCAGAAAAATAATACTCCCTCCTTCCCATAACACCTTACCCACTTTGCCATTTTAGGCGTATCATTAGTAAGTCACACTTTCTAAAAAGAAATTTGATAATACTTATCTATTAATAGGACCCACTTGTTATACGCACAACAATTATCCACTTACTATTCTCTACCCCTTTTTCTCTCTCCTACCCACTCACAACACCTACTTTTATAACATTATTCCTTAATTCCCATTCCTAATAGTAAATGGGTAAAGATATTTTGGAACGGAGGGAGTAGTGAAGGGTAAAGGTCAAGTGAGTAGTCTTCTTTTATTTTCTAACTATTAGCGCTCCAAAGGCAGTTCACACTTCACATGTCTGAGCAACCCACACCAAAAGGTAGTACCTGAAAAGAAGAAAGTACATCTTGCTAAGACTTGCTTACCGTAGCATGATGTATGGCAAGGTGGCAGGACATTTTTGGGCCGAGAACATGAAGATAGGGGGCCATGTAAATTGGCTACTTCTATATATGTTTCATGATGTATGGCAAGGTGGCAAGACATTTTTGGGCCGAGAACATGAAGATAGGGGGCCATGTAAATAGGCTACTTCTACATATGTTTGCCGCAAAAAGTTAGTCCCATTTCTATAATTTAATTGGGGTATTATAGTGTATGAACTTCCAAAACTACCAAGCTAAGGCCACTATATTTTCATGGTTTCTAAATGAACTTCTATGATAGTTGCCATTCATTAAGGATAATTATGTCAGTAAGAATATATTGTTAAAAATATTGAATAGTCAAATGGGACGGAGGGAGTAAAAATGATGTAGATCGTATTGAGGAAGAACAACTTGGGGACAAAGATGGCGTGGCACTTGAAGCTTCTGATGTTTAAAGAAACTTAAAAGTATGAATCAAGAGTGCTCGGCCGAGCTGTTCCTTGCCTCGGCCGAGGGAGGAAAGACAGAAGCTGGTGGATTTTTGGCAGTTTGCTCGGCCGAGCTGCTCCATTGCCTCGGCCGAGGGCCTACTGAAAGGGTCTGGTGACCGTTCGTAAAGCTGGTGTCTGTTCGTGAAAACATTTGGCTGTTTGATTAAAAGTCATGACTAATGGTTTGGTGTTTTTACGTGAATAGTCGTGTCTGATCAATGTTTTGTGTTGGTTCATGAAAGGCCATGTCTGTTTATTGTTTGTGACTTTTCAAAAACATTTGTAAATAGGTTTATAAATACTCTAGTCATTCATTTGTAAAGATATCAATCAGTTTATTCAATTAAAGAATTGCATTGCAATTATTGTCCCTTTTCGGTTTATATTCTAAGTTAATTTTAACTTTAGTTTATTTGTTCTTATCTATTCGGTGGATTCCGATTAGTGGCGAACTTTATCCCAACTCTTATCCTTTTGGTGGATTCCAAAGGTGGCGAGTTGTTAACTTTGTTACTGAGATTTCTTTGGAAAGTCTCATTTGAGATTCGTTAGGCGAGTCTCTATTAAATTATTCCGCTGCGTACACATCATTTGGTATCAGAAATCGGACGATCTTTGGGGTTCTCCGACGAGAAGATGGCAAACAATGGAGGAAACAACGGTGACATCGCAGCTATTCTGGAACGTAGCCCAGAAGAACAACGCATGGCACAGCAAGAACAAGAGGCCAGAGAGCGTAGCGAACGTCAACATGCTGAACTATTGGCTGCATTGGTTCAGATGCGGGTTGGTAATGTCAACCCACAGAATCGGGCAAATCATCGGGGACGTAATGTCCGTCAAGATGACCCGGTTGTTGAGGAAGATTCCGACGTTGAGGACGAGGATGATCACATCGAAGCACCTCGGAACGATCAACGTCCGAAAATTAGGGCGGATATCCCATCTTTTTCTGGAAATTTGAAAATGAACGAGTTCGTAGATTGGCTTGCGGAGGTGGAGAAATTCTTCGACTTGATGCAGGTTGAAGAAGATAGGAAGGTACCATACGTAGCATACAAACTACGTGATGGAGCATCGGCATGGTGGGAACAATTATGCAAGAAGCGACATCGTAAAAATAAAGCACCTATTCGTTCTTGGGCTAGGATGAAGAGGGAATTACGATCTCACTTTTTGTCGGATGATTATGAACAAGTGACATATCAGGCATTTCTGGACCTAAAACAGGGTGCTCGTTCGGTTGAAGATTATGCCCACGATTTTCATGCCCAATCAGCAAGAGCAGATTTGGATGAAACGGAGGCGCAAGAAGTTGCAAGATTCGTGAGTGGTCTTCGGGTCGGCATTAGAAATCAAGTGGAGTTGTTCACAAATCGATCGGTAAGTGAAGTTATTACTCGTGCCAAGAAGATCGAGAGGCAGCAGTCATACAGAAATTTTTCTACGACTTCTACATCAAGTTCTAAGACTCAAGAAACCGAGTCTAGTACGGTGACGGGTTCGGAGAATGCACATGTTGTAGAACCGAGCCAACGAGACGGAAAGCAGTTGGCCCCCACCGATGTTCAGAATTCCTCGGTTCAGCATAACACCAACCCCACTAATCGTGGTCAACAGAATCAAAACCCTTACGCTAAAACTTTTAGTGATAAGTGTTTTAGGTGTTTACAACAGGGACACATGGCTAGTCAATGCCCTATGAGACGAGGAGTCAACATGGTAGATCGAGATGACGAAGTAGTTGATGAAGACAGGGTGATTGATCTTAATGCAGAACTAGAAGAGCAAAATATTCATGAATCTTTGATGGTTCGACGATTATTGTTAACAACCGCTTGTGAAGATAATGATCCGCACCATCACGATATCTTTCAAACAAACGAGAATATCATCGATAGTGGTGGTCCTGAGAATTTAGTGGCCCTTAGTTACGTCGATTCTTTGAATTTGGAAGTAAAACGAAGGTGGACGAGAGATCGTTGGGATCAATATTTGCTGCATCAAGAGATCGTTCTCCATCCAGCACATGAGGCTTTGAGATACTTGATTAATGGTCCGTGGATGAAACATGCTAACAAGCGGCATCTTTTGATACTCATCGCAATGGGTTACGTGGTGATGATCCTTTTGTTCTTTGAGCGTTTCTTTATGGTTGTTTTCTACCCAGAGAGACTTCTTTATGATGACATAGATTCGGGGACGAATCCATTTAAAGTGGGGGAGTATGATGTAGATCGTATTGAGGAAGAACAACTTGGGGACAAAGATGGCGTGGCACTTGAAGCTTCTGATGTTTAAAGAAACTTAAAAGTATGAATCAAGAGTGCTCGGCCAGTGCTCCTTGCCTCGGCGGAGGAAAGACAGAAGTGGTGGATTTTGGCGGTTTGCTCGTGAGCTGCTCATTGCCTCTAGAGCCTGCGAAAGGGTGCGTGGACCGTTCGTAAAGCTGGTGTCTGTTCGTGAAAACATTTGGCTGTTTGATTAAAAGTCATGACTAATGGTTTGGTGTTTTTACGTGAATAGTCGTGTCTGATCAATGTTTTGTGTTGGTTCACGAAAGGCCATGTCTGTTTATTGTTTGTGACTTTTCAAAAACATTTGTAAATAGGTTTATAAATACTCTAGTCATTCATTTGTAAAGATATCAATCAGTTTATTCAATTAAAGAATTGCGTTGCAATTATTGTCCCTTTTCGGTTTATATTCTAAGTTAATTTTAACTTTAGTTTATTTGTTCTTATCTATTCGGTGGATTCCGATTAGTGGCGAACTTTATCCCAACTCTTATCCTTTTGGTGGATTCCAAAGGTGGCGAGTTGTTAACTTTGTTACTGAGATTTCTTTGGAAAGTCTCATTTGAGATTCGTTAGGCGAGCCTCTATTAAATTATTCCGCTGCGTACACATCAAAAAACACAATCAGTAGCATGAAGATTCTCCCAACAGTTTATGACTAGACTATGATGAAGCATTCTTTTTCTTTTCTTTTCTTTTTTTGTTGTGGGGAGAATCTCGAATGTACGAACCAAATAAATCAAACAAAAACAAGAGGCTACTACTAAAGTCAGTATCATGGAAACCCTGATTATATTTATGGAATTGTAGGTAAAGTGAACTCACCAAAACTCAGCCATTTCACTTGAAGGAATCTGCTTTGACAATGATTCATAGAAAATCCGTAGAGGTTCACGCTGTTGATAAGGAGAACAAAACAAAGAGAAAATAAATGCTACAATCCATCAAAAAAGTTTACTACTCCCTCCGTCTCAAAATGAATATCCAAAATATTTTGAATTTTGTTCTTGATTAAACGAAAACTTAAAAAAGAAGGTCGGACATTCATTTTGGGACGGAGGTAGTAATATAAAGAAAATTATTAGTATATAAACAATGATAGTATAGCATGCGCAGAACCTCTTCAGGAGGATCAAACTTCTGTCCGGGCAAGGAGAATACTTTCTTCTCTCTTGTTTTTACAGTTTTCTTTGTAGTTGTTTTTGTAGTTGTTGTTGTTGTTTTTGATGAACTTGCAATCGCTTTTCCTTTTACCTTCACTTCACAAATTCATAAAAGTCCATCAAACCAGAATCCATAACTTAAAAAACCTGGCTGACATATATATATGTCCACTTTGCAAACACATGTAAACAAACACAAACGCACTCTAATTACAGAAAAATAAAAAATCACAAATATTACAAACTGGTTATTAAAATGTGTGCATCACTTAAACAATTCACAGAAGCTCATAACAACAGAAACAAGAACTATAAAAAAGATGATACGACACAGAATAACAAACATACTTTGATAGCAGAGATACGAATTTCAGTTCAGCACTACATTGATTGATATGTTTGCATACTTGAAAAAAATTCTGAAAAGTTCATCAAAACAGAAATGATAAAAACAAACAGATTGACCAATTGATTTGTGTCTGTGTGTATGCACGTGTGCGTGTGTAAATACTTAAGCAATTGATATTCATAAAAACAGCCATTGTAATACCAAAAACTAGCAAATTTGGTAATCATGGATTTGTTCCAGTCCAGACTAAAATATACCCTTATGGTAAAGAAAAACAACTCAAATACCGGACATGAATCCCACAACTGATTAACTGATTCGTGTTTCATAAACAATTCACAAATGTTTATAAAATCAGAAATCCTCATACACACAAATTAATTGACAAACACTCACATAGAGTTTTAGGGCAAATATAGAAAAACCTTCAAATTATCAATTGATTGAAAGAGCAGACAATTGAAGAAACTCACTCAATAGCCAAAGCCAAATCATTCAATTCAATACAAAACAATACTAAATCAGAACTTACACAACATTAAACACCCAGAAAACAAAATTGATGAACGAAAACCCAAATCGATCACAATTTCACACACCAAAAACAAAATTCAACATTCAATAAACCCAAATTTCCAATTGGGTATTCAAAAAAAGTACCAAAAATCAAATCCAAATCACAAAAACAAAGAAATTCACAAAAGGGTGTACCTCAGCCTTGGAAACACTTGTGATGGATCTATGCTTAGAATCAACAGCTTGTTTAATCGAGTTCCCAATTGCTACTTTCTTCTTGATGGATGGATCAAATTTCGATTTTGATGAAGACCCATCTTGAAAACCAGTCGGTTTGACTTTAACAGCATTAGATTTGATCTCTGTTCCCATATTGTTATCCACTTTTTGTTAATTCAACTGCTACAAACTTATTTTGATCTAGAACTATTTACTCTCTTTTTTCCTTTCTTTCAGATTTCCAAATGGATAAGTATTATTTATATATGCATCAGCAATCGGTTTGAGAGAGAAAGTAAGTTCATGGAGAGAGAGAAAGAAAAAGTGGAAACTCGATTCAATAGAGGAATGCTATTTTTTAACGGCTTTTAACGATGTCAGAAACCTGAGTAGATATATCATGTAGCCACCATGAGATTTGATCAAATTACGGTAAGACCCCTATCTTCTTTAGTTAATTTCGATAACATCCTATTGTGAAAGTACTTGGTATTTCGCCCGGATAAACAAGGAAATGGAACCTCTCTCTCTCTCTAGCATTTGTTTGCTAGACACCTAGCCCTATTTTTGTACTCCCTCCGTCCCTAAATGTTTGTCCCATTTCCCCTTTTCCTTTGTCCCAAAAAGTTAGTCTCATTTCCAAAATTAAAGCTTCAAAATCACTAAATTTTCAAAACTTGTAACATTTAGGGACGGATAATTACATAACGGCGGTGTATATTATCAATAATTTTCAAAGCGTTCGTAAAAATAACCAAAATTAAAGCTTCAAAATCACTAAATTAAAATGTTTGAAAAGTCAAATGGGACAAACATTTAGGGACGGAGGGAGTATTAGACAAATGAAATACTCCCTCCGTCCCACTTCACTTGGCACTAATTTTCATTTTGGTCCATCCCACTTCACTTGGCACTACCCAAAATGGCAAACTTTTTATAATTTTATATTCACTCTACCCCACCACTCATTCTCTCTCTTCATTTTCCACCACTCAATTTATTCAACCAACACTACTATTTATCCCACTCATTCTCTCTCTTTATTTTCTACCACACATTTCTTTTATTTTATTCTTTTTTCTTAGTTATTGTGCCATTCATTTTGGTGTCAAGTAAATCGGGACGGAGAGAGTATATTTGAGCTCGATGGACGAATAATTATCCAAACCGTTCTAAGCGCACCCTCAAGTAAAGAGACACGAAGAACCGAGTATCAAACGTTGTTGCTATATATAAATAACCCCTTCGACAGTCCAATCCAATGTTGTTGAAAAAGTATGAAAATATTATTATATTTTTTTTAAATCTCTGTAATTTTTATTTATAAATTAGTTAAATTAGTTGTATATTTTATATAGTTAGGTTAGAAAATAATGGTAAATATTGAATTAGATTTTGACTAACGGCTAACTTTTGTTTTTAGATATATTTTCTATATTTTAGGTAATTACTCAAGGAAGACAAGTACTCTTATATTGATAAACAAAGAAGAATCCTCTTTTATAAGAAAAAGATTGGACGAATCATTGTTGAAGAAGAATTGTTCCCACTATATAAAGAGGTCGCCCCTCCCATTGATTGATACAGATTTTCTGAGAGAGATACAGAGCATAGAGAAATCCTTGAGTGTGTTTTTTTGTTTCTTGAAAAATCAGACATTAATACTTCAAGATTGCTTTTGTGTTTTATTGTTATTAGGTTAGAACATATTTGATCTTTTCGTAAGATAGCTTTTTCTTTTCAGTGTAAGTTTACTCAGCAACTTTTAATCAAACAAGGTTGTGATTTTATAGAAAAGTTTCCAGCAATAAGTTCTTTCTAAAGTATTTATTATTTGTTCCATTTAATTCTTTTCGTGTAAGTTATTTTATTGTCAAAGTTACTTAGACACTTGTTAGGATAGTTATGTGAACAACTGTGCGCACACGTGACCACACAAATGTGCACAGTCCTAGATACAATTCTTTCAATTGGTATCAGAGCATTCTCTCGACTCAATTGAGATCGATCCTTTAAAATATCCATTATGAACTGTCATCATAGCAATAACAAACCGCCTACTCTAAATAGTTCAAACTATACCATTTGGAAGGCCAAAATGATTATGCATGTTAAGTATCTTGATCATCGTTTTTGGGTTAGTCTTATCTGTGGCTATACTCCTCCCATGATTGAAATTTCCCCATCTTCTTCTGTAGGTGATGAAAAAAGGAAGAAAAATTATGTTACTAAGCCCATAGAAACTTGGAACAGTGAGGAAATTGCTTTAGCAAACTTTAATGCCAATGGCATAGGAGCAATCTCTGACCATGTGGATCCTCATATGTTTAGATTATTTTTTAATCAAACTGTTGCCAAAGTTGCTTGAGACATTCTCCAACTTTATTATGAAGGACCGGCTAGTGTAAAACAAACTAAGCTAAGAACATTAATAACTAAGTTTGAAACTTTAAGGATGGGAGAAAATGAAACTATAAAAGAGTACTTGGCCAAAATTTTGAATATCTCAAACGAGTCATTTGCATTGGGTGAATCCATATCCAATGCAACACTTGTAAGTAAAGTACTAAGAACTTTCCTTGAAAAGTTTAATATAATGATTTATGATGTCCAAACTGTTGGACTTGATGAAGTCTTGAGAAGTTTAACTAACTTTGAACTAAATCTTGGGGTACAAGAGTCAAGCGAAGCAAATTCAATTGCTATTGCGTGTGCTCTCAAGGTATCTCGTGATCTAGTTCAATTGTCCAAAGATATTGATTAGTCAAACCTAGGAGAAGATGAGTGTGCCTTAATTACTCAAAATTTCAACAGTATGTTGAAAAAGAAACGTTTGACAAAGTTTCCCAATTCGACACCCTCAACTCCTTCCACGATTGAATCATCCAAGAAGGAAAATGTTGCAAAGAAGCATGCATCCAAAGGAAAAAGGTCCATTGATTCAATTCAATGAAGAGCTTGCAAAGGTTATGGACATTATTCTAATGAGTGTGCCAACACTCTTAAAATACGAGGAATGAGTTTTTCAACGACTTTGAGTGATTCTGATGATGATGAGCATACTGCAAATATGTCTATATGGCATCCATCTCAGTTCGCATTGTCTGATAGTGATTCAGATGTGGAAGATGTGCAATACTCTGATCGCACAACTTATCACACAACTGAGAACAGTGTGTATACCTGCTTGAATACTTCAACTGCTGGTGAAACAAACAATGATCCAGCAGAAGAAGATTGTGTTACATATGAGGACTTGCAAAGTACCTATATATAGCTCCACACTGATTGGGCCAAGCGCATAGAGCAACTCAAGGTATTAAAACAAGTAAATGAGAAACTAACTGCAGAAAATATCAAACTGAAATCTGAAGTTGAAAGTCTGTCAAAAGGACTCCATAGCTAAGTTTGAAGTTTTACTCACAAAGAAAGATAAGGAATGTGAAAAATTCAAAACAAATCTTGATAAAGAAACAGAAACTCTAACTAAGCTGAACAAAGGTAAAGCTAATTTAGAAGAGGTTTTGAAAATGGGAAACTAAGGAAAATCAGGAATTGGCTATGTAGATATTGTTTTTGTAAAAGAAGGAGAAAGCACTTCAAAAGTTCAAAAAGTTAAAACTACGTACTCTGTTAAGCCTGAATCTACTGCTGAAAGTAGAAAATATAGGAAGAGGAGGTATGTATGTCATCATTGTTTTGCTCCAGATCATATTCGACCATATTGTTACAAATTGAAACAGGAACTTGGTTTTGAAAATATGAGTGGACACTTGGGCAGACAGTTGTGTGGACAACTGAACACACAAATGTACAAATAGTCCTAGGCTGGAACAAGAACTGATTGGGTAAGGAAGGAAAACATGAATTTTCAGGTGGCCTTCACCTCTCTTAATAGTAGTGTTGAAGGGTCCTGGTATTTTGACAGTGGCTGCTCTCGCCACATGACTAGGGCACGTGAAAACATCAACGACTACGCCCCATTCAAAAATGGGAAAGTCAACTTTGGTAGAGGAGCTCAAGGTAAAATCACTGGCAAAGGTACATTGAATGTATCAGGTTTGCCTAAGTTACATAATGTCCTGCATGTCGATGGACTCAAGGCAAATCTCATAAGCATAAGTCAACTGTGTGATGATGACTTATTTGTTAAATTCAACAATTCCAGATGTGATATATTTGATAATGAAAATGTGTGTGTTTTAACTGGTATTCGATCCTCTGATAACTACTACAAGGTTAGCAGTAACTTGTCATGTCTTTCTACTAAAATGGATGATATTGTTATATGGCACCAAAAGCTTGGTCATGCCAGTAAAAGAAAAATCAATGAGTTAATTAAATTTGGAGCAGTAAAGGATTTGCCCAAACTGGACTTGAAGAAATTAAGTGTGTGTGGGTCTTGTCAAAAAGGGAAACAAACCAAATCGAGTCATAAAAAGGTTCAAAATTTTGGAACCTCAAGATGTCTTAAATTGATACACACTGACCTAATGGGTCCTATAAAAGTGGAAAGTATGTCTCGAAAATAGTACTGTTTTGTGTGTGTGGACGATTTCTCAAGATATACTTGGTTATTTTTTAAGAGAAAAGTCCAACACAATTGATGAATTCAAAATTTGGTACAAAAGGGTCAAAAACTTATATGGTTTAAAAGTCATTAGAGTCAGATCTGATCATGATATTGAGTTTGAAAATGCCACTTTTTCATCATTTTGCGATTCAAATGGGATTACTCATAAGTTCTCAGCCCCCAAAACCCCTCAACAAAATGGGGTAGCGGAAAGGAAAAATTGCACATTACAAAAGATGGCAAGAGTTATGTTAAGCTCTAAAAATCTATCCAAAAAGTTTTGCGCAGAAGATGTGAACACAGCATGTCATGTGGGGAATCGTGTCTTTCTAAGAATTGGAGTAACATGACTCCCTATGAAATCTTACTTAGAAAGAAACCCACGGTCAAATATTTTCATGTTTTGGGTGTATATGCTACATCTTGAATGATCGATAGTATCTATACAAATTTGATTCCAAAAGTGACAAAGCCATTTTTATTGGTTACTCAACTAACAGTAGGGCTTATAGAGTTTATAATCTCAAAACCAAAACTATCATGGAATCCATAAATATTGTTTTTTATGATGCTACTAATCTTAATGTCAAAACAGCTCAGGATAATGTTACAGGTTGTACTTGGCAAACAGTACCAGTTAATGACGAATATGAACCAGACAAGGTAAATGAATGCAACGGAACAACCATGCGTGGCAGACAGTTGTGCAACTAGTTGTTCAAACAACTGACAACACAAATGTCAAACAACTGAAGATCAAGGCTCAGATTCTGAAACTGATGAAAGAGAAGTAACCAGAGAAAGGGACATTCCTTCCAGAATACAAGGTAATCATCCCACATCCCAGGTCATAGGGGAAGTGGATGAAAGAATAAAAACAAGAGGAAAGAAGATAAACTATCGTGATCTCGCAGGATTGATATGTGTACAATCTGTGTACCATCAGGTAAACTCTTGTTGTTTTTTTGCTAATTATGAGACAAAGAATATCATGGAAGCCTTGAAAGATGAAAATTGGATTAATGGCATACAAGAGAAGTTAATCCAGTTTGACAAAAATGATGTATGGTTCTTAGTTCATAGGCCTTCTCACGTCAATGTGATTAGGACCAAATGGATCTTTAAAAATAAATCTGATGAACAAGGCAATATAACAAGGAACAAAGCATGTTTGGTGGCTAAGGGCTACCCTCAAATGGAAGAGGTGGATTTTGATGAAACGTTTTCCCCCGTAGCCTGCATTGAGTCAATCAGATTGTTGTTAGCTATTGCATGCTACTTAAAAATCACTCTATATCAGATGTATATAAAGAGTGCGTTCCTAAATGGTGTTCTAAATGAGGAAGCTTTTGTTGAGCAACCTAAAGGGTTTGAGGACCCCTTTAAACCAAATCATCTGTATAAGTTGAAAAAGGTACTCTATGGTATTAAACAAGCCCCACGAGCTTGGTATGGTAGACTGACAGAGCACCTAATTCAACTTGGATTTAAAAGAGAAGAGGTTGATAAGACTTTGTTTGTTTTAAAAAAACAAAAAGAGCATACTTGTTGCTCAAATCTATGTAGATGACATATTTTTTGAGTCTATTTCTAATGACTTACTTGAAATGATTGTTAAAAGTATGACATCCACATTTGAAATGAGTATGGTTGGGGAAATGAAATTCTTTCTTGGCCTACAAATTGTTCAAACCAAATAGGGAATGTTAGTTTCATAATCCAAGGTAAAGAAATTTAGGCTTGATAATGCATCACACTTGAAAACTCCTATGGGATCATCCCAAAAGCTTTGTAAAGATGAGGAAGGTGAAAGTAGAGTATGATACGGAGCTTGCTGTATCTTACGGCTAGCAGACCTGATATAATGTTTAGTGTGTGCTTATGTGCTAGGTATCAAGCTGACCCCAAAGTATCCCACTTAAAAGCTGTGAAAAGAATTATCAGATATGTTAGGGGTACCACTCACTTGGGGTTAAGATACTAGAGGTACCAACACAAACTTGATGGGAATTAGTGATTCTGACTAGGCTGGAAATACGGATGACGGAAAGCGCACCACTGGAGGGTGTTTCTATTTAGGAAATAATCTAGTGTCCTGGTTTAGTAAGAAATAAAATTGTGTTTCTCTATCTACTGCTGAATCTAAATATGTGGCAGTTGTTTTGGTAGAAAAAACAATAGAGTAGAATCTTAACTATGTTTAGTGTGTGGATTGAATAATAAGGAGGGAACTATGGAATTCGATTATATGGAACAAGAAAATGAAAAACGAGACAATGACAACGCGATTTGTTAACGAGGAAAACCTTGGAGGTGATAACCTCTTTGGAAAAAACCCCGGGAGTTAGGTCTCCAACCTTAAAGGTTCCACTATAATGATCACAATTACAACTTCGGAAGATAATGGAGAGGATTACAAGAGTTTGTGTGTAAAGTGTGTGCGTATGAGCATGAGTGTCATTTTCCGTCTCCATTCCCCCTTAAATACAAGTAACTACGAAAGAGTCAAATATGGTTCCTACAATCTCGGCATTGTGGTTTATCTTTTCAACCTCCGTGAGACCAAGTCGCCCTAGCCGTTTGAAGGTCTGTTGAACGTGCTTGAAGGTTGTTTCCGCATTCCTCTCTCAATTCTTGAAAAATAAGAATAATAATATTAGGAAATATTGGACAAGTAAATATTTAAAACAATACTTACGGTGTAATGACATCTCGTTATGCGGGATCAGCGAAGATGTCGTCATGTCAAAAAAATGCCCACAACAATTTGTCCCCAAAAACATTTGACTATGTAGGCAAGCGAAGAGGCAAAATGTTTTTCCTTTTAATTAATGACCCAAGCTGTTACTCGCACGATGGGACGTTCTTGGGAGCCGTGGCAATGAAATGAACGGTTGGGGAGAGAGTTAAATTTGAAAAGGGATTCTTTTTTTTTTTTATTAACCGCTTGAGAAAACTTATCTTCTCAAATCTTCTTTTCACCTCCTTTGGCCCACGGCGCCGTTCGCTTTCAAGGTAAAATCACTCCATCTCGACCTTCTTCCTTTGTTTATTCTTCTCTTTTTGCTTTGTCAACCATGGGTAAAACCAAGATGTACGCTTCCAAACCCAAGAAAGCGTCATCCCCACAAGGTCCCGTAGAGATTAATCTCGACGACTTTGTTTGCGCAAATCTTCTCACTAAACCTGCTGAAGAAACTTGTTTGTTTAATGATTCTCAAATAGAGACCATAAAACAACAATGTTGTTTCCCAAGTGGTGTAATTTTTCATCCTTTTTCCATAAAACTTAGGTCTCGACCATGTTTCTCCCAAATGGATGCTTCTTCGAATATCCCTTCTTGCTAGGGTTTAGCTACCCTTTCCCACGGTTGGTTCTTGAGTTCTTTCTAAAAACTCAGGCGGCTTATGCTCAACTTATGCCAATGGCTTGGCGAGTATTTGCTTTTGTTCTTAAAGTAAACCGAGAAAACGGACTAGACTTAGGGCTCCCTGAAATTGCCCATTCCTATGATCTTCAACTTTTTGGTTCCCAAGCGGTACCTATTTAGAAAGAAGTCGAGGTAGAAATCCTTTGATGAGCGGCACATCCTCCGGTGATAGGGGATGGAAGAATAGGTTTTTCTTTGTTGATAGGACGTCAATCGGTGAGAAGGATGAGATGTCGAAGCAATGGAACCGAGGAGGTACTTAAATTCTTACTCTTGTGATTTCTGTTCTTGAGACAAAGCGAATTGTAATTGTTTTTGCTTTCATGTAGATATTGATTGGGGAGAGTTATTTCCGCACAAAAGATACTTTAGCAAAAATCGAAGAGTTTTTCAATCTCCCTCTCGATAAGAGATCTCCCAAAGGTTTCTTTGGAAGTTTCGTCATTGTCCCGAGAGGATATAAAGGCTTCAACTTCTGTAATAATGTCTCTTGGTAAGCTTGGCATCCTGTTACCTTTGATAAGCTTGTCATTAATTTGATGTGTTATTTGTTATTGACAATATCTCTATGTCCATGCGGTCTCTCCAAACCGATAGCTTGAGTCGACTTTGATACGGAGGATATCGAGGCCTTGCTTTCGAGCCCATTGTCAAGGCGAAAAGAAACCTCCACCCGCTCCTAAGAAGAGTCCTATTCTTGATGAAAGCTGGGATTGGTTCTAGGGTGAGGAAAAGAAAAGGCGGCCAAGAGGAAGTGATCGAGGTTGGAGACTCTTTTGATGGACTCGTCGGCGGGGAGTTCAAGAAGAGATTTATGAGCACGGCATACGGGGTGAGACATCATTAATTGAATATTTAATAGTTTCAAAGGTTGTGATAACTTTTAGTAATATCGGGATGTTATTTTTCGGTGTAGGATACGTGGAGGAGTTGGCAAAAGAAGTTGAATTGGTGAAGAAGAAATCAGCGGATATTGCTTTGGTCAAGAAGGAGAAGTTGGTATCGATAATAAAGTGAAGGAATGTGAGAAGATAATAGAGCAACTAGGCAAATCGGGGAGAACAAGAGCAGATAGCTAAGGACTTGTTGAATAGTTTGGCGAAAAGTGAAGATGATCACAACAAGGAGATAGCGAGAGGTGAGGAATTCTTGTAAACCGGCTGCAGTGAAAATTGTTTCTCAATGCAAGGTGAAAATGATGAAGGAATACCAAGAAGGAAAGGCTGGTGCCTGGGATATTCACGGGAATGTGCCTATCTATCCAAGTTAACAGTGAGGTGGGGACGAGGGCGAGGTGTCATCAAGTCCATATGAAACAATTGTCCAGATGCACCAACGGTTGGAGAAGTGACACCCGGTACAACACTGCGGCGAAGCCACCTAAACAAAAAAGAAGGTAAAAACAATTTGGTTCTTTGGTATTTTGTTGATGATTCTTGGGGCGGAGTCCCTTAAGACAATTTTTATTTTGGTTTGGTTTGTAATAGGTCCTTAAGGGCCAAAGACAATCTTTTTTAAGTGTTGGGTTGGTTCAACACTTTCGCACTTTTACTTTGGTGGTTTGGATACATTATGGTTATTTTAGTTTTAGTTATGGTCTAATGGTTTTCAAGCACGTCAAGGCTTGTTTCTTTTTGGATAAATTTTCGTATGTTTTTCACATATGGTGACATGATAGTATGTCGAATAATAGGTATTTAGGATGACATGTAGATGTCATAAACCGTAGATACTTAGATGACACGTATATGCCATAAACCGTAGATACTTAGATGACACGAATATGCCATAACCATAAGAATAATGCTTAAGATCAATCATCTAATCGAGTGGGAATGGGTAAGCTATATGAGTTTACCCATATAGGCCCACCCCACACCTCAATTAGTGAGATAACTTGCGCTCCGGAGCGAAGGTGTGGTAACCTAACTTCTTTAGAAAGAGGTAATTAACTCTTTAAACCTTAAGAAGGGATTGTGTACCTTTACTTGAGAAGAGATGGCCGGTCTCTAACGGAGGAGGAATCGTTGTTCTTTGCATGCTTTCGATATGTCCCCATGTAAAGGTGTCGATACCTCATAAGATAGAAACACGTTAAAAACGGACGCCAACTAAGGTTGACGTCTCTCACAAAGCATGTTAGAGACATCTTATCATGTAAATAATTAAAAAGATACATAGGAGAAAAGAATTAAAATACGATTCATACACTGGAAAGATGAGTTCATGGGAAGTCATATTTAAATGTAATACCTTTTGAGATGAATGGCGTTCCAACTTCGGGGTATCATTTGGCCATCCAAGGTTGCAAGGCGATATGCTCCTTTTCCGGCTTGTGCATCTATCAAGTAGGGTCCCTCCCATTTTGGGGCGAGCTTGCACGCATTGGACTCCTTGGTATTTTGGAATGCCTTTCGTAGGACTAAGTCTCCTACTTGAAACCTTTCGACCCACGACGTTTTTATTGTATGATCGGGCTACCCTTTGTTGATATCTTTGCCATGCGAACTTTGGCCATATCCCTTAGCTCGTCCACGATATCCAGGAATGTATCAAGATGTCTTTATTATTTTCGGATGTCGGCAAGCCGTATCTTGCCGTAGGTACAAGGACTTCGCTGGAATAACAGATTCGGCCCAAATACAAGTGAATAGGGGTTTGACCGGTAGCATTCTTAGATGTCGTCTGTCGGCCCATAGGACCATTGGTAATTCTTACGCCCAACGTCCTTTTTCTGGTTTAGTCTCTTTTTAAGTTGCTGATTATTATTTTGTTGCTAGACTCGCCCGTCCATTGGCTTGAGGGTGAGCAGGCGAAGACGTTACCATCTTAACACCCCAAGCCGTCAAGAAATCTTGGGTCCTCTTGCCGATGAACCGAGAGCCGTTGTCACAAATTATTTCGATGGAATTCCAAATCGGCTAAATATGTTCCTTTTGATAAAAGATATTACTTCTTTATCACGAACTTGCACATATGCCTCGGCCTCTACCCACTTAGAAAAGTAGTCCGTCATGGCCAAAAGAAATACTCGTCCCCTGGTGCTCACGGGAAGTTTTCCTACAATGTCCATTCCCCAAACCATAAATGGCCAAGGTGACGGGATAGGATGTAGCAATTCAGTGGTGCAGTGCGGGATGTCCCCATGTCGCCGATAGGAATCGCATTTCTTTGCGTAGTCAATGGCGTCTTTTCTCATTGTGGGCCGTAAATAGCCCAACCTTAGAGCTTTAGTATGTAAACTTACTGCCCCGGTATGATTTCCACAATCTCCTTCATGCGGCTCCTTGAGAACCACGATGGGCTCTATCCGCTTCTAGACACCTTAAGTAGTGACTGCGCAGATTTTCTAAACAAGAGATTATCAATAAGTACATATTTAGATACTCTTACCCCGAAGGCTCTCGCATTCTTCTCCTCAACTGGGATCGTATCATCTAAGAGATACTTGATAATAGGGGCTGTCCAAAGAGGTTGATGCGGGGAGAGGAAGGTATGTCAACATCTAGGACGAACATCTCGAGATTGTCAATTCTTTGGGATGTCAACATGCACGATTGGGATATTGGTTTGTGAGAAGCTTTTGAAGGCGAACCCAAATTTGCCAAAGCATCGGCTTGAGAATTTTCTTCTCGCGGGATTTGTTCCAAGGAAAATGTTTTGAATTTGGCCGAAATAATTTTTACAATTTCCAAATATGTCGTCATTTTAGCATTTTTCGCGACGTAGGACCCATTGTATTGATTAACAATTAGTAATGAATCCATGAACACCCGGATATGCTTGACATCTAAGTCTTGAAGTTTCTTTGTTAAACCTGCGATAAGTGCCTCGTACTCGCTTCATTGTTGGTAGCCTTGAAGCTGCAACCGATAGATTGTGGTATTATGTCCCCTTGTGGCGATTTTAGTACAACTCCAAGACACCGTACCTCTCATGTTGGAAGCACCGTCCGTGTAGAGAGTCCAAATTTTTAGAATGTCATCATCTTGAAGTTCTTTGTACTTCCAATTCCACCTCTTGTTGTAGGGTTGGGTGAAATCGGCCACAAAATCTCGCCAGGGCTTGAGATTTTATTGCGGTCTAGGCTCGTACTTGATGTCGTATGTGCTTAACTGTACGAGACCATTTCGCCATTCGACACGACATCTCTCGGTTTTCTCATGACATTCTTAATAGGATAGTTAGTGCGTACAATAATAGTATGTGTTTCAAAATAGTGCCTTAATTTAACGAAGCGGTTATCAAAGCTAAAATTAATTTTTGTAAATGAGAATACCTGGTCTCGGCATCTAAGAGTGTCTTACTTATATAGTAGATGGGTTGCGGTGCCATCTCGTTACTGTTATCAAGACCGCACTTACGGCGCCTTCGGATACGCTAGGTAGATGTAAAGATGTTCTTCTATCCGAGGTTTGGCCAATAAGGGAGGTGTCGACAAGTAAGTTTTGAGTTCCCGAAAAGCTTTTTCATGTTGGTCCTCCCATTGAAACTTTTTGTTCTTTCTTAAGATGTCGTAGAAAGGTTTGCATCGGTCCGAGGATTTTGAAATGAATCTAGTGAGTGCGGCAATTTTTCCCGTTAGTCTTTGGACGTCCTTGACAGATTGAGGTGATGACAGGTTGAGAATGGCGCGTATTTGTTCCTCGGGGCGGCTTCAATGCCTCTTTTAGTGACCATATAGCCCAAAACTTGCTCGGCTTTCATTCCGAAGTTGCATTTAGCCGGATTAAGTTTCATATTGAAACAATCCAAGATGTCAAAGGCTTGAGAGAGATTGCTAATGTGGTCCTCGGCCTTCTTAGACTTAACAACCATGTCGTCGATGTATACCTCCATTGTGTCCCCAATCCGATCCTTAAACATCTTGTTGACGAGCCTTTGATACGTTGCACCTGCATTTTTAGTCCAAAAGGCATGGCAATATAACAATAAATACCCGAGGGGTTATGAAGGCAAGTGTCTTCTTGGTCGAGATGGTTCCATCCGAATTTGTTGAAATCCCGAGGACGCGTCCATGAATGTG
Source organism: Adenophora triphylla var. japonica (assembly GCA_022495995.1). Lineage (NCBI taxonomy): Eukaryota > Viridiplantae > Streptophyta > Magnoliopsida > Asterales > Campanulaceae > Adenophora > Adenophora triphylla. The sequence goes on from JAFEMH010001337.1 coordinate 89,167, forward strand.
AGGAGTTCGTGACCCGAGGTGGCATCAACTAATGAATCTATGTGCGGCAAAGGGAAAGGATCTTTTGGGCAGCCTTATTTAAGTCGGTGAAGTCGACGCAAACTCGCCATTTCCCGTTTCTCTTCTCTACCACAACCACATTTGCCAACCATCTTGGATAATCGACCTCTCGTATCATGTTGGCTTTGAGTAAGCGCTCTACCTCCTCCTTGATGATCTCGATTTCGGTTTCGCAAACTTTCTACGTTTACGGTGCACCGGTTTGAAGCCGGGATCTATGTTAAGTTTGTGAGTGATGACATCTTTGCTAATGCCGGTCATGTCATCATGTTTCCAAGCGAAACTTTTATTCTCGCTTCTTAATAGGTTCACAAGCTTCTCCTCTATATCCGACGATATGTCGGTGCCCAATAAGTACTTTGATGTCCGGGTTGGAAGGATCTAACAATACTTCTTTCACATCATCCTCCTTAGCTTCCGTGACTTCACGTACTTTCTTCGGTAATTTCTATGCTTGTTTTGGAGATGTAGACGCCTTCATTGAAGTTTTGTAACATTCCTTGGCCACTGTTGATCACTTTGTAAATCTTAGCGACACCCCAAGGTGTTGGAAACTTCACACATTGATGGTAAGTGGAGGGTACGGCCTTCATTCCATGAATCCACGGTCTTCCAAGAATTACATTGTAAGATGTCAAGCAAGAATCAATTACACAAAACCGTTCCACGGTGTTGAGGCCCTTTCGAGTATATTGGAAGCTTTATCTCCCCATCTGTTTCTTTGACTTCGCCACCGAAGCCTACCAAAGACCGAAGATTTTTTGACAATCTCCGATTCCGGATGTTCATTTCTTTAAGGGTACCCAACATAATAAGATTGACTGAGCTGCCCCCATCTACCGTAATACGTCGTATGGTACAGTTAGCGATTCCGTAAGGAAATGACCAGACCGTCATGATGGGGTTCCAGAAGTTATCACGATCACTTTCATCAAAGACAATTGGAGTGCTGGCAAGGTATCGACATCCCGGGCCGTCTCTCGGCTTTTCATCTTTTGACTCCTTAGCATGTCGTTTTGCGGCGTAATAGGATGTTCCACATATTTCGAGCTTCCACTAATGAAGTTGATCACCTTTGTTGATGCTGGGGGAGAAACCGGTCTTTCACCTTCATGAGGAGCTTCAGACTTTCAGCCTTTCTTCTTTACGGATCCCAACGGCTCCTTAAGATGTCCTTTCGAGAGCAAGTAACCGATCTCCTTTCTTAACGCGATGCGGCTTTCGCAACATGCCCAAAGTCTTCATGGTAAGCACACCATTTTGATTTGTCACGCCATCCCGTGGTTTTGTCCGTTTTCTTTGGCCATCCGGCTTTGTCTCCCGAGTGTTGCCCATTGCTTGCAAAGTACACCTCGAAATATCAACGTAAAAACAATAATCGAAATGTTAGGCACATTATCATTATCTTCATCCTCACCGTCTATTGAATTAATTTTGCTAGTGTCAATTCTCGGATAAGGATTGGGACGGTTGTTTACTGCGATGGGACGATTCGGTCTTTCTATCGGGATGGTCATATGTCGACGTCTTGGATGATGACTTTGATCTTCGCAGCCTCATCTTCCTCCGCCTTATGAATCTCAATGCCCCGCTCCCGACTTCCTCCCCTCGCTTACAAGGAGTCATTACCAAATCTTGGTAATATCGCGAATCTTTCTTCAACCCCATTTTGAATGCTTCGTGGCCGTCGACATGTCAAGATTGGGAATTTCCAAAGCACCTCTTTATTGAACCGGTGGACGTAATCCTTTAGGGTTTCATTAGGCCGAGTTACATTGTAAAGGTCACTTGTCAACCTTTCAAATTGTCGATCGCATGAGAATTGGTTATAGAACATGTTGATGAGCCGGGCGTATGAACCAATTGAACCTAGGGGTTGCCTAATCAACCATTTGAGAGCTGGTCCGAGATAAGGTGGATCCAAATCCCCGCATAAGCAAGCCTCCCGGAATTGAAGTGGAATATGGATTATGTCCATCTTTTCTTGATAGTGTGCCACGTGCTCCTCCGGGGTCCGTGGTGCCGTCGTACAACTTCATAGATGGTACATCAAGCGCTTCGGTATGTCGACATTTGCAATTGCCGGGACAAACCGAGACCGATTGTAGCGGTTTTGCGTTCTTGGTTGAATTGGAGGAGTCACACAGCACGTTCATTACTAATTCTCTGAGATCCCGCATCTGTTTAGCTAGTGGGTTTCCCGCAAAAGGGTCGCCCATAGGAATACGATTGAAATTATTATTATTGAAAAGATTATTAAGCAAACCGTAGTTGTCCGTAGTAGTCGTGACGGCAGTCGGTCTATAAATGGGATGAATGGAGTGAATCCCGCAGAAGATGGTGTCAAAGGGGTGTCCCCGGGCAAAGATGTTGACATCATGAAAGATGTCGGCGGAGGAGGATTGCCCATTGGAATGAATTCATTACGAAATGTAGATCCTCCTGAGTTGTCAAAGTTGAGAACCCTTGCGCGCAGTGGTGATATGTTTTCAAGCCGAGATGCTATGAGTTGTTGGTCTTTACTGCATCTTAATCATGGAATTGGTCAACACCTTCGAATTGTTATCTTGCTTTGGTCCAACCTTTGATTCAACCTGGTTAGGATACTCCGGATGTCGGCATCTGCATTGGAAGAGGTCGCCCCGCTTTTGTGGAGTCTTCGTAGGTTGAGTTGGCCGAGATCCGGTCCGAGGAGGCGGTGGTAACAAGCCGGTTCTACCTCCCGATATGGGAACAACGGTGGGACCTTTGCCGGCGGTGGACACATTGGTGGGTGCGCACATAGTGAATTCGATTAGGAAATGTTTCAAATAACCGAGTAAACCACGAGGCCCCTCGGTGGGCGCCAAATTGTTTTGGTAGAAAAAACAATAGAGTAGAATCTTAACTATGTTTAGTGTGTGGATTGAATAATAAGGAGGGAACTATGGAATTCGATTATATGGAACAAGAAAATGAAAAACGAGACAATGACAACGCGATTTGTTAACGAGGAAAACCTTGGAGGTGATAACCTCTTTGGAAAAAACCCCGGGAGTTAGGTCTCCAACCTTAAAGGTTCCACTATAATGATCACAATTACAACTTCGGAAGATAATGGAGAGGATTACAAGAGTTTGTGTGTAAAGTGTGTGCGTATGAGCATGAGTGTCATTTTCCGTCTCCATTTCCCCTTAAATACAAGTAACTACGAAAGAGTCAAATATGGTTCCTACAATCTCGGCATTGTGGTTTATCTTTTCAACCTCCGTGAGACCAAGTCGCCCTAGCCGTTTGAAGGTCTGTTGAACGTGCTTGAAGGTTGTTTCCGCATTCCTCTCTCAATTACTGAAAAATAAGAATAATAATATTAGGAAATATTGGACAAGTAAATATTTAAAACAATACTTACAGTGTAATGACATCTCGTTATGCAGGATCAACTGAAGATGTCGTCATGTCAAAAAATGCCCACAACAGCAGTAGGTAGTTGTTGTACCCAACTGCTGTGGATGAACCAAATGATAAAGGATTATGGATTGAAAAGTGAGACCCTAACCGTATTTTGTGATAATATGAGTGCCAAGGATATTGCTAAAAATCCTATAAAACACTCCCGTACAAAGCAAATAGATATTAGGCACCACTTTATAAGAGATCTTGTGGAACAAATAATCTTTACCCTCAAATATATTGGAACAACAGATCAACTTGCGGATATCTTTACCAAGGCTTTAAATTTTGAGAGGTTTTCTTCCCTTAAAAAGTCTCTTGGGTTGTGTGAACACAGATGACTGCACAACTGTGCAGACAACTGTCTTCATCTCTGTATAATTGTATATTAAAGAAAACACTGGAAAAAAATGGTATCCTACATTCATGCATTGCACGATTATCTCTTGTGATCACTTGACTATTTTTTCATCATTTACACTATTTGACTCTTGAATGTGAGATCCCTCCTAACTTGGTGATATAATCCCCATGTTAAAACTTCTTTGTGATATCTATCATGGAGTGGGTGTCTAATCTAAGGTTACTGAGAAAAACAAGCTGTCTCCATTTGTTTTGAAGCTTCCACTCATGTGATCAAATCCAATAACTTATTGTTGCATCACTTGGGAAAAAAAATTGGGCAAGCACTATGGTGTGAGAGTGTAAAGCTCATTCTCAGTGACTGATTCAATGCTGAATTTGGAGACATTCTAGAGGCTACATTATCGAGGGTTATCTCATTGACTTCTTGTAGGTCAAATTATGTCAACATGTGATTTAGTCATACCATGTTACAATTTATTGAGATTAAATCTCCACTTGTGTGCATTGTTTCTCATAATAGGCATATTGTGAAAAATTAGGTCATTCGAAAATCTTGTTAAAATATGTTAAAATTTTTGTTGTTACTAATGATTTTTGGCTTAATGTTTCTACTGTGTTCAATGATAACTTTATGATTAGGTGTTCAAGAACTCTAGCAGTCAAAGGAGACTACGATGGGATGTTGATCAATCAAGGTTAATTTCCTTTTCGGATAAGGAAAGCAAATCCTATCACAAAATATGGTAAGGATTCAAAATTTCAATTCCTAAACCGTTACGGTAAAGGAATTTCAAATGGTAAACTACAAACCATCACACTGATCCTTCTCCTATTCCGAGTTCCAAGGCAAGTAGTGATCATCTCTCATCAATGTTGTGTTATAAGTTGCTCAAACAAGTCTTGTCACAATTCATCTCACAACTTGCCTCTCACCTCTCATTATTCCTATTTTCTGCCTTCTGTCGCTTCTGTCTCTATTCTAACCAGTGCAGATAAAACTCCATGGCCTCTCCGTCTTCTTCCTTAGCTCTGGTGACCTCCATCTGCAACGCTATTATTGCAGATTTGATAAACGAACCTCAATACGTTCTTCCGATGGATGTAAGCTCACTTGGTCAGCATAATACGGCAATTGATGTGGACAATCAAAATGTTCTAGAAGCAGTGCATGCTGCTCGTCAACCTCCACGCCGGGGACTCGAAGGTCTCACCGGCTAATTGATTCCAGTAAATCCATCCTGTTCAGAGGCTCAGGTGCCGTCATCGACTCGCCGCTGCAAAGAAACCTACCGGTGCAAGGCGGAAGCTTATTCTTCATGACTCTTCAAACGAATAGGAAACCCCAGTACAAGAACCATCGTCGATGGTAGGATTCAACGAGGATGAACTACACATAGTCACATTGATCAAGGCAAAAACTCCGGTAAAAAAGGCATCTCCGGCGAGGGTTCAGGCAACTACTCCTGCCAAAATTTAGGGGGAGAGCAGCTATATAATAAGAACCAGAAGCTCAACGAGAAAGGAAGCTGCTCCGGCTATTGTTGAAGAAGGATCATTATCACAATTTGATGATTCAAGTGATGAAACTGCCTCCCTAGGCACAGAAGACACCTTGAGTGACACTGAGATTCACATAAATAAAAAAGCTAGGCAATCTTCTCTGTTCATCCCAAAATCCTAACTGTGCTCACAGTTGTGCAAACAACTGGCCACACAACTACTCAGACAAGTGGCAGTTCATCTAAATACGTGTCTCGGGCACGTAAGTCTTCTATTCATGTTCCCTCATCCCCTTACAACCTAAGAATGAAACACAATTCTCTCTTCTTTACCCATGAGGCTGAAACTCGATGTTCTACAAATTTCCATCGAATTTTTGTGGTAGAAAAGAAAAGGAATTTGGGGGTGTTTGAAAAACTTGGGCTGGTAAAATTATTTTCTGATAGGGGTCTGGACAACTCCTTAGATTTTCCTATCCCCCTACTCTAAGTCTTTGGTCCTTGAATTCTTTGCAAATCTCAGTCGAGATATAGTGGTTGATAGATCACCAAATTTTGGGAAGGTTTTTGTAAGGGATCAGGTGGTGGATTTAATTCCATCTTGGATTAACCTCTTTCTTGGCACCCCTGATGCCCCTCTTGATGAGGCAGTAAGAACTATTACTGGGGGTAAGGTCTCCAAATGGGTAGCTGGTTTTAGAACAAACCTTTTGTCAAAATTGTTTGTGTTTATTCACCATATTCTGAGAACCAACTGGTTACCTACCTCAAATGCCTCCTCAGTCAGCAAAGACCAAATTTTGCTCCTTTTTAGGATAGGAGAGAACAAGTTTAATCTGGGGAAGGTGATTTTTGACACAATTCTGAGTTTTGCTGCCAACACTACTTATGCCTACCCTCACCCGAGCTTGATTTATGCGATGCTAAAGGACCAAGGGGTTAAGAATATTCCCGGTGAATCATCGCCGAATGCTTTAAAATCCCAAGAACTAGATGATATGTTCAACCAGTTGTTCAAACAACTGTCCGTACAACTGTTCCCATAGAAACTGAATCTCCAGACAAAGGTGCCATACAAGCTCAGATTGCGATCTTCCAGGCACATGTCATCTACCATAAAGCTGAAATTGAAGGAAGACAAAATTTGATTTATGGATTGGAAAAGTCCATTGCTGATCTACATGTTGTTCTTCATGGTTATTCTCAAAAAGTGGGAGAAATGTCAAGTGCAGGGGGAGCTGAAAATGATGATGAGGACCTGGAGTTTGATATTGAAAAGGATGATGAATCAGCTGCTGCTGCAATGTAGGAAAAAAATGCTAAGAGAAGACATTTATTCTGATCTGTAAAAACTATCTTTTGGGTTGTAATAACTTTGAACTATATTCTCTGCGAATTACTGAGTTTTTTCTTTAGTTATGATTGTGGACTTAACAACTATTTTGCAGGTTTTGATAAAAATCACAAATATAAGGGGAGATTGAAAGAGTATGAAAATACTCTTATATCTTTTTTTAAATATTTGTGATTTTGATTTATAAATTAGTTGTATATTTTATATAGTTGGGTTAGGAAATAATGATAAATATAGAATTAGATTTTGACTAACGGCTAACTTTTTTGTTTAGATGTGTTTTCTATATTTTAGATAAGTAATCAAGTAATGAAAGTACTCTTCGATTGATAAGTAAAGAAGAATCATCTTTGATAAAGAAGATATTGGACAAATCCTTTTTTAAGAAGGATTGTTCCCACTATATGAGAGGCCGCCCCTCTCATTGCTTGACACGGATTTTCTGAGAGAGATAGAGAGTATAGAGAAATCATTAAGTGTGTTTCTTTGTTTGTTGAATATCAGACCTTGATATTTCAAAATTGTTTTTGTGTTTTATTTTTTTTAGGTTAGAATATCTTTGATATTTTCGTAAGATAGTTTTTTCTTTTCATTGTAAGTTTACTCTGCAACTTGTAATCAAACAAGGTTGTGATTTTATAAAAAGGTTTATAAGTAAGAAGTTTTTGCTGAAGTATTTATTATTCTGATGCATTTAATTTTCTTCGTGTAAGTTATTTTATTATCAAAGTTGTTTAGACACTTGTTAGGACAGTTGTGTTAACAAATGTAAGCACAAGTAACCAAACAAGTGTAAAAGTTATATATACAATTCTTTCAAATGTCATATTTACACTAATTTTTACTACAAGAATCAGGGCTTTTAGCCACGGTCGTCGAACCGTGGTAAATAGAGATAAAATCGTGGCTAATAGTATTTACCACGATTTTGTCACGTTTTTACGTCCGAGGCTTTTGTGAGCGTCGCTTATACTGTTCTACGTTTTCTAAACCGTGACAAATAGTATTTGCTACGGTTATGGTCACGGTTAAAAATCGTAGCACAATAAGTGTGATATATGTTAATTTTTTATTTGTCACGGTTGTTGTGACATTTTCTAAACCGTGACAAATAGTATTTTTTATTTGTCATAGTTGTTGTGACATTTTAAAAACGGTGCAATTTGTAATACTTGTAACAATTTGAAACCGTCACAAAAGTTATGTGTGACATATAAATCATTATTTGTATTGGTAATTAACGTGGAAAATAATACCACAATGTGTGTTTTTCATATTTGTAACACAATTCAAAACTGTGATATATAGATTTTTTTTAATTATAAAACCTAATGTACTATATATTCAATGTAATACATTTAGTAGCAATAAAAGGGTTAAATGACCATTTTAACTGTAATGCATAAATTTTCATAAAAATCCACAAACGATGATACAAGTGCTTAAACAAAAATCCTAAATAATTCATTCTAGTAAGTAAAATCTAACAACTATTTATAAAGCATTTGCTACTATTAAGCATTTGTCTGAAGTAAAACATGTGCAAAAGTGTAATCATCATGGCCATAATCTAGTCTAAAACATCAAAGTTTTGAAGTTGATGTTGATGTTGAAGTTGAAGATTAAAGAGACATCATCAAGACTCCAATCCTGTCATGCGTATACAGAAAAGCAAATCTTCATAAGTGAATGAATTATATCATTGACAATTGAAAACATAAATAAAATCATGAGTACTTCATATTTTAGATTTAAAACAAATGGATAATAATTACTAATCGATGACATGACATATTATAAATTCTTTAAACTGGGCATCAAAATGAACAATCTGGTAGTAGTAGTAGATGCTTTAGAGGGGATTCAAACATAAAATAAGTGTAATTTTTGAAATGATAGTTGAAGCTCTTAATGCCAATACATGCTTGTTGTTTCGAATGTAGAGCCCTCACTTTTAGAATCCCCCTTCTCAGTGAACTAGAGTAGATTAAGCCTGGAGAAACCAACATTGCCGAGAAACAGGAAGAGAAAAATGAAGGCAAGTACATGTACCTGTTTCTGCTATCAAAATTCGAGCCTCCTCTGTCGGGAATCCACAAACGGCAGGACTTGGATGAAGAGAAGACAAGATATCAAACTGAAAGGACAAATAATCATGAATTAAGGACAATATAACATGGGAAGAACACTTCAATTGCTTAATCACCAGTAAGAAGCATTACCAAGCACATATACAGAATAAGCATTCATAAAATATTTGGTTCAGGTCTCACCATGAACTGACCAAGCAACAAGAAAGAAATACAAACTGGAGCAATGACAGGGCACTGCAGCCCACTTTAAATGCATATGCCACTTGCTACAATTTTATAGGACTGGTACCTCATCATCTTCACTTCTCAGCCTCCCTGCTAATCGAGCATATAGATGTTGCACTCTTGTGAGTTTCCGTGTTGCTTTCTTTGGTTCAACCAACACTGTCGTACATACGGCCTAGAAAGCAGGATGAACGCATAAGAACTTAATTCACTAAGAGAAATCTCAATCCAAGTAGATGAGTGAACCGATAGAAAGTTCCCCAAATTCGATACTCACCTCTAATTTTCTTCTTATGCTCTCCCGCACTATGGAGAACTCATTATGGTCCTTTGGACTGCAATGTGTAATTAAATATTCTGAATATTTTAAAATCAAGGAGACATATGAATATTTTAAAATCAAGGAGACATATATCAAGGAAACTACTTACAAAGTAAATGTGATATAAATTGCCATAATTTATTAACAATACTGTCTTCGGCTTCAACAGCAGCTAACCTGGAAAGTAAGTCAAGTGCTATCTGAAGATCTTGGGCCTTCGATCCACCTCTAGCTCGGGTTCCAACCAAAGACTTACTATAGATGTTAAGTTTGTTCTGATGAAATAGTTGTTCTGACTATTCAGAAAGTTTTGATAAGTGATTAACAGAGCACAGAAACCTAATAGCAGCATCAGGTTCGAGAAGTACCTTTCAAATTTATAAAATTTAGAAAATAGAAACTCGGTCTCAGCAAGAATGAAGTATATTATACAGAAACTCTCCTTTTAGAAATGTGAATACAGCTTATAAACTTTCTGCAGAATATGGAACCACATAATAGAAATATCACTCTGAGAGAAAAAACAGAGATATTGGTGTTACTACAAGAGGTGCTACTGCAACTTGTAGCTCATAATTGGTATTAGAGTAATGGCTTCTCCATCCTACTCCCCCACCTCCCTCAGAGAGAAAAAACAAGGAAAAGAAAGAGATTGATTCAGGTTGTCCAGGCCGTTCAATAAAATCCTCAACTAGCATCTGATGTTGATGGTGAGTGTATAGACTAGTATCACTTGCAGAAGTATTGCGAGCAAATGCTGGTGGTGTAGGTAGGCTCCTTTCTGATGTCAGATATACAGGAGCCTTATAGAGTCAAAAACATTAAACAAGTTAATATGGTTGGAACATCAGTGTGTACAAGGCTCAACTAATATCCAAAGCAACTTATATACTCGTCTTTTCAGGTCGGGATTACTATTGATTACCAATTACCTAGGCTACGAATCTCCCCAACACACACGAAGAAAAAAAGGAGTCACATTTGAAAAGTCACAAACTTTTTAATATTGGGCCTTTACGTCTCTATTACTTCCTTTAAACTGAACTAAAGTTGTATACTTTTTTGTAAGACAAGATAAATATCACTTGACAAACCCCCTCTAGAGCTAGTCCGCTCACGATATCCAAGGTTAAGAGGGCACTTTTAAGTTCATCATATACAGTAACATTCACTAAATTTCATTCTCAAACAAATCTGCTTCCACATACTATCCCTTTCGATTCTGATCGCAATTGTAATGGGATCCAAAATTTTAGATTTAAATTAGCATATGGTAAGTATGTCAAAGCCTATACTCCAATGGATTCTGGAGCTATAAAACATATACGTGAATGCATTCAGTTCCAGACTGCAATTGTAATGGGATCCAAAATTTTAGATTTAAATAAGCATACGGTAAATATGTCAAAGCCTATATACAAAAGAATTTTGGAACTATAAAAATGTATACACGAATGAAGGGGCTATCAAAGACAAGCACACTGATCATTCCACCTAAATATAAAACTACCTGTACATATTTTTAGCAGTAAACTTAATCAGCTAGACTGGAGATGACGCGTGACTTGAACATATGCAAGAGTTCTAAATTATTTAAAAACAGAATAATGGTACTAAGAAGATTTGGCAACTAACTCATGTTACAAAGACTTTATCATTCCTTGCAATTAATGATAAAACAAAAACAGATATTGATGATGATAATTAACAACCTAACATACCCACTGCTGCAGACAGCACAAATGGGGACAGGTTGAAGGGTACCAACAGGCACATACCTATATCAGATTGATAAATAAATGGAATAAGAAATTAAACTTGAACCACAATACAAGTCAAGAAATACCTGATATCCGTTCCATTCTGAGGTAGGAGGAGGAATGCCTTGGGTTAGTGGTGAATACATCATTGGTATATAAGGAGTAGGCTCATTCAACGCCCTTGGAGACCAGGATGACATTGTTGTTTGCGGTGGACCTGGCAATGAAGATGATCCACCATTACCTATTCCAATAGGAGATTCACCAATAGGATCAGGATGAAGATTTCTAGGGTTTGCGGTTTGCGTTGAAGGTTTGCGGTTTGCGTTGTTGAACTGCGCCTATACACGAGCGGCCGAAATCCTAATTAGGTTAGAAATCTAAGAGAGGTAAGAGAGGAATGGAAATCAGAAACGATTTGGATTTGAAATTGGATTTGGTTTTGGATTGAGAGGGAATTTTTGGAGGGAATTCGAAAATTTGGGAGGAGAATTTTGGGAGGAAGAATTTGGGGAAGGCGCTGGAGGAGTTTGTTCATATGAACGTAAAAATAAAAATTAAAATTAAAAGAACGCTTAAACCACGGTTACTTATTAAACCGGTGCAAAACAAAATTATTTGCTCCGGTTCGAAAGACCGTGGTTTATAATAAATTATTTGTCACGGTTAATGGACCGTGACAAATAAAATGTGACAAAAACATCTTTTTCTTGTAGTGTTTTTACTCACCCATGTTCATATTAAAAGATCACTATTTTATTCTATTTGTTTCACTTTCCATAACCAAACTATACATATTTTATTTATTTTTAGTAAACAGTTAGGCTCCGTTTGTTTAGCGTAAAACATCTTTCGAAAAATAATTTTCTGTAAAATATTTTTCGGAAAATGAAAATATTTTTTGAAAAATGAGATAAACATGTTTTCGACTGTTTGGTAAGGAAAATATTTTCCGAAAAATGTTCGATTGAGTTGACTATAAATTTACCCACCCACTCACCGCCACCCTCACCCTACACACCACTACCACCCTCTGCCCCTCCACCCCCTAAACCCCCCCCCCCCATCAGGCAAAAAAAAAAATTAATCATTTTAAATTTATTTTAACAACTCTCCACCCCACTCCACTCACCAGCACCACCTCCACCCTTTACCCCCCACCCCTTCCCCTCCCCCTCCCCCCCCCCATCGGGTCAATTTTTTTTAATCATTTTAAATTTATTTTTAAAATGATTAAAAATAAATTTAAAATGATTAAATTTTTTTTTGACTCGACGAGGTGGGGGGGGATTAGGGTTGCAGAGGGTGGTGAGTGGAATGAGAGAGGAGTTGTTAAAAATAAATTTAAAATGATTAATTTTTTTTTGACTCGACCGGGGGGGGGGGGGTAACGTGGGGGTGCATGAAAAGTTAAATGTGTGTGTGTGTGTGTACGTGAGGGTGTTATCATTTTCTGAAAAATGTTTTGATTAGGAAAACACCGAATAATGGGAAAAATATTTTCCCCATACAAACGGAAACGGAGACTTATAGTTTTCTTGTTCAATGTAGAGGAAAAAAAGAAGCTTAGTACAGATCGTAAGATATCACATTTTAATTATTTCAGCTGATGGCCATTTTTTGTTCGTAACCATTTGGTTAACAACTCACATGATATACGCCCTTGTCTCCAACCCCGAGGTCAAGGGTTCGATTCTCCCCTTCCCATTGTCAAAAAAAAAAAAAAAACTCACTCATTGTCTTTTCATGCATTGCCCCTGGTGAATTTTATTTGCAAGGCATGGAAAATGCAAGGCACATGGAAATGACAAAAATACCCATTTATATATATATTTTTTTTTCATTTCTCTCATTCCCTCCAACCGTTCACGCTTCTCTTCTCTCTCTCGTACACGAACCGACGAACGACGAACACGAACGACGAACGACGCTACAATGGTGAGAATGAAAATTCCGGCAGTTAAGTCCGGCGCTTCCGCCGCCGCTACCACCGTGCCTGTAAAGAAGGTAATCCCTCCCTCCCCGGCCTCGATTTTCTGGAGTTTAGGTCAAAGAGAGTATCATTATTACTCAAAAATTAGTTTGATGAACTGGGTTTTAAAATGAGATGTTATGAACTGGGTTTGAATTTGTTGTTTCCACATTGATGAACTGGGTTTGAAATTGTATTGCGAAATATGTTTCTGGAATGTGATTGTTTCGTGTAATTTTACACGTGCTGTTTCACAACATTTCGTGTAAAATTATACGAACTGGTTCCAAAAATTTCGTAAATAGGCACACGAAACACAATGGAACAATGTTTAGTTTGTTTCGTATGCCTATACACGAAACTGGTCATTCTATCTCGCATGAAAAGTACACGAAATTGTTCTTAGCATTTCGTGTATAGTCATACGAAATGAACTAAACATTATTTCATTGTGTTTCGTATGCCTATACACGAAATGATTCCATATGATTCGTATGAATTTACACGAAATAACTCACTACATTTCGTGTATAGGCACACGAAATGTGAACTGTGAACTGTTATATTTAACTATCTTATTAAAAAAATTTGTAGGGACGTGAACGTATGACTGCGTCTAACAGGAAGAGGAAGGCCGAGAAGGCAGCAACGAAATTTTTCGGACGCACCAAAAAGAAACATGACTGGCAAGTTTTGCTTGATGAGAGTTCTGAGGATGATGATGAGACGGGTATTCCCGAGGCAGATGCGGAGGTCTTAGTTTCGGCTCGATGAGGAGGAGGAGGAGGAGGAGGCGACGGAGGAGGGGAGGCGACGGAGGCGGAGGAGGAGGAGGGGGAGGCGGCGGAGGAGGAGGAGGAGGCGGCGGAGGAGGAGGAGGAGGCGGAGGCGGAGGCGGAGGCGAGAGACGTGATGTTAGACCATTGAGGCAATGGGAGGAGGAGGGGTCGGGATGTGGCTAGAGGGCGGGGACGGAGGAGGAGGCGGGTGCGGGTGCGGGTGAGGAGGAGCCACCATCATGGCGGTGTGAGCGACCCAGTGGCGGCCCCGAGGTTTGTGATTTGTTATACGGGTTCGGTCATCACCGAGCCCGAGAGATTTGGGGCAACCCCACTAGCATCGGTGGTGAAGTTCCATACCGCAAAGGCGGCATCTCGATAGGTAAGCTATTTGTTTACAAAAATAAATTTTGACGAAACATTGGTTTTAATGTAATCATTATTGTGAAATTCTAAAAATTGTTAATTATAAATCTTTAAACAGGTTCTCGCGTGATAGACTGGTCGAGGATGATCGAGCATGGTTGACTGCAGTCGATGCTACGGGTATCCATCACCTGCATGATACCACCATTCGCCGGACTAGCTCGGCTGCCGCCGACGGCATTTGTGGAACGGTGGTCTCCTGAGACAAACACGTTTCACATGCCGTGGGGGGAGATGACGATTACGATGCATGACGTCACTCATATTCTAGGTATATTGTTGTTATATTTTTCATTTTCAATATGTAGAGATTTGGTTGACTGCATATGACATATTCTTCATTTACAATTTATAGGTGTCACCGTACGGGTTTTCCTGTTAGGACGGCGGATCCGTGAGCCCGACCTACGCCGGATACAGAGACACCTCATCGGCCGCCCGAGGGGCACGTCCTACACATTACGTGAGCTCCGTCTTGCCTTTGAGGCCCGTTCGGACATGTCGAGATGACCGGCGTGCATCCACTTATCTCCTGTTCCTCTGCCGTTTGCACTGTTTGTTTGTGGACAAAGTCAGATAAGATGCCCGCAGCCTTATCTTTCCCCGCGTGCATGGATCTTCGAGAGATTTGGGTGTCTCGCCCGGGATCACCGCTTTGGCGTACATCTATCGCGAGTTGGGAAAGGCGTCCAGCATCCGGATGCGCTCGGATGGGAGGTCGTTCGACTCTCCTAGAGGTAATATTTAATATTTATTTATTACTCCTTTTTTTTCCCTAAACAGACGTCTTTTTTGACATATTTCTAAAATACTTTTCAGCCCGGATATACGAGTACTTCCTGACTTCCGGCGACTTTTGAGCCCGGATTGGCAGGAGGGGCACCGAGAGCCCGGAGATGGTCACGCACCGATAGAGCCGGGCAGGAGATCGAGCATCCGCTCGAGTTTCGGCGCACCCTGCATGTGATGCCCGCTGAGAGGGTGAGCTTTTATATTTAAATTGTTATACTCCCTCCGTCCCATTGAAAGTATTATGTTCATGTGTTGCTAACAAAGTGAGTTATAGGTATGTTGGACGCCTTATGGTACCGGGGTGGATGCGCTTTTACGGTTTCATACTTCGAGAGGTGTTATACGCTTCTTAGACATCACCGAGGCGTATATGCACCGACCCCGGGTGACTGTGCGATTCGCTATCCAGCGAGAGGATCCCTAGATGTCCCCTTGCCTATCTTGACGTGCATTTTGATAGCCGGTCGAGAAGGGTGCAAAGAAGGTGTATGGCGATCGTGATGATGTTTGGGACGAGTGGATGGAGTACAACATGGAGGCTTACGATCCAGGTTCGTCGTTTGGGGCCATCGGTGACTACATCTCCTCCAAAGTGACTCCGCACTATATGGAGTGGTTTCGAGCTAGGAGTCATGTTCGGATTAGTAATCCGATACATGAGCCCGCAAATGACATTCCACATCATCATGGTCATCCGTGAGCCACTAGCCGCGATCAGAGATAGGCTACTTCCATTGCTCACGGATGACCGGCTACCTGATGACCTCAGAGCTACCATTGTGCAGGTGCACGAGAGTTTAGGATATCACATTTAGTGTCTATCGGTTTAGGATGAGTTTGGGATGATGTGTGGATTATGTACACTGTATTTTTGGATTATATATTTTGATGTATTTTTGGATTATATTTTTTTATGTATGGATTATGTACACTGTATGGATTATATATTTTGATGTATTTTTTGTGAATTTATTTTCACAACTGCTTTCCATATGTTGTCCAAGGAAAATTTTGGTGAATTTTTTTTCAATGTATTTTTTACTCTGTTCTGTACATACAGCTCATTCGTACATCATTTCGTGTGGTTATACACGAAATGATTCCTATAGTTTCGTGTATTTTCATACGAACTACTTGTTAATATTTCGTATAAAACTACACGAAAAGTGATATATAATTTTAAGCCTGTATTTCGTGTGGTTATACACGAAAAAATGTCTATAGTTTCGTGTATGCTCATACGAAATATATGCAATCTTTTTTTAACTCAATTTCCATTTGGATTTTGAGGAAACTCATGCAGATGAAAAACATTTTAAATGTCATTTAGAATCTAGAAAAAAATTAAAAAAAATAAACGAGGTAGGCGTATACCATTTTTGGCAAGATCGGGACACAGAAAACCCTAAACACCCTAAATAATGGCAAAAATTTGTAACTCAATATCCATTTGGATTTTGAGGAAACTCATGTAGATGAAAAACATTTTAAATGTCATTTATTTTTTAGAAAAATTAAAAAAATAAACGAGGTAGGCGTATACCATTTTTTGGCAAGATCGGGACACAGAAAACCCTAAACACCCTAAATAATGGCAAAATTTTGTAACTCAATCTCCATTTGGATTTTGAGGAAACTCATGTAGATGAAAAACATTTTAAATGTCATTTAGAATCTAGAAAAAAAATTAAAAAAAAATAAACGACGTAGGCGTATACCATTTTTGGCAAGATCGGGACACAGAAAACCCTAAACACCCTAAATAATGGCAAAATTTTGTAACTCAATCTCCATTTGGATTTTGAGGAAACTCATGTAGATGAAAAACATTTTAAATGTCATTTAGAATCTAGAAAAAAATTAAAAAAAAATTAACGAGGTAGCCGTATACCATTTTTGGCAAGATCGGAACACAGAAAACCCTAAACACCCTAAATAATGGCAAAAATTTGTAACTCAATCTCCATTTGGATTTTGAGGAAACTCATGTAGATGAAAAAAATTTTAAATGTCATTTAGAATCTAGAAAAAAATTAAAAAAAAATAAACGAGGTAGGCGTATACCATTTTTTGGCAAGATCGGGACACAGAAAACCCTAAACACCCTAAATAATGGCAAAAATTTGTAACTCAATCTCCATTTGGATTTTGAGAAACCTCATGTAGATGAAAATATTTTAAATGTCATTTAGAATCTAGAAAAAAATTAAAAAAATAAACGAGGTAGGCGTATACCATTTTTGGCAAGATCGGGACACGTAAAACCCTAAACACCTTAAATAATGGCAAATATTTGTAACTCAATCTCCATTTGGATTTTGAGGAAACTCATGTAGATGAAAACATTTTAAATGTCATTTAGAATCTAGAAAAAAATTAAAAAAAAAATAAACGAGGTAGCCGTATACCATTTTTGGCAAGATCGGGACACAGAAAACCCTAAAAATCCTAAATAATGGCAAAATTTTGTAACTCAATCTCCATTTGGATTTTGAGGAAACTCATGTAGATGAAAAACATTTTAAATGTCATTTAGAATCTAGAAAAAAATTAAAAAAAAAATAAACGAGGTAGCCGTATACCATTTTTGGCAAGATCAGGACACAGAAAACCCTAAAAACCCTAAATAATGGCAAAATTTTGTAACTCAATCTCCATTTGGATTTTGAGGAAACTCATGTAGATGAAAAACATTTTAAATGTCATTTAGAATCTATAAAAAAATTAAAAAAAAATTAACGAGGTAGCCGTATACCATTTTTGGCAAGATCGGGACACAGAAAACCCTAAACACCCTAAATAATGGCAAAATTTTGTAACTCAATCTCCATTTGGATTTTGAGGAAACTCATGTAGATGAAAAACATTTTAAATGTCATTTAGAATCTAGAAAAAAATTAAAAAAAAATAAACGAGGTAGCCGTATACCATTTTTGGCAAGATCGGGACACAGAAAACCCTAAACACCCTAAATAATGGCAAAATTTTGTAACTCAATCTCCATTTGGATTTTGAGGAAACTCATGTAGATGAAAAACATTTTAAATGTCATTTAGAATCTAGAAAAAAATTAAAAAAAAAATTAACTAGGTAGCCGTATACCATTTTTTGGCAAGATCGGGACACAGAAAACCCTAAACACCCTAAATAATGGCAAAATTTTGTAACTCAATCTCCGTTTGGATTTTGAGGAAACTCATGTAGATGAAAAACATTTTAAATGTCATTTATTTTTTAGAAAAAAATTAAAAAAAAATAAACGAGGTAGGCGTATACCATTTTTTGGCAAGATCGGGACACAGAAAATCCTAAACACCCTAAATAATGGCAAAATTTTGTAACTCAATCTCCATTTGGATTTTGAGGAAACTCATGTAGATGAAAAACATTTTAAATGTCATTTAGAATCTAGAAAAAAATTAAAAAAATATTAACGAGGTAGGCGTATACCATTTTTGGCAAGATCGGGACACAGAAAACCCTAAACACCCTAAATAATGGCAAAATTTTGTAACTCAATCTCCATTTGGATTTTGAGGAAACTCATGTAGATGAAAAACATTTTAAATGTCATTTAGAATCTAGAAAAAAATTAAAAAAAAATTAACGAGGTAGGCGTATACCATTTTTTGGCAAGATCGGGACACAGAAAATCCTAAACACCCTAAATAATGGCAAAATTTTGTAACTCAATCTCCATTTGGATTTTGAGAAAACTCATGTAGATGAAAAACATTTTAAATGTCATTTAGAATCTAGAAAAAAATTAAAAAAAAATAAACGAGGTAGGCGTATACCATTTTTGGCAAGATCGGGACACAGAAAACCCTAAACACCCTAAATAATGGCAAAATTTTGTAACTCAATCTCCATTTGGATTTTGAGGAAACTCATGTAGATGAAAAACATTTTAAATGTCATTTAGAATCTAGAAAAAAATTAAAAAAAATTAACGAGGTAGCCGTATACCATTTTTTGGCAAGATCGGGACACAGAAAACCCTAAACACCCTAAATAATGGCAAAATTTTGTAACTCAATCTCCATTTGGATTTTGAGGAAACTCATGTAGATGAAAAACATTTTAAATGTCATTTAGAACCTAGAAAAAAATAAAAAAAAAATAAACGAGGTAGGCGTATACCATTTTTGGCAAGATCGGAACACAGAAAACCCTAAACACCCTAAATAATGGCAAAAATTTGTAACTCAATCTCCATTTGGATTTTGAGGAAACTCATGTAGATGAAAAAAATTTTAAATGTCATTTAGAATCTAGAAAAAAATTAAAAAAAAATAAACGAGGTAGGCGTATACCATTTTTGGCAAGATCGGGACACAGAAAACCCTAAACACCCTAAATAATGGCAAAAATTTGTAACTCAATCTCTATTTGGATTTTGAGAAAACTCATGTAGATGAAAAATATTTTAAATGTCATTTAGAATCTAGAAAAAAATTAAAAAAAAATAAACGAGGTAGGCGTATACCATTTTTTGGCAAGATCGGGACACAGAAAACCCTAAACACCTTAAATAATGGCAAATATTTGTAACTCAATCTCCATTTGGATTTTGAGGAAACTCATGTAGATGAAAAACATTTTAAATGTCATTTAGAATCTAGAAAAAAATTAAAAAAAAATAAACGAGGTAGCCGTATACCATTTTTGGCAAGATCGGGACACAGAAAACCCTAAAAACCCTAAATAATGGCAAAATTTTGTAACTCAATCTCCATTTGGATTTTGAGGAAACTCATGTAGATGAAAACATTTTAAATGTCATTTAGAATCTAGAAAAAAATTAAAAAAAAAAATAAACGAGGTAGCCGTATACCATTTTTGGCAAGATCGGGACACAGAAAACCCTAAAAACCCTAAATAATGGCAAAATTTTGTAACTCAATCTCCATTTGGATTTTGAGGAAACTCATGTAGATGAAAAACATTTTAAATGTCATTTAGAATCTAGAAAAAAATTAAAAAAAAAATTAACGAGGTAGCCGTATACCATTTTTGGCAAGATCGGGACACAGAAAACCCTAAACACCCTAAATAATGGCAAAATTTTGTAACTCAAACTCCATTTGGATTTTGAGGAAACTCATGTAGATGAAAAACATTTTAAATGTCATTTAGAATCTAGAAAAAAATTTAAAAAAAATAAACGAGGTAGCCGTATACCATTTTTGGCAAGATCGGGACACAGAAAACCCTAAACACCCTAAATAATGGCAAAATTTTGTAACTCAATCTCCATTTGGATTTTGAGGAAACTCATGTAGATGAAAAACATTTTAAATGTCATTTAGAATCTAGAAAAAAATTAAAAAAAAAATTAACTAGGTAGCCGTATACCATTTTTTGGCAAGATCGGGACACAGAAAACCCTAAACACCCTAAATAATGGCAAAATTTTGTAACTCAATCTCCGTTTGGATTTTGAGGAAACTCATGTAGATGAAAAACATTTTAAATGTCATTTATTTTTTAGAAAAAAATTAAAAAAAAAATAAACGAGGTAGGCGTATACCATTTTTTGGCAAGATCGGGACACAGAAAATCCTAAACACCCTAAATAATGGCAAAATTTTGTAACTCAATCTCCATTTGGATTTTGAGGAAACTCATGTAGATGAAAAACATTTTAAATGTCATTTAGAATCTAGAAAAAAATTAAAAAAAAAATAAACGAGGTAGGCGTATACCATTTTTGGCAAGATCGGGACACAGAAAACCCTAAACACCCTAAATAATGGCAAAATTTTTTAACTCAATCTCCATTTGGATTTTGAGGAAACTCATGTAGATGAAAAACATTTTAAATGTCATTTAGAATCTAGAAAAAAATTAAAAAAAAATTAACGAGGTAGGTGTTGGTCCCAAAGGTGGCAACAAGGGTGAAAATACAGCTAGAGGGGGGGGGTGAATAGCTGTTACAAATTTTTCTCCCTTAAATAAAATTTAAACCTCTTGCTTACAAAATCCTCTTGCAGTTGATAATAGACTACAAGTGATAGTGTAAAATGCAAAGCGGAATATTTAGAGTTACAGGGCGGTTTTGTTAGGAGAGGTTTGTAAAGCGGTTTTAAGTGAAGTTGATAAGTGAGGTTTACAAACAAGTGAGGTTTTGACAATGTTAACTCCAAACACTGTTTCACAATAATGGATATCTAAATAAAGATCAAACAGAGACAGAGATAAATAATTAGTAAGCACAAGAAATATAAATGCAGAAAGTAAGAACACAATATTTGGAGTGGTTCAATCGATAAACGATCTACGTCCACTACCAAGATGGTTAGTCTTGGATTTCTAAGAGAGATTTTATATTAAGTATTTGAGAGATTACAAAGTACAATAAAATCTTTACTATGAAGAACAAATCCAAAACTATAACCAGTGTATCTCTAATGAATAAACTATGTGTTTAAACAAGAGAGGTGTGTGTGAGAACAAGATCAAGGCTCTTTAAATCTAAGAGATGTAGAGCACAATGATTCTTGAATGTGTTAAGGCTTGATTTCTGGGCCGGGAATATTTCTTGAAGTATGAAGATGAAGATTCAAAGGACTTGGAATTTCGCGTAACTTCAACTTCACATGAACACAAAGAATTTCTCAATTTTTTCAAGCAATCTTCAAATGGAGAAGATTGGGGGTATTTATACCCAAGCATCCAAAATGTAGCCGTTGGACACAAATTGCTGAAGGACAAGATTTGATGCTTTCTTATTGGTCCACAAAGAACCACTTTTGTCCTTTGGTACAAGAGTTGCAGATAAAGCCGATAATGCTCCAAATCGCAAGCAATGAGGTTTGGACACTGTCACCTATTCAAGATCCTCAGCATCTTTTCGATTTTGAATCACGTGACAAGATAAGGTGGTTGACATTGGATATTGCCGATGTGGATCACAAAGTCAAAGAGCGGTTCACTTCAAGTCTCAATCATTGGGGGCGGTTCTGAGTACAGCGGTTTGACAAGTGCGGTTGGTAACTCCAGTGAGGTTGCAAAAAGGGCGGTTAATGATGAGCTGCAAAGGAGCGGTTCATCATCAAAGGGCGGTTGCACTTGAGTAGTTCAAGAGTAGTTTCAAACAAAGGATTTCACCAAGCAAATGCTAAGGGCGGTTTTGCTAGGGCGGTTCCAAAGGAGCGGTTTGAAACTTCTGAACTGCAACTCTCAATTCCAATGAGTCTGTGCCAGTCTTCAAGCCTAAATTTAACCTAATCTATAAAATGGACTTAACTAAAAAATTGAAGTCTAAGCTTCATTACATAGGGTCCTAAAGTCCTTAAAATAGACAGGAGGTTATGGTATCAATCAAATCTAATACAAAAACAGGAGGGTTAAAACATGCATACCCAACAATCTCCCCCTATTTGATTGATGCCATTACCTACTATAACTAAAGCAAACATTGTACTTGGTAAGAACATGTCCATAAGAATTAGCATGGTAATTCATGTCCCAAGTCAATGCACACACTTAGCTTAAGCTATAGATTTCTTATACTTTCTAAAAGATAAAAACTTACAATATGGAAAGTATAGAAATGCATTCAGTGCACTTAAGAAATATGAGATTAAGTTCAAAGTGCGGTTTAAACTGAATGTTTAAACTTCAATTCAAAAAAATGATTTTAAGTTGAAAAATATTTGAATGAGGTTTAAAACCATAAGAGGTTTCATTGTTCTACAAACAAGCGCTTGATATGAACAAGGTTTTTGGAACCATGATGCAATTTCCATTAATTCCTCAAGTGGTTACAAAACAGGAATGAAAGAAAATTACAGGGTTACAAAAAAAATGTTGGACAAAAGAAAATACAAAGAGAGTGCGGTCCAACAACAAAAGAGTTTAAAAAAAATACAGAGCAATAGCGGTTTAGGGTTGATGCGGTTCTTGACCTTGCTGCTGCTGCTGCGGTTGATTGATCTCAGGGTTCCTGGCAAGATTTGATGCAGAGGTTTCAGACTTCAGGATTTTCTAATTCTTCTCACCTCTTCTCGCGGTCCTTCCTTGAGCGGTCACCAATCTCTCTAAAATATTTGCTTGAGAATCAATCTTGAGATTGGCATCGTAGACTCGCCTTGGAGTTATCGACACTTGATCGATAGCTCATCAATTAAGGTGTGAAAGGAGGAGTTCAAAGAATTGTACAAAGTTTGAACCTCCCCCGAACCGTCGCGGTCCGGGAAGAGATGGCTTCAATATTTCATCAAGATTCACAAATACTTGGATGGAGGATTTCAGCTCATTGACTGTGGCTTCAAGTTTGGTGGTGAATCCTAACTTGATATTTTCAAGGCGGTCATTGAATTCATCCTTGACTTCATTCAACTTGGCCATCAAAGCATCATCAAGGGAGTTTGTCTTGATTTCCAGCTTCTCTTTGACATCATCAATTTCCAGAAGGATATTTGCTTCAACCGCATTCAAGGCGGTTTGAAAGTCTTGAGTAGAAGGCGGTTGAGAATTGACAGATTTAAGAAATTCAGCTTGAAGGGAATCAAAGGCGGTTTTGGAGGAGGTTGCAAGCCGAGAAATCATTTCCTTGAGGTCAGAGTCTCCAAATGATTGGATTTGAACAACACCTTCAGCTAGATCCTTCTTGAAATTTTCAAAGCAAGAGTCAGCTGAGGCTTTAACAATGTTTGCAATATCCTTCTCCCCCTTAATGGCATCAAGTCTCTGAGCAAAACTCTTTAAGGAGTTCTTATGATCAGCCATTTGTAGGGTTTGAGAGGCAATCAGATGGGACTGAGATTCAGCAAGTTTTTGAAGAGAGCGGTTGGAAGCTTCAAGGGAGGCATTGGAAGCGGTTAGCTTGACAATGTGTCCTTGGTTTATCAGGAGTTGGGACTGAATAAGATGAAGGGTGGAAAGGATTTGGGAGTAGTCAGAGGGTGGAGGAGCGGTTGATGATGAGGGAATAAAAGTGAAGGCAGGGGGCGGTTGAGAATATGTAGGAGGAGCGGTTGAAGGGATTTGGGAAAGGAGGGTTTGAAAAATACGTGAGGCAGGTATAGTATAAGGAGATGAGGTTAGAGTTGAGATGGGGCGGTTGGGTTGGGGGCGGTTGGGAGGGGGGCGGTTGGTATAGGGGCGGGTGGGAGGGGGGCGGTTGATATGGGGGCGGTTGGGATTGGGGCGGTTGGGATAGGGTTGGAATGAGTTGAGTTGGATTTTTGTGGGGAAGAGATAGGGGATTTAGCAGGGGATTTAGAAGGGGATTTTTGGGTGCGGTTTGAGTTATGAGGGGATGATTGGTGTATGGGTGAATTTTGTGGTGAAGGGGTTGGAGTTCTAAGCCTAGAGGTTGAATGGGCTGGGCCTCGCCGATGGCTTGGATGTCCATTCAGGAAAGGCTTTGGGAATTGAGGTGGCTTGATTTTGAGGGGTTTGAAATTCAGAGGGGGATGATGAGTCTGAATTGGATTTGGAGGAGGATTTATCAAAGTAGGAGGAGGTTTCACCAGGTATTTTGAGGTTGGACTTGGCAATAGTGTGAAGGTAGTGTTTCTTTGGAGGGGTTGTTTTCTTGGCCATTTGTTTGAACCTCCTCTTCTTGGGATTCTCCCCCTGAGCGGTTGCAGTTTTGGGAGGAGGAGATGGAGAAAGAGGTTCAGGAGAAAGGGATTTGGAAGGAGAAATATGTTGGGTAGGAATTGGAGAAGAAGTTTGAGTTTGAATGGGTGAAGAAGGAGGAGTTGGAGCATGAGATATGGTTGGAGAGGGAGGCGGTTGAGTTTGAGGAATTGGTTGCGGTTGGGGTGGCGGTTGAACTTGCGGTTGAGAAGTAGCAAGCGGTTCGTAAGATGGTGGTTGACCCTTGGCAACTTTCTTCACTGCAGCCCTTCTCTCCAACTTATCAATTTTGCTTTGTAAAAGCAACCTTATCTTCTTCGTAGAGATTTGCGGTGGCGCCTTCACAGCCTTTGCTTTCTTGATGAGAGGGGCAATGCCAGCCTTCCTCTTCTTCTTCCTCCTCATCGTGTTCATCTCTCGATTCATCTTCCCTTTACCCTTAGAACTTGGACCAAAGACTCGCGGCTTTGAGATGGTGCGGTTTTAGATTTCTTAGGCTTAGGGTCCAGGACTAGATTCTTCTTCCTTGAGACTTTCTTAATGGCTTTCCCAAGAGCAAGAACCGCGGTTGCGGTGACATTTCAACATAGAACTCCTTGGGGTTGAGGGTATCGGCATCATACGGAAACTTGTACCGGGTGTCTCCAAAGGAATATCTCGAAATTGTGACAAACCACCGGTTCCAAGAGAGTCTCCCTCACCCATAGGCACCGATAATTCAGGAGTTGAAAGTCCGAGATCCTCCAAGTGTTGATAGCTTGCAAACAACGCGGTTAGGAGCCCGCAGAATGGTCTCCACCTTTGATGCTCATTCTTGACTCGGATTGATAAGCATCAATGGAACTAGCCAGTTCCTTCATCAAGATCTTGGGCCAATTTAATTTAATACCATTGTAAATGGCACAACAAAGAAGTCCATCGAGAAGAAGTGAAGTTGTTGTGGTTGCCGGCCTTTCCACATACGTACACTCCTACAAGATAGCCCAAGTGGCTCATAAGTTCTCCAAACTCTCTTCTAGCTCTCTTCTTGTAATAACCAGAAAGAGAAGTCGATTAATCGTAGACAGAGCGGTTGCATCCGTAACCTCCCCGATCAACCTCCATAGGGGATCCAGAGACATGAAAATTCCAAGTACTTCTAATATCCAAATGATCAATGGATATATCGAAGCCTTCAACACTGCCAACCAGGCACTTGATCTTGGTGCCATCTGATAATACTCTGTCTCCTAGAACAGCTGAGGAGTAAAACTGATCCACAAAGGACGGAATGATATAAGATTGGCCTTTGTTGAAGAGAGGGAGGATTCCAGAGGTAGTTAGTCTTCTGATCAATTCTCTACCAAGAGCATCTCCTTGGAGCTCAGTCTCATTAATCTCATGGCCAGGAATAAAGAATTTAGGATCCTATAAAATGAAACAAAGAAGTTTAGATCCAAACAGTGATTCACAATTCACAAGCGGTTTGGGCATCTGTGCGGTTGGCAATTGATGCGGTTGAAAATATTGAGAACTCCAAACTTCAAGTAAATTGTGAACATAATTAAAACACTTTGAAAATATGCAAGAGATTTTACTAGTACGTGGCATTGTAATCCAAGTTTATCCCACACTGCAAGCGGTGCTTAGAGAGGAAGGTCATGGTGTCCAGCCTATATACTAAGTAACATCTCAAATAAACTTAGCATGCGGTTGAAAAAAAAATTTACAAGCATGCGGTTTCAAAGTATAGTGCGGTTAGAAATGTGCATGCGGTTTAAGATGTGCATGCGGTTATAAAGAAAGAATTAGCAAGTATGCAGTTCCTAAGTAAAGAGCGGTTCAGAGAGAGCCTGCGGTTCTATGGTGAAAGCGGTTATGAAAATGTCATGCGGTTTCAAAAGAAAAGAAAAGAAGGCATGCGGTTCTTAACTGGGAGTGCGGTTGCAAATCCCATGCGGTTTATGTTTCAAAAACCAAATTTATTAAAAAAATTTCTAAGTATGAGAAACATTTTGAAAATCTCATGAACCAAAATATGTGAAAATTTTAACATGGCATATGAACAAGTGAAGTTGAAGGCATGATGAACACGAAGAACACTAAGAACAGAGATTCAACAAAAGTTCACCAAAATCAACAAACAATATGTCAAAATGATCACATTGAGCAAGAGATTAACAATATAACAATAAAAATTCATACTTTGCTCGTAATCACCATGAAACAAAGAAGAACATATAAATGGGTTTTCGAATGTCTAAAACTTAAAATCTAAAATCGTTGTTCAAAACATTGCTTGATCGTAAAATAAATTACATATAAAGAATCTAGCAACAAATCCGAACATAACCCAACTGAAATCATTCAAAATGATCAACTAACGAAGCAAATATGAACAAAAATCAAACAAGGGTTTTCGAAGCTTCATGGTTCATCAATGGCGGATTCAACGAAAGATTTGCAGAAAATAAAGAGATGAAGTTGAGAAATACATACCATATCGTTGAATGGAGCTTTAGGAGCCATTGAAGATTCAAGAAATAACTTTGAAGTTTGAAGATTTTTAGAGAGAGAGAAGATGAGTTTGGTAGGAAAGTACAATGCTCAGTAGAGTGACAGAGATTGAAAGGTTAAAATGTTGGTTATTGGTTTTTATTTATAGGAAGGTTTTCAAGTAAAGGACAGCTTGAAAAGACTTTTTGATTTCCCATAAAAGAAATCATTCCTCTCGATTGCACCCTTTCATCTTCTTCTCTTTTGCCAATGACGGCCGACATGATGGCCTTAAATGCTAATGTTCCCTTTGCATTAAATGCATTTAAATTTTAAAATAACGTGGGAAAACATTTGCAAAAATGCCCTTATGTCAAAAAGTAGACTCGAAATGAAATTAAAGAAACTTACCTTGGGTCCACGTGGCGGTGCGGTTTGAATAGGTTCTTAAAACCGCATAGCTTCTCTAAAGCTAAGAAATATCAAAACATTGAAAATACCTCGTTGTTGAGAGCGGTTTGAAGATGGAGCGGTCACAAGCATACGGCGGTTGGTAATATGCGGTTGGAAGTACGCGGTTGATCACATATGCGGTTGACCACTCAAGCGGTTGAAATCAATGCGGTTCAACAAAGGTGCGGTTGAAAATTCTCAAATAAGAAATACAACCTAAACTTAACACACAAGTTAGCAAATAAAAAGTAATGGAATTTATTTAAGTTCAAGCATACCCATTTCTCCTCTGAGGAAAGAAAACCTCTTGGAGTCAAGAGCCTTGGTGAGGATGTCAAGAATCTGATTATCTCGTCCCTACATACTCTAAATGGATATTCCTCTTCTCCACATGGTCTTTGAGGAAATGATACTTGATATCAATATGCTTGGTCTTGGAATGCATGACAGGGTTGTTGGAGACTGAAATTGTTGAAGTGTTGTCACACATGATGGGGCAATTCCCTTCATGGATTCCATAGTCCACCAACCGCCGCTTCATCCAAAGGATTTGACAAAGAACAACTACCAAGAAGAATATACTCACTCCGTGGTTGACACCGAAACCGAAGCTTGCTTCTTGCCGGCCCAAGCAACTAGTCTATTTCCAAGGAAATGACAAGTACCACTAGTGCTTTTCCTGCCAATAGTACAAGCCGCATAATCTGCATCCGAATAACCTACAAGATCGAAATTCGAATCTTTGGAATACCAAAGTCCAAGGTTAGTGGTTCCAGCATAAATAGCGGATTATACGCTGATCGCAATAAGATGTGCTTCTCTAGGATCTCGCTTGATAGCGTGCACATACACAGACACTAAACATAATATCAGGCCTACTAGCAGTTAACTAAAGTAATGAGCCGATCATACCTCGATATAAAGTCTGATCAACTTTCTTACCTTTTAGATCCTTATCTAGCTTATTGTCGGTGGCCAAAGGAGTATCATATGCTTTAGCATTTTCTAATCCAAACTTCTTTATTAACTCCTTGGTGTATTTGGCTTGGCTGAGGAAAAAATACCTTCTTCGCATTGCTTGATTTGAAGCCCGAGGAAGAATGTTAATTCTCCCATCATGCTCATCTCAAACTTGCTTTTCATTAGCTTTTCGAAACGCTTGCAAAGTAACTCATTAGTAGAACCAAAATAATATCATCAACATAAATTTGAACAAGTAAAGTATGCTCATTATATTTGGCAATAAAAAGAGTTGTATCAATTTTACCGCGTTTAAATCCCTTTTCTAGTAAAAATTTAGAAAGAGTCTCATACCATGCCCTTGGAGCTTGCTTAAGTCCATACAAAGCTTTCCTCGGAGTTTGTAGACATGATTGGGAAATTTGGAGTCTTCAAATCCAGGTGGTTGGGCAACATACACGGTCTCTTGCAGTTCGCCGTTGAGGAATGCACTCTTAACATCCATTTGATATAACTTGAAATGCTTGAAAGAGGCGTAGGCTAAGAAGATTCTGATAGCTTCCAATCTTGCAACCGGAGCAAAGGTTTCATCATAATCAATTCCTTCTTCTTGCCTATATCCTTGTGCAACCAACCTTGCTTTATTCCTAGTGATGCTTCCATTCTCATCCATCTTATTCCTAAATACCCACTTAGTTCCTATCACTCCTTGATCTTGAGGTCTAGGCACCAAAGTCCAGACCTTGCATCTTTCAAACTCGGTTGAGTTCTTCTTGCATAAAGCAACGACCCAACCGGAATCTTGGAGTGCTTCATCAATCTTCTTGGGTTCAACTTGAGATAAAAGAGAGGTATGCTCGTCATAATTTGATCTCCTTGTTTGAACACCGGAAAATGTATCACCAATCACATTTCAAGTGGAGGGGGTGACCGCCGACTTCACGAACCTCCGGGGTAAGTCCGGTTGGATCGAGGTTTGGTCAAGATCTTCAATTGGAACATCGTTAGATCCTTCAAAAGCCGTCATGAAAGGTAAGTTGACGAAGAGGTTCTATATGCCGGATAGGGAATTCTCAACTTCATCTTCCTTGCGGCTGCATCCTGGAGAGGGTTCTTCAGTGCGGTTTCAAAATTGCGATTTTGGGGAATTTCATTGAGGGTGCCGGATTTTGCGGTTGAGGTTCAAAGGCGGTTTGAGGTTCACCTGGTTCATTATGCTCAACAAAATCATCAGCAACATTTGGAGCCAAATTTGGCTCAAGGAGAGAATGCTCATCGAAAGTAACATGGACAGACTCTACTATTTTTAAACTAGTTTTATTGAAAACACGAAAAGCTTTAGAATGTTTAGCATACCCAACAAAAATACCTTCATCGGCCTTGGCTCCGAATTTACCTCTATTTTCTCTTCCGTTGTAGAGGACAAAGCATTTGCAGCCAAAGATCTTGAAGAATGCAATGTTGGGGGTTCTTCCTCGCCAAAGCTCATAGGGAGTCTTGTTATAGGTTTTGTTGATGAGGGAGCGGTTCTGAGTGAAGCATGCGGTATTGATTGCTTCAAATTTCAAAAATACCGAGGTAGCTTCGCTTCGTATATCATAGTCTTTCCACCTCAATCAACGTCCTATTCTTCCTTTCCACAACCCCATTTTGTTGTGGAACACCACTGTGGAAAAATTGTGATCAATCCCGTGGTCATCACAATACCGAGCAACACCGTTGTTCTTAAATTCTCGTTCCATTATCTCGATCGGACACTAACGATGTCATCTTCTTTTGAGTTTGGAGCCGTCTAAAAGTGCGGTGAGAATCTCATAACAATCATCTTTGGAAATCATCATCTCAACCCACGTATATCTTGAGTAATCATCCACCACCACTAAAGTATATCTATTTCCTCCTATACTGGCAGTGGTTACGGGTCCAAACAAATCTATGTGAAGCGGTTGTAAGCATCTTGAAGTTGAAGGAGCGGTCTTGCCGGTGAAAGACGACGCGGACCGCTACCAAGTTGACATGCACCGCATTTCTCCGGATGGTGGTCAGCCACTTTGGGTAAACCACGAACGAGGTTTTCCCTACCAATCTTTGCAAGATACTTGAAGTTCAAGTGGCTCAACCTCTTGTGCCATAGCCAACTATTTTCGCTCACATTCTTAGCTACAAAACAGAGATTAGTAATACTACATGCGTAATTTAGATCAATAATGTAAATATTACTCTTACGAATCCCCGTGAGTAGGGTGACGCCGGAAATGCTATCTTTGATAAAGCAATTTGATGACGTGAAGTTGCAAAGCATTCCTTTGTCGCAAAATTGAGAAATTGAAAGGAGGTTGTGCTTCGAGTCCATCGACAAGAGAAACCTTCTCAATAGTTAGGTTTCCTCTCCTTATAACACCATATCCAATGGTTTTGCCTTTGTTGTTGTCACCAAAGGTTACGTATGGACCACTTGCTTCAACGACATCTTCAAGTAATGATCTATCTCCAAATATATGTCTTGAGCAAACCCACCGTCAAGATACCATTCATTATCCTTGGAGTGACCAAACCATGAATGAGAGGACCTGAAATGTAAACATTAAGAACGAGGTCCCCTTTATTCCTCGGGGTCCTGAAGTTAGCAACCCTTTACGACCCACACCTGTTGACGTAAGGAGGTTTGCTCTTCCCGGCATTGGATGTGAACCGCAAAAGGCATTCTCAGCCTTGTGACCTAAACCATCACACACGTAACATTTGTAATAGCTACAAGCTTCATGAGGTTTTACTAACTCCTTACTCTTCTTAGGAGTTGCATGCGGTTTTGGACAAGGAAGCGGTTTGGGAGGAGCAGCTCCAGCCTAACATTCCAATGATACGAAGGGAACAGGCTTTGGTTTGACCACGTATTTTCCGGGAACGCTATTCCTCGCTTTTGAAGGCAGGAGGAGCGGTCGAAGAAGAAGCGCGGCCGACTTGGAGTTAGCAGAACCGCCTTTTCCACCGTAAGCGGCTGGAGCAGTGGATTCTTCCAATTCCATAAGCCATTTCCTCTTCAAATGCTTCCACGTAATTCTTAGGTTTTAACACGTAATTCTTCCCATATTGCTTTCCTTTAGGGTAGACATAATTTACTTGTCTTCCTTTACCCTTTCCTTTAGCATGCTTCCCTCGGGAATTTCTTTAGTTAGTTCCAAAAATTCCTCATCCTTTTCACTCGAGGATGCACACTTCTCCTCTTCCTCAGCATCCAAACCCTAGACCATCCTTAGTTCCAGGAGGAACTTGGAAGTCCAAGATTTTATCCTTGGTGGATTGAGACTTGAGCCACGAATCAATAATCTTTTGACGATCGTCGATTTGGGTTACCAAGTCATCATTCCCGAGTTGAAGTGCAAAGAACCTTAGTTTCAAGGATGCGGTTTTGATCAGAAGAGGAGTCATCTGTTTGATTTGGTCCTTAAGATTAGAAATTTCAGACCTCATCACGCTTTTCTCCGTCTTGCATGATTAAGTTCATCATGAGCTAAGCTTAAGGCTTTCTTAAGATTTGAGAATTGATGGATCACCATTTCAGCTTCCTTGAACATCTTTTCATGTTCCATGGGAGAAACCTCTTCCACCACCTTTTTCAAAATTTTCTTTGGAATAGCTTTTGAAGGTGGAGCAGCTTTAGATGAGAAAATGGGACGTGAATACGAACAATTTCCTATCTTAACGCTAGGAGTAAGTTTAATATCATCATCCAGTTTATAATTTGGAAGTTTTGCAAAAACCTCCTTTTCCTCCATATCATGCAACTCAAATGATTCAACCGAGTCATCGAAGCGTCGCAACTAAGCAGAGGTTAACCTCTTCGGTTTCACCGTCACTTCCATCCTCGTAATCTGCTTTCAATCCAAGTTGCTAATTCCTTCAATTCTCTTCCTCCTCAAAGCAACCATTCCCTTTCGATGAGAAAATTTCGAAGGAAAAGTTTTCTTTTCATATATTCATATTTAGGCCGTGGACACTCCCATCTGAAAGTGGCCAGGTTTCCTACGCTTGTAGCATACCAAGTCACTCTTCTTCTTTGTATCTCGTAGCCCTAGAAAATGTTGCAGGAGGTTTGCCTTTTGAAAATGATTTTGTGAAAGGTTTTGAGGATTTTCTAAATTTTTGAAATCTTTTCACAAACATGGCAAAATCATCATCATCCATCTCGATGAGTGATGAGGTTGATATGGAAGGATCAGTGGTTTGATTGGATGTGGATGGTTTCTCTTCATGTTCCACTACTGTACATAGAAAGTGATTTGGTTTTCCCTTCTATTTCTTCAATATGATTTAATTTGAGTTCATAGACTCTAAGATTGGCATACAAGTTACTTAACGACCAAGTACCCAATACTTTGGAGTCTTCTAGAGAGGTAGCCTTATTTACCCATCTAGAACCTAAAGCAGATAGGAAAGTCATATTGATTTCCTTATCGGTTAAAGTTTTACCAAGAGATCTACAAGCGTTAACTACCTCAACATAGCGATCGTAGGTTTGACGCAAGGTTTCGTTGGGTTTTCTGTTGAAGTTGTTGTAGGATCTTTCAACAGTGTATAATTTGTTTTCCTTGCACTCATCATCACCTTCGAGGTAGCTCTCAATGGCATCCCACATCTGCTTTGCGGTTTTGAGGTACATCACTTTCTGTAGAGTTGATACGGGGAGGGTTCCAGAAATGATGAACCTCGCCTTGCTGTCCAAGGCAACTATTCTTTTCTCTTCATCCGACCACTCATCTTTTGGCTTTTTGACCTCTGGAGTTTCAGCATTGGTGGTTGCATCGTTGTTAGCCTTCATTGGAATTAGAGGGCCATTGATCACGCATTCCACCAAAGATCTCATCTATGGTTTCCAAATGAATAAGCATTCGGCACTTCCGCATGTCAAAGTGGTCTTCGTCCAACATTGGAATGTGTGAATAGTTAACCGTAGTCATTGTCTTTGAGGTTGCCATATCGAATCGGCACACAAGCTGTTAAGCTTGAAAACTGGTTTTAAAATGTGTTAGCTCGATACCACTTGTTGGTCCCAAAGGTGGCAACAAGGGTGAAAATACGCCTAGAGGGGGGTGAATAGTCGTTACAAATTTTTCTCCCTTAAATAAAATTTAAACCTCTTGCTTACAAAATCCTCTTGCAGTTGATAATAGACTACAAGTGATAGTGTAAAATGCACAAATGGAATATTTAGAGTTGCAGGGCGGTTTTGTTAGGAGAGGTTTGTAAAGCGGTTTTAAGTGAAGTTGATAAGTGAGGTTTACAAACAAGTGAGGTTTTGACAATGTTAACTCCAAACACTGTTTCACAATAATGGATATCTAAATAAAGATCAAACAGAGACAGAGATAAATAATTAGTAAGCACAAGAAATATAAATGCAGAAAGTAAGAACACAATATTTGGAGTGGTTCAATCGATAAACGATCTACGTCCACTACCAAGATGGTTAGTCTTGGATTTCTAAGAGAGATTTTATATTA
This sequence comes from Adenophora triphylla var. japonica, assembly GCA_022495995.1. Lineage (NCBI taxonomy): Eukaryota > Viridiplantae > Streptophyta > Magnoliopsida > Asterales > Campanulaceae > Adenophora > Adenophora triphylla. Next base: position 123,230 of record JAFEMH010001337.1, read on the forward strand.
AGTATTTGAGAGATTACAAAGTACAATAAAATCTTTACTATGAAGAACAAATCCAAAACTATAACCAGCCAGATCTCTAATGAATAAACTATGTGTTTAAACAAGAGAGGTGTGTGTGTGTGAGAACAAGATCAAGGCTCTTTAAATCTAAGAGATGTAGAGCACAATGATTCTTGAATGTGTTAAGGCTTGATTGGCCGGGAATATTTCTTGAAGTATGAAGATGAAGATTCAAAGGACTTGGAATTTCTGGGCAGAACTTCAACTTCACATGAACACAGCAATTTCTCAATTTTTTCAAGCAATCTTCAAATGGAGAAGATTGGGGGTATTTATACCCAAGCATCCAAAATGTAGCCGTTGGACACAGCTGTTGAAGGACAGTACTTGATGCTTTCTTATTGGTCCACAGCAACCACTTTTGTCCTTTGGTACAGTAGTTGCAGATAAAGCTGATAATGCTCCAGCTGCAAGCAATGAGGTTTGGACACCTGTCACCTATTCAAGATCCTTGCAGATCTTTTCTGATTTTGAATCACGTGACAAGATAAGGTGGTTGACATTGGATATTGCTGATGTGGATCACAAAGTCAAAGAGCGGTTCACTTCAAGTCTCAATCATTGGGGGCGGTTCTGGAGTACAGGCGGTTTGACAAGTGCGGTTGGTAACTCCAGTGAGGTTGCAAAAAGGGCGGTTAATGATGAGCTGCAAAGGAGCGGTTCATCATCAAAGGGCGGTTGCACTTGAGTAGTTCAAGAGTAGTTTCAAACAAAGGATTTCACCAAGCAAATGCTAAGGGCGGTTTTGCTAGGGCGGTTCCAAAGGAGCGGTTTGAAACTTCTGAACTGCAACTCTCAATTCCAATGAGTCTGTGCCAGTCTTCAAGCCTAAATTTAACCTAATCTATAAAATGGACTTAACTAAAAAATTGAAGTCTAAGCTTCATTACATAGGGTCCTAAAGTCCTTAAAATAGACGGGAGGTTATGGTATCAATCAAATCTAATACAAAAACAGGAGGGTTAAAACATGCATACCCAACAGTAGGCGTATACCATTTTTTGGCAAGATCGGGACACAGAAAATCCTAAACACCCTAAATAATGGCAAAATTTTGTAACTCAATCTCCATTTGGATTTTGAGGAAACTCATGTAGATGAAAAATATTTTAAATGTCATTTAGAATCTAGAAAAAAATTAAAAAAAAATAAACGAGGTAGGCGTATACCATTTTTTGGCAAGATCGGGACACAGAAAACCCTAAACACCTTAAATAATGGCAAATATTTGTAACTCAATCTCCATTTGGATTTTGAGGAAACTCATGTAGATGAAAAACATTTTAAATGTCATTTAGAATCTAGAAAAAAATTAAAAAAAAATAAACGAGGTAGCCGTATACCATTTTTGGCAAGATCGGGACACAGAAAACCCTAAAAACCCTAAATAATGGCAAAATTTTGTAACTCAATCTCCATTTGGATTTTGAGGAAACTCATGTAGATGAAAAACATTTTAAATGTCATTTAGAATCTAGAAAAAAATTAAAAAAAATAAAATAAACGAGGTAGCCGTATACCATTTTTGGCAAGATTGGGACACAGAAAACCCTAAAAACCCTAAATAATGGCAAAATTTTGTAACTCAATCTCCATTTGGATTTTGAGGAAACTCATGTAGATGAAAAACATTTTAAATGTCATTTAGAATCTAGAAAAAAATTAAAAACAATTAACGAGGTAGCCGTATACCATTTTTGGCAAGATCGGGACACAGAAAACCCTAAACACCCTAAATAATGGCAAAATTTTGTAACTCAATCTCCATTTGGATTTTGAGGAAACTCATGTAGATGAAAAACATTTTAAATGTCATTTAGAATCTAGAAAAAAATTAAAAAAAATAAACGAGGTAGCCGTATACCATTTTTGGCAAGATCGGGACACAGAAAACCCTAAACACCCTAAATAATGGCAAAATTTTGTAACTCAATCTCCATTTGGATTTTGAGGAAACTCATGTAGATGAAAAACATTTTAAATGTCATTTAGAATCTAGAAAAAAATTAAAAAAAAATTAACTAGGTAGCCGTATACCATTTTTTGGCAAGATCGGGACACAGAAAACCCTAAACACCCTAAATAATGGCAAAATTTTGTAACTCAATCTCCGTTTGGATTTTGAGGAAACTCATGTAGATGAAAAACATTTTAAATGTCATTTATTTTTTAGAAAAAAATTAAAAAAAAATAAACGAGGTAGGCGTATACCATTTTTTGGCAAGATAGGGACACAGAAAATCCTAAACACCCTAAATAATGGCAAAATTTTGTAACTCAATCTCCATTTGGATTTTGAGGAAACTCATGTAGATGAAAAACATTTTAAATGTCATTTAGAATCTAGAAAAAAATTAAAAAAAAATAAACGAGGTAGGCGTATACCATTTTTGGCAAGATCGGGACACAGAAAACCCTAAACACCCTAAATAATGGCAAAATTTTGTAACTCAATCTCCATTTGAATTTTGAGGAAACTCATGTAGATGAAAAACATTTTAAATGTCATTTAGAATCTAGAAAAAAATTAAAAAAAATAAACGAGGTAGGCGTATACCATTTTTGGCAAGATCGGGACACAGAAAACCCTAAACACCCTAAATAATGGCAAAAATTTGTAACTCAATATCCATTTGGATTTTGAGGAAACTCATGTAGATGAAAAACATTTTAAATGTCATTTATTTTTTAGAAAAAAATTAAAAAAAAATAAACGAGGTAGGCGTATACCATTTTTTGGCAAGATCGGGACACAGAAAACCCTAAACACCCTAAATAATGGCAAAATTTTGTAACTCAATCTCCATTTGGATTTTGAGGAAACTCATGTAGAAGAAAAACATTTTAAATGTCATTTAGAACCTAGAAAAAAATAAAAAAAAAATAAACGAGGTAGGCGTATACCATTTTTGGCAAGATCGGGACACAGAAAATCCTAAACACCCTAAATAATGGCAAAATTTTGTAACTCAATCTCCATTTGGATTTTGAGGAAACTCATGTAGATGAAAAACATTTTAAATGTCATTTAGAATCTAGAAAAAAATTAAAAAAAAATTAACGAGGTAGCCGTATACCATTTTTGGCAAGATCGAAACACAGAAAACCCTAAACACCCTAAATAATGGAAAAAATTTGTAACTCAATCTCCATTTGGATTTTGAGGAAACTCATGTAGATGAAAAACATTTTAAATGTCATTTAGAATATATAAAAAAATTAAAAAAAAATAAACGAGGTAGGCGTATACCATTTTTTGGCAAGATCGGGACACAGAAAACCCTAAACACCTTAAATAATGGCAAATATTTGTAACTCAATCTCCATTTGGATTTTGAGGAAACTCATGTAGATGAAAAACATTTTAAATGTCATTTAGAATCTAGAAAAAAATTAAAAAAAAATAAACGAGGTAGCCGTATACCATTTTTGACAAGATCGGGACACAGAAAACCCTAAAAACCCTAAATAAAGGCAAATTTTTTTAACTCAATCTCCATTTGGATTTTGAGGAAACTCATGTAGATGAAAAACATTTTAAATGTCATTTAGAATCTAGAAAAAAATTAAAAAAAAATAAACGAGGTAGCCGTATACCATTTTTGGCAAGATCGGGACAGAGAAAACCCACTACTACATTTCTGACCTAATGTAACGCCAATTTTCGTTGCATTAGGGCCCAAAAATCGTTACATTAGGCCTAATGTAACGCCAAATGGCCGTTGCATTCTCTTGCGTTGCATTAGGTCTAATGCAACGACATAGTAAGCTAATGTAACGCGAGCTTTGGCGTTGCATCAGGTGAATACCTGATGCAACGCCAATTCACCTGATGCAACGCCAATTTTAAAACTATATGAACACCTAATGCAACGTCAAAAAGTAGATGAGTACCTAATGCAACGCCAATTTAAAAAGTAGTTGAATACCTAATGTAACGCCAAAAAGCGTATGCACACCTAATGTAACTACATTTGTTATGTATTAATATTGATTACTAATAGTAATATTTATACAATTAAATAATAAAAAATATTATATAAAAAATTAATTGACATGATAATTAACATGTATTGACAAACTTCATTCCCAAAAGATACATAATATATATATGTACACATGACAACGTGTCATCGACACATACTAATTACATAATATAAGTGGTAAAAATCTAACAAGTTTTTAACATAACAAAAAAAAGTAGATAAGTTATGTGGCCTGTCTGTTCTTCTTCTTGACACCGGACTTGGCAACCTTCAGCTCCTGCTCACTACACTCAACCTTGCAAGAGCAGCCTTCTTCAAATCTGGCTGTAATAGTTGTCCGCAACCCGCAGATCATGAGAAGCCAGCACTTTAAGATCATTCTTGAAGGTGAGAGGTTTTCTACTTACTCAAATGAAGAGGGTCAAAAGGAAGCAACACATAATCATCATTAGTAGGTACATTTAGAAATTGCATTCCTGAAAAGCTTAAACATACTTTCTTCACAAATGGAATATATTCATGTAAACTTTAAAGCATAACATATTGGACTCAAACAAGTTGCGTAAAAGGAAGGTAGACTGCAGCATACGAAACTCGCCAAATACCGACACCGAAGCATCAAAATATATACTCCCTTTGATCCAGAATAAGTGATCACTTTGACTTAGTAAACTAAGGAAATCCTTTCAACCCTATTAAAGTGAAAAACTAGTGCATACAAATGATTTAACATGTGGAAACAAAAAAATTGTGGACCAAAGGATTCTAGTGTTCCAAAAGAGGGAAGTAAACGCTTTCACCACAGAAAGGAATAGTGAAGCATTGTCTTCAATCGGGAGTATAACCGTATATACAACTAACCGCACAAGAAATTTAACAATGGATTCTATGTGATGAAGTCCCACCATCGCCGCACCAAAGTGGTATGATTCCCAATCTAAAGCCAATAAAACTCGTTACGTGCAATGTATGGCTAAACAAGTACTCCCTCCGTCCCATAATAAATGTGGCACTTTCTATTTTGGGTTGTCCCAAAATAAATGTCGCATTTCTAAATAAGGAAAGTGAATTCTTTGCAACTTTATCATTGTACAAGTAATGTACAAACTAGTAAAGCAACTTCCTTAAAAACGTTGACAAGTCAACTGTGACATTTATTGTGGGACGAAGGGAGTAATGTTTTTATTACACGTAGAAATTACGCTACCTACAAGTAGTCTTTCTATAAACATTTACCCATGGTCCAGAGCATTTACATTTTAATATTGACTTGCATGAATGCCAATAGTAACGTATAAAGAGTTACACAAACAATTGATTTAGGATATGGTCAAGTTTCAGCCTCTTTAAGCCCTAATGAGTTGAGAGAGAGAAAAATCCACTACACAATATCAAGTAAACAAGCTTGGTGAAGGACAAAAAGAGTCTAGTCTAGTATCCCGATGAGCAATGTTGTACGGCCGAAAAGTTTGCAGTGGCTGTTTGGTTCTGTCATTTCTTCTACTAGCAAGTGGATAGAGAGGTCTTGCAGATGACCCAACAAGGAGTAGCAGTAAATATCAAAGGGGCAACACTGCAGCATGAAACGAAATGATGACACAGCAGACAACCTTAAAAGACATTCCATCAGAAATGGAATATAACTGGTGTACTCCCTCCGTCCCAAAGTGAGTGTCCAAAAAAATTTCGAAAAACTATTTGATAGAAGCAGCAAAATATAGCTTATCTATGATTGTTGCGCTTCATTATCCGGCTCTATAGCGAAGAGAGATGGACACCATATGAATGTCACTACCATTGCCCATTGGTCTCATTTCACATAAAGATGCAAAACAAAACCATTTTCCTCACAACATAGAACCGAAAGGGCATACAATATTGACTGTGCACCTTAAATATACAGTCTACTGTACAATTAAACATAACACATTTTTCCATATATTGAAGTCCCAAAACCAATGTCCATATTTGATTTTTTTTTTTAATTTTGTTCTTGATCAAGAGCAAATTTGATTTTTTTTTGATAATTCATTTTGGGACGGAGGGAGTAGTGAACATAAAGTTCAATAAGCAATTACATAGACAAGGAGCATCCCATTTGACATTCACCCTTTCTTTTGACAAAAAAAGAAAAAAAAACAAATCTCAGACCCAATCAAGAAATACAAAATCGATTCAACTCAACCCTATGTAAATCAGTAGGGTCCAACTGCACGGAGCAATTCAAGAAATACAATCAAGCAACTTGCACACACTTAAAATGTACAACCTCCATAATTCAGTGTTATTGAATAGAATACTAGGTTTAGAACCATACCAGGGCAATGCTCAGGGTTCATAAAACTACCTATACAATTCCAAGACGGTGAAACCAATGACCGAACTACCACTAACCCTACTTTAGTACTCATCAAAAATATCAAGAACAAAATACAGTGGATGACAAAAAATGAAGTTTTTGGCACTTATTCTCCCTCGCCTATTCAAGACATCTTGATGATTCATATTGGAAAGATAGCTTTCATCTTCTAAAAAATTGAATGCTTTCACTTAACTTGCAATATTATCCACATTAGACGAAAACTAGATAAAAGAGTACCCGAAATGTAGATGAATAACAAATACATTGGGATATATTTTGCAAAGATCATGTTGGCCAAGCCTCACATCAAAGATCCTGGGATCGTGTAATTACCAATCGCAAAGCAAGCCATAGATCTATGTCGATTTAACCAAGAACAACAAAATAACATTTTTCAAAAATCAAATCGAGAGAATACCCTTATTTATCTTCAACTCAAAATAAGGGGAAGCAACAAGATCCCGCACACAAAAAATCAAAATAAGCACACTCGCACACACGTAAAAGAACTCACTCAAAAATCAAAATTGAATTAAACAGACTGAAGTGATGAGATACCCCTTTTAGTGGAGGGAGATTACCAGATGGCGTAAAGATGCGTCTGTCTATTCTCTTGAAGCAAATTGAGCATGATAAATCATTTACCCATACTTTAAATGGCATAGATTTCATAAAATTGTCATCAATTAAGGGAAGATTTTGAAACCCTAGAAAAATACCCGAATTCGAAACCCTAGTTCTAGACAAATCGCTCTCAAATCAAGACTCAAATCAGAAAATCTCAAGTAAAGAAAGCTTACCCCAAGTTGGCGAGTGATGTGAGAAAGCATGTCGATCCCTATGAGCGTGAAGAGGGAGGCGGGTTAGCGTTGGAACTGGGAGTGAATCACTCGAAGGATATGGCGGCAAATGACGTTTCTTTGTTGCAGCCATTGATGATCTCTTCTTCCCTTCTCTCCTTGGCGGTAGGGAGAAAACGATGTTTTGTTGTAATTCGCCATAGATAGATTTGGCTTGAGGGGTGGGACTGTGTGTGTGTTTATGTGGTTCATAGGTACAGATTTTGGGGGAAGCGGGATATGAGAAGGAGGGAGAGAGAATTCAACTTTTCGTTCCTTTTGTGGAGGGAAAAAAAGTGGGAACGAAAAAATAAAAAAAGGGAAATTTTGGTTAAAAAAGTTAAGTTTAATTTCTTTTAAAATTCATAAATTTTTTATATAATTTTTGAAAAAAAAATCAGGACTAACCAACATTTAAAATAGTTTTCTTTATCAAAAAAAAAATGAAAAAAAACAAATATTAATATACAATATAGAATTTAACAGAAACTGTTAAAAAGTAAACAGTTTTTTTCAAAAAACTGTTAAAAAATTAACTTTTTTATTCAAAAATTGTTAGTAATAGTGGTAGTAGTGGTAGTAGTTGTGGTAGTAGTGGTGGTAGTAGTAGTGGTGATGGTGGTAGTAGTAGTCGTGGTAGTAGTGGTGGTGGTGGTTATGGTGGTGGTAATAGTAGTGGTGGTGGTAGTAGTGGTGGTAGTAGTGGTAGTGGTAGTAGTTGTGGTAGTAGTGGTGGTAGTAGTGGTGGTGATGGTAGTAGTAGTGGTAGTAGCGATAGTAGTGGTAGTAGTGGTGGTGGTAGTAGTAGTAGTGATAGTGGTAGTAGTGGTATACCCTATACCCTATGGGGTATACCCTATACCCTATAGGGTATACCCTATACCATATTCCCTATACCCTATAGGATATATGTTATAGGGTATAGTGTATAGGGCATAGGGTATAGGATATAGGGTATAGGGTATAGGATATAGGGTATAGGGTATAGTGTATAGGGTATAGGGTATAGGTTATAGGGTATAGGGTATAGGATATAGGGTATAGGGTATAGGGTATAGGGTATAGTGTTAGGGTATAGGGTATAGTGTATAGGGTATAGGGTATATGTTACAGGGTATAGTATATAGTGTATAGGGCATAGGGTATAGGGTATAGTGTATAGGATATATGATATAGGGTATAGGGTATAGGGTATATGGTATAGGGTATAGGATATAGTATATATGGTATAGGGTATAGGGTATAGGGTATAGGGTATAAGGTATAAGGTATAGGGTATAGGGCATAGGGTATAGGATATAGGATATAGGTTTAGGGATTAGGGTTTAGGATTTTGGCGTTGCATTAATAATTTAGGCGTTACATTAGGATTTTGGCGTTGCATTAGACTCGTTACATTAGCTCTGGCGTTGCATTAGATGCGTTACATTAGCTCTGGCGTTGCATTAGATGCGTTACATTAGCTCTGGCGTTGCATTAGCCGTTACATTAGCTCTGGCGTTGCATTAGATGCGTTACATTAGCTCTGGCGTTGCATTAGATGCGTTACATTAGCTCGTGGCGTTACATTAGATGCGTTAGATGCGTTACATTAGGTCAGAAATGTAGTAGTGACCCTAAAAACCCTAAATAATGGCAAAATTTTGTAACTCAATCTCTATTTGGATTTTGAGGAAACTCATGTAGATGAAAAACATTTTAAATGTCATTTAGAATCTAGAAAAAAATTAAAAAAAAATTAACGAGGTAGCCGTATACCATTTTTGGCAAGATCGGGACACAGAAAACCCTAAACACCCTAAATAATGGCAAAATTTTGTAACTCAATCTCCATTTGGATTTTCAGGAAACTCATGTAGATGAAAAACATTTTAAATGTCATTTAGAATCTAGAAAAAAATTAAAAAAAAAATAAACGAGGTAGCCGTATACCATTTTTGGCAAGATCGGGACACATAAACCCCTAAACACCCTAAATAATGGCAAAATTTTGTAACTCAATCTCCATTTGGATTTTGAGGAAACTCATGTAGATGAAAAACATTTTAAATGTCATTTAGAATCTAGAAAAAAATTAAAAAAAAATTAACGAGGTAGCCGTATACCATTTTTGGCAAGATCGGGACACAGAAAACCCTAAACACCCTAAATAATGGCAAAATTTTGTAACTCAATCTCCATTTGGATTTTGAGGAAACTCATGTAGATGAAAAACATTTTAAATGTCATTTAGAATCTAGAAAAAAATTAAAAAAATAAACGAGGTAGCCGTATACCATTTTTGGCAAGATCGGGATACGTAAAACCCTAAACACCCTAAATAATGGCAAAATTTTGTAACTCAATCTCCATTTGGATTTTGAGGAAACTCATGTAGATGAAAAACATTTTAAATGTCATTTAGAATCTAGAAAAAAAATTAAAAAAAAATAAACGAGGTAGGCGTATACCATTTTTGGCAAGATCGGGACACAGAAAACCCTAAACACCCTAAATAATGGCAAAAATTTGTAACTCAATATCCATTTGGATTTTGAGGAAACTCATGTAGATGAAAAACATTTTAAATGTCATCTAGAATATAGAAAAAAATTAAAAAAAAATAAATAGATGAAATATATTGCTCAAATTAATTTCGTATGACAATACACGAATTATTGCTTCATATTTCGTGTGTTATTATACGAAAACCTCTTTATGATTTCGTGTATTATGACACGACAATGCGGAGTTTGTTTCGTGTATTTATACACGAAACGAGTTAAACCAGGAGCTATATTAAACGCCGTCAATCATATTTTTCGTCCCAAGAGCCTATTACGAAACGCAACTAGCAAATAAGTAAACCAGAAACCCCATTCACCATTCAATAACACACATTATCCAAGTTCTTACAATCATATTATGGATTCCTCACATTGTTTCGATGATATTAACCTTGATGATATAGAATTTATCTTTGAAGAAGAAGACGAAAGGGAACCAAATCAAGATTCTCCACAACCTTCATCTCCTTCTCCGCATCAAAATCAAAATCCAAGCTCCAATGAAGTAAGTTCATATGCTACTATCTTATCTTTGTCATATGTGGATTCTATTGACAATGTTCCATATACACATTAGAATAAAAATGCAATCTTGAAATACACATTCGAATAAAAATCCAATCTTGAAATTTTTGCTTGATTAGTTATTTATGCAACTATAATTTGTAGGTCAATATCCGGATTTGAGTGATCAATTCACGACATCACAATTATTTGAAAATAGAGATGAACTTCTAAAACACGTACGGAGTATTGCGGGCCTTCAAAATATAACACTTGTTATACAAGATTCGAGAAAGACTAGTGGGAATATCCAAGGCTACGCAAAGATTATATGTCATTTTGGTGGCAAGTATAGGCCTGGCAAATCTAAAAATCAAAGGCTAACTAGCAAAGAAGAGGATTGGGTGCAAGTTTGAACTTCGGGCCAAAGATATGGGTGCCTGGGTTATGGGGTTATGTTGTCAAGCATGGTTCTCATAATCATGACTTTCCAACGTATCCGAAGGTCATCCGCTCGGGAAATTGTCACAAGATGAGTATGAGGAGGTGTGTACCGCAAGTCAATCGTCCATGCGTCCGAATAACATTCTCACAATGTTAAAGAAGAAGGATAAGAAGAATGTGAGTACTCGACACACGTCCATAATGCCATCGTGAAGTTCAAAGCAAGTGGAACGAGCAGGAGATCACCGCCGCAACAATTCATGAAATTACTCGACGATAAGCAATATATTGTATTCACGAGGAAAGCCAAGGACAAGGACATCATCGGCGACGTATTCTTCTCTCACCCACTAGCATCTCATATGCTCAATCCTTTCCATACGTAGTCCAAGGTAAATTTTTGTGAATTTTTTTTCAATGTGTTTTTACTCGTTCCGTACATACATGTGCTCGAGACTTCATTTCGTGTGGTTATACACGAAATTTTGCCTACAAGTTCGTGTATTTTTATACGAAACATATGTTCATATTTCGTATAAAACTACACGAAAAGGATATATAATTTTAAGACTATATTTCGTGTGGTCATACACGAAATGGTATCATTTATGTCGTGTAAAAATACACAATATAAATGTACAATTTCGTATATAAGTACACGAAATGTAATTCTCGTGACTCGTTGTCCGACTCGTTTCTCTTTAAAATCCTACTAGGTGATTGCACTTACAACACCAACTGCTATGGACTGCCATTCCTACATATTTTGGGATTTACTTCCACGGGGAAGAATTTCACAATTGCATATGCGTTTCTCCAAAATGAGAAGACCGATAATTTTGCATGGGCACTCAAGAATTTGCGTAGTCTTTTTCATCCTCCCAACATGCCAACAGTTTTCTTCACTGATCGAGACTTGGCTTTCATTAATGCCGTCCAAGCGTAATTTCCCGAGACCACACATCATTTGTGTCGAAGGCATATAGAAGTCAATGTTCGAAAGAGGGCGTCGTCATACCGGGAACCCGGAATTCGCAAAAGCATTCATGAATAAATTCAATGCAAAGAATATCGCCCGCTACTTCCGGAGAATGGAACACCCGTTGGCAACGGTTTTCTAAACGTTTTGCTGCTTATCCTGCTTTATTGATCTATCTCCGCGATACATGGATTACTCCATACTCTCAAAATATTATGTCCATGCATACTGATACGTTGCTACACTTCGGAACCCACACCACGAACGATCCGAGAGTGAGCATAGCAGTTGAAGCATGCGTTGGGAAGTACTTCTTCTACTTTTGACACAATTTTCAAAGTTGCTCACGAGATCATGGAAATTCAAATAATAAAAATCAAAGCTAGTAATGGAGATGGCAAAGAGCGTAATTCCAGCTGATACGAAGACTTGTAATCTTTATCGTGACATATTGGGGCGAGTGTCAAATGTAGCCTTGGACATCATAAAAAAAGAGCGGTCTCGTAGTGGGGATAATGTCATGGATCCCTCGTAATGTGGGTGTTATGTTAGGCGAACACACGGACTTCCATGCACACGAGATTGCACGCATACGTGAGCTCCGGGGGACGGATTGGGTTGTCTTCGATTCATGCTTTTTGGAAGAAGTTGGACATTGAGCCGAGTACCGTCCAACTAGGTCTTCGATCAATGAAAATTCTTTTGTAGCCGTGTGGAACGAAGTACGTAACGCACCCGAACCGATCAAGAGAAAGTTATTCCAAACGATAAATGAAGAGCTACATCCACAAACCAGAGATGCTTCGAGCCACCTCATATTTCAAAGGCAAATAAACCCCTGACCGCCGCCGAGAATACTTTCGCATTGGGAGCATACGTACAGATATTTTGGAGTCCCCACTACACCACCCTCCACCGGCAAGCAGTCTAGATCTACATTCATCGTGCATCAACCCAATCGGGTATGATGTCGTGGGACTCAAACTCTTTCAAGTCCACGCCCAATCCGAAAGTAGGTTCAAACACTACACCATCTAGCCCTACTACTCCTACGTCTCTTCCACCACTAGCTTCTTCAACTCGTGGGAGAGGACGAGGTCGGGGACGAGGACTGGGGACTGGCCTGAGTCGTGGTCTGGTCGTGGAAAGTGGAAATGGACAAGTCACTAGTCTACATACTGGGTATACTATGTCATTTATGCCTTTCATGGTCCCATTTATTGAAGGCATCACAGATGCGAGGGGTGACGGACATTGTGGCTATGTGAGCCGTAGCCGCCCGTATATACTGAGACGAGGACATGTGGCCTCAAGTCCGCACGCATTGTTGCCTTGAGCCGCATAGTCGACGCGAGCTTTATCGTAGAGTTATATCTTGGACTAGTATGGACGAGCTCTACAAATGCATCGCTTACTATTCCTCCCCGACTCCCGAGTATTATTATATGACCCTCCCGTGAGCTAGGGCACATCATTGCCACGAGGTATAATGTGGTGTTCATCTCGTACACGCTAACCAAATGGCTTCACATGCCTTCCGGTAAGGATCGTACCACAAGGAGTAGGACCACCCACGTACACACTTGTGCTTGGACACATTGGAAACCATTTTATATTGCCGCACATGTTAGATAATGATTACCCAATGCCATCGCCAGCCGTTATATTGGGAGGCTCATCGTGATGCAAGCGCAAGTAACTTGGTCATGCCATACTGATAGAGACATTCAACCGACTCTCAACTGCGTCGAACGAAGAAAGAGTTTCAAGAAATAGGCCATAGTATGAGTGTATCATTTGACTTATTGAGCCTTTTTTATTTGTATGTATGAATCATTAAAAACTGTTTGGAAGTTTGGATTTGTGATGTGAAATATGGCAAAGTATACCATTTTTTATGATTTTTTTTTCAATAAAGCTGTATTGGTCTTTGAATTTTTCCAGTTTTTATGTTTGGAAGTATGAATTATTCAGACTGTCAGATATGTTTCGTATGAAACTACACGAAATATTTGTTAATATTTCGTGTGTATATACACGAAATAACTCAATACATTTCGTATATTTATATACGAAACGTATTTGACAATGTCGTGTAAAATTACACGAAACGTTCGCGTACGGGAGGGCAATTTTGTCCATTTTCCGTGCCTTGCAAATAGTGTGCCTTGCAAATAACCATCCCCATTGCCCCTCTAAACTTTGAAGCATATAAGTTTGTTTGGTAACTGAATGTCATTGTGGGCATCAAAATATTTCTATAGTGATCGAACAGCTATGAGCTATGTATATAATTATAAATAAATTTTTGAATTTAGCATATGCAAACATAAACAAGTATATACTCCTATATTTATAGGTATATTGCATTATTACACTCGCCGGCCGTCATATATTCATACGATGGAGTTCAGAAACGATTCATCCCGAAAACTCTGTTGTACCAAACAGAATGTAAGATCATATGAAACAAATCATACTTTTCAGGCTCAGAATGCCAAAGAAAATGTTCTTGTACCTTCTTAACTCTTTTATACATCTCCAGATACTTTTCATCAGAAATAGAATTCAGAATTTTCTTCAAATTCGGAATATCCTTCTCCAGTACAAAAACAGCGAAAGATTCCCAGTTCAGAACTTCAAAGAACGGAGGGACATAATTGTCAGAAATAATAACCGGAACACATTCATAAAAGATTGCCTCCACAATTCTTGGACTGTGTACTGCAAAACCCCGTGCACAAATGCAATATTTGCTTGTTTTCATGTGTTGAATGTAATTCTTGTTACCCTTTACGTGTGGCATTCGACTGAAGATTTTCATGTCAGTATCGTTTCCCCAGTAGTCTAACAAGATTGGTCTGACGTATCCGTGCATATATCCAGCAAAGAAAGCTAAGATTGGCCTTTTAGAAGGTGGCTCGCCTCCAATATCTTGAAGAGGGTTTTTTGCAGAACGTACGTAGATTGTAGGAATAGAAACGTCTTTTCCTACGTTGAAACCCGCTTGTACATCAGCATTGCAGAGGGCTCTGATGGAATTCAACATCTTTCCTCTTGTTTCAGCAGGAGCCTGCGGAAACCATTTTCATTAGAAATTTCCCTCTTTTTTAAAATAAATAAAATAAAATTGGGTCTTTTATTAATGAAAGACTTAAGCTATTACAAAAGAGGTGCCAAACAGCTCTAGCTCAAGCAGGATCAGGTATGCATTTCTATATTATGGAAGGTCAGAGGTTCAGTCTCCATCAATGGTAGATTTCACACTCTAAGTGTCACTCTTGTAATAGACACTCTTGTAATAGATTAAATCATCGACTTATCAAAAAAAAAAAAAAACGAAGGGTAAAGAAATGTTTACCCAATCATGGCAAGCAGCCAGGAAATGATTGTTTCCATTAGTTCTGTTCCAGAAGGGATACTTTGAAATGAGTGTTTCTAAGTAGTCTTTCATGTACTGAATAAGGTTATCACGACTGTGTGAATTTTTAACGTAAAGTGTCAACTGGAGCAATCTTGAACTAAAAGGTAGGTAAAACAAATGAGCTTCTTTGGGGTCTTCGGTGATGAAATGTTTGTTAGATTCTAGTAGCTTCAAAAACCAACCCTCGCATGCATATATTCCCTCGAGTATTGACTCATGAAAAATCGGTTTTTCTCCTTCCTTGTAGATATAGACCTTGAGCGTGTTATCCATTACTTCATAGCTCCTGCACATTTGAATATTATTATAGTGAGAATTTCTGGAAAACAGTCAATGAAGGCTTATTAACAACTGCTAAGTCCGGTTAAAAAATAATATATGGAGTATATATATATATAAATTTAAAAAAAACACTACTTCATCTGAACTTTGTTGCGAGAAATCCAATGTCAGACATGAAAATTGTAAAAAGGGTACCTTATAAACATTGAAACATTCCGATAGAGAGGTGCATAGAGCCCCATATCATCCTTTATGTTAGGGGCATTCTCGATCTTTGACTTTGCTTGTGATAGTTGTTGGTCAACTCTAGTCAACAATCGAAGTGGCTGCCAAAGGGAGCATAACATAAGATAGAAAAATGGATAGGAAATTTTGAAACAAGTTTTTATCTCGTATGCATACAACTGAATGAGCGGAGATGTGACTTTGTCGCAACATTTCATTCATCTTTGAAATTGACATTACTGCCCCCATTGCCTTTGTATTCGTTTTCTGGTCGTCAGAATGACGAAAAGATCCATCCTTCTGCAGTGATGAACTTCCATTTACGTTCTTTGGGTATGCAGAATTTAAAGTATTCAGCACTGTTGTATTTGAACCTTCATCTGGAAAATAGATTTTCCTGAGGTCTGAAACTTTGCTGGTCGGTAGTAGAGATGATATTATACTTCCAAATGGTAGTTCAAAATATTGAATAGCCATAACCACCACAAAAGCTATCGTAAATAACCATAATAATCTCTTAGTTTGCAGTAGACATATATGTCGAAATCCATGATCCATGTAGATGAATGGGCCAAAAATCTGAACTTAGAAATTACTCGGAAATATTGACAAGCTCCATTAACCTGGCCACTTCAACTCTATGTTACTATCATAGTCTTATTAGGCCTCCATGACGCTTTGAGTAAGTGTAAATGGGATGAAGACTGCGTAAGGAAATACGAAGAAAATAAATAAAAATAAAATAAATAAGGAAAATGTATAATGCGAGTAGAATCAAGACTTTATGATATGAAAAAAAAAAAAAAAATTGCAACATTTTACAAGAGATTCCATTTGCAACTACGAAGAGCAATTCTACAATAGTAAGATCATACGAAAAACAGGAAATTTCTTTGAGTTCCGATTTCATTTTCCATGCCTCAACAAACAAATCAGCACTGCTAGACTATCCCTTTCTTATGGAAAAACATAGGATGTTGCTAGTTTTCCCAAGAAAATGCAGGAAAAGAAAGAAAAAACAGTGAGAGAAATGTTTCACAAAAACGGAAAGAAAATCAAACATATAGTAGATGAATTACGCAAATAAAGGATACCCAGAACAATTAAACAATTAAATTTCCATTTCCTTTTTTTCCAACTAAATTTCTATTTCCAATTAATAATTTATATTATGAAACAGAAAGAGAGAGAGAGAGAGAGAGAGAGAGAGAGAGAGAGAGAGAGAGAGAGAGGGATCACTTACAAGGATTTCATTAATCAAAACCCTTTAAGCGTCTGATGAACTATAATTAGGTTAGATCATCTTTGGTATGGAGGAGATGGGAAAGTTTTGCTTTAGTTGAGGTAGATCTGATTTAGCTTGAAAGTGACCTGAATATTACACCCCCCAGTTTATGCACAATATTTGGGGAAACTAGCTTTTCCTAAGCTTATATAAAAAGTTCATTTTTAAACTGATCTTATATTCGTCAAATATTTGCAAATTGAAAAAAATTAAACTTTTTATAATTTATGGAGAAACTGATTTCTCCCAAAACTTACTCCAGTTTATGATGCTTGCAAAGCTTGGCGTTCCAATAAATTGTTAATTGTACTTTACCTCCTTGAGGTTTGGGGATGACCCAATTTTGTCGAGTTGGATCTAAATGTGCAAATAATGAACATTTATGTCTTGACCCATTTTGATAGTGAGATTTGGATTTAACTTACTTCCTCCGTCCCAAAATCTATAGTATAAATAAGTTTGGTTCTTGTTACAGTGCTATGAACAGTATCAAATGTCAAATTTTTTATTTTGCCCTCATTAAATTGTTCCTTTCCCATTTTGCTCAAAAAAATAATTTTTTTTTAAATAAAAAAAATAAAAAAATAAAACACGCATTCCTCAAACACGGACTTTTACTAGTAATTATAATTATTTGTGCTTACTTTCTAGTATGAGGGTTCATACTTACTTCTGATCAAAGGGAAAATGAATGGTCATTTTGGGATGAATAGAGTATATGGTTATCCAATCTTGTAGTATAGTATATGTTCAAAATTAATTATAAAAGACATCAAAAATGATCTTTATGATATGTATCTCGATATAATAAATAAATAAAAGAGATAGAGGTTATTATTATAAATATAACACAAATAACAATTTCTAAAAATCACTTTTAGCAAAAGTCGAGTCATATTTGTGATGAGCCCGGATCTACTGGACCGGGCCCGCGCTCGATCTGGTCCAAGGAACCAGTGACGTGGCAGTTCCTAGACCGCTGGGGGGAAGACCGCGGACAGATAGGCCCTTGAGGTCAAGACCGCGTCCCTCCCCGCATTAATCCTATCAAAGACCTAAGGATCCCGACCGCTATACTCGTGCCCGCACGACCCGCGACCGCTGGGTCCGCGCCCGCAGATTGTATGTCCGCAGGGACCCACGCTCGCAGAGGCATGACCGCTCCATCCGTGCCCGCGTCAAATACCTTTCGACCGCGCCACGATGTTGACCACGGCACATGTCTCGCTTCCCTGTTAATATCAAGCCTTACCGAGCAAGTTAGCTTACCGGCTCGACATGCAAGGTCTGCTCTCTCCCATTACGCATTTAATGCGGCTCGCCGTGCGCCTACTATTTCATTTAATGCGCCAAGCCATCTACACGGCTCATGTCCCTTTCTCACCTATGCCCCTCCGACAAGTCAATGTTCCTCCCGACAGTGGCCAATTAGCCGCGGACACGCCAGAATGGGTCAAATACCAAAGTGCCCCATATGGCTGATCTCATTGCATACCTCAACAAGCACCACTACATTGCCTATAAATAGAAGACATTTGTCCCCTTGGGCAAGGTAAGTTCCAAATATATTGAGTAAGCCATATTACTCTTAAACCCTACACACACACACACACCAAGGTATTCCAAGCCTTATTATCTCAGTATTCTTACTCTCACACCCGAGGCCCTGAGTTGGAGTAACATCCAACTTTGACCTTAACGGTTCTTACTTGTGTTGTGATCTAGGTACAAGCAAATCACAAAAATATCCTAGCCAGATATCCTTGAACCGCTCCTGACCCTGAAAAGCTTGGCGTCATCAGTGGTTCCATTGCCGGGAACCCAAGCTTTCATTCGTTTCTCCCGTTTAAAATCTTTGTTTTCAGAAACACCTTATATTCTAAACAACTGACTGTCAAAAGCTTTCCTTTTCAGTCACTTCCCTTCTCTTCCAAACATGTCGAAGAATATGCAAAATGTTGGTCAGTTGACCATTGAGGACCCTAACCAGGCCTCACCTTCCAATGCCAACAAGGGAAAGGCTACTACCTCTGTCTTTGATAGAATGGGGGCCCGTTCCCAGTCTGCTCACACCCTTTCCCCAGCCCAGAGAGCTATACACAAACTGACGGATCAGGCCCGAGCTGAAAAAGCCCAAGCCCTCCTAAATGATAGCCCCAAAACCCCCCAAGCTCCTCTGAAAAATATCGCCTTAAACACTCCACTCTCCCCGGAGCAAATCCTGAGAAGGACAGAAATCCTGGCCTCCAAGGAGAAGCTGGTCGCAGAGGCCATGGCCATCGCCGACGCTCAATTGGAGATGTTTGAGATAGAGGCCAACGGAGGGCTCCAGTTCCCTCAGGGGTCACTAAGGTTCTCCCAACGAGCTCCCCCTAAATCGCTTGCTAGTCAAGCTAGGGGGGCAAACCGGGTTGAACCAACCCTTGACCGCGGGCAGCCTGCCAAACGCACGGTGGTGCAAGTTGAAGATAGCGAGGAGGTTGGAGAAGAGGCCCAATCCAATCTACGTGCAAAGTCCAAAGCCAGACCCTTGGCTCCGGCCAAGGGGAAGGCCGTGACTCCACGAGCTAAGAAGCAGAAGGTTGATAGTCAGAACCCTGAGTTTGCAGATTTCATGCAAAAGATGTGGGAAACCCATCAGAAGGCCGCCCAGAAATGTGGCCGCACCATGGACGCCTTCAGCGACAAAATTGCGCGGGCACCTATTCAGAGGGGCAAGCCCCCCCAGATGGACACCTATGATGGCTCCAAAAATGCCAAGAGTCATATGGGACGATTTGAGGGGCAAATGGCTCTATTCTCCTCGGAGGAGTCCATGATGTGCAAAGCCTTGGCTGCGACCTTCACGGGCAAAGCCCTATCCTGGATGCTGGCTTTCAAACCTCGGTCCATCCAATCATTCAACAAGTTCAGGAGCATCTTTCTTAATGCCTTTGCTGGTGCTGGTGTGCCCGCTAGACCAAAGACAGACCTTGTCCGTGTCAAGCAGGCCCCTGGCGAAGCAACAAAAGATTACATATCTCGGTTCAGAAAGGTGAGCGAGGAGATTGTAAACTTAGAAGGAGGAGACATCGACTACGTTTTGAGGGCGGCCTCACCTCCTCTTTCCTCAAGATGAATTTTGCCTCCAGCCCGCCAAAAACCGTGGAGGAAATGTATGAAAGAGCCTCGGCCATAGCCTCTGCCGAAGAGCCAAACGTGCCCGCTCCCCGAGCCTCCGCAAAGGAGAGAATAAGCCAAGTCCAGGAGACCACCCCGGAGCCTGCCCGCACTAATAATCAGGGCAAAAACAGAGGCCGTGGGTCAGACAAACTCCGGAAGGCAGTGGATAGTACACCTTTCACCGAGCTCACTGAGCCAAGAGTGGTAATAATGAGAGCCTCAGATTTTCCTCCTCCTCCCCCAATGCTCAGAAAACCGAATGAGAGGAGTAGGGCTAAGTTCTGTGAGTATCACAACGACCACGGGCACGGTACTGAAGATTGCTTCCAACTGAAGAGAATAATCCAGCAGAAAATCAATAACGGGGAGCTGACCCAGTGGGTTAAAGGGAACAACAACAATGCCCCCAACAATAATAACCAGCAGCGGGCACGAAATACACGTGGTCCCGAAAAGAATGAGAGAGATAACTATGATGAGGATTTGGAGGATTATGACATTCATTTCATTGGCGAGGAGCCTCCCTCCAATAAACAACTCTCCCTTCAAATCCGCACTTTGGAGAAAGTTTTTCTGATTCCCCCATGACTCCAGAAGAAGAGCAGGAAATAGGGTTCAAAAAGAGTGAACTTGCCTCCTCCCTATTTCACTCTACTCAGCCCATTACCATCCCAATGAAAATAAACCGGGCCAACATACACCGAGTCTTAATTGATACGGGCGCGGCCAGAGACATCCTCTACTACCACACGTTGGTTAGCATGAGGATTACCGAGGCTAACCTAACTCCTTATGCGGGCATGTTGGAAGGCTTCACAAATCACGCAGTTGGAGTAAAGGTGACGATAGTGTTTGAAGTAACTATTGGGGAAAAGCCCATGCAGAAGACGGCCAAAATCACTTTCATGGTGGTCGATCTTCCTTCCCAATACAATGCTATTCTAGGCCTAACTGCTCAGGCCGAATTGGGAATAGTTGCTTCCGTTCCCCACCAGAGGGTGAAATTTAACACCCCGGGCGAGGTTGCTACCATCAAGAACCAGCCCGGGAGATTCCTCCGAGCACTCGAGGAGAAGAGAAAGGCAAATAAAGGCCAGACATCCTGCCCGCAGATAGAGGGAGAGGACAAAGCGAAGAAAGGGAAGGCCCTAACACTTGTGCCGCCGCCCATTCCAATTGGCATACTTTCTTTCCATTCCACTAAGGTGGAGCTCAAGACGAGCAGAAAATCCAAACAGTTGGCCCCTATTGAGGGAGGATACATTGATCGAGGAATTGAGGGAGAGATTGACCGCGATGTCTTGTACTCTATGGCAACACTGACCGGAGCTCAGGTCAACCCCCCAACTATTATCATTGACTCCTTGCACAATCGTGAAATCAGCGACCTTCAACCTAACGACGAGCTCGAGGAGGTGGTCATCAACCCCCACTTCCCCGAGCAAACTGTTAAGGTTGGGCTGGAAATTCACTGCGAGGAGAGAAGGATACTCATCGAGTTCCTTAGAGCAAATTGTGATGTGTTCGCTTGGAGGGTGGAGGATATGCAAGGAATCAGCAAGGACGTGATCCTCCATAAAATCAATGATGACCCATCCTTCAAGAACATTCATCAAAAATCAAGGTACTTCTCTCCGGAGAAAGAAATGGCGATCAAGGAAGAGGTGGAAAAATTACTCAAAGCGGGGATAATAAAGGAGATTACCTACCCCAAATGGCTTGCCAATGTGGTTATGGTCAAAAAATCCAACGGCAAGTGGAGGATGTGTGTTGATTTCACGGATCTCAACAAGGCATGCCCCAAAGACTGCTTCCCTCTTCCTCGCATGCACGCAGATTGGTGGATTCTATAGCCGGCCACAGAGTATTGAGCTTCATTGATGCATACTCCGGCTACCATCAGATCCAAATGGCTCCTGAAGATGTCCGCTCTGTTGCTTTCATCGCTGCGGGCAAGACTTATTGCTACAAAATGATGCCCTTCGGGCTAAAAAATGCAGGAGCCACATATCAGCGAATGGTCAATCTGGTCTTCAAAAACCAACTGGGAAAAAACCTTGAGGCCTATATTGACGATATGGTTATAAAGACTAAGGAAAACTCCCACGAGCTTGACGTGGAGGAAACCTTCAAAAACTTGCGCCGCAATAACATGAAGCTAAATCCCCTTAAGTGCGCTTTTGGGGTCAAGGCGGGCAAGTTCCTCGGATTCATGGTCAATCAAAGAGGGATAAAGACTAATCCAGAAAAAATCCAAGCCCTATTGGACATGAAACCTCCTGCTTGCGTGAAGGATGTACAAAAACTCAATGGTCGCATCACCGCACTTGGCCGCTTCATCTCGCGGTCAGCAGAGAGATGCCTCCCCTTCTTCAAAACTCTAAAAGGGGGGAAGAAGCCTGATGAATTTGCATGGAATCAAGAATGCCATCAAGCTTTTGAAGAAGTCAAGACATACCTCGGACAGCCACCTCTACTTCAAAGAGCCTTCGGTGCCTGGGAAGAGCTTTTTCTGCTTTTAGCGATTCTTGATCCGCAAGAGTCTTTGTTCTTGTAAGGGAGGATAATGACTCCCAAAAACCAGTTTATTATGTATCTAAGGCGTTGTCCACCGTAGAAGGGCGTTATCTTAATATAGAAAAGTTAGCTTACGCCTTGCTTGTATCTGCTCGAAAATTAAGAGCTTACTTTTCTGCACACCCTATAACTGTACTGACTGAGGCCCCGCTTAGAAAGGTTTTACACAAACCAGAGTCCTCGGGGAGAATGCTAGCTTGGTCTATCGAGCTCACTGAGTTCCAGATTACCTACTCCCCGAGAAAGACAATCAAAGTGCAGGCCTTAGTAGATTTTGTGGTAGAATCATCATTCAGAATGGCGGACAGCGACCTGGGAAAAAGAAAGTGGGCAAAATCTGAAGAAGTCCCAAATAGCCCGAGCACAGAAATTATACAGCCAAGGGAGCGTCCAGAGGAGGTATGGATTTTATACGTGGATGGCTCTGCGAGCAAGCTAATTAGTGGCGCGGGCATACTTCTGATCGCACCCTGCG
Source organism: Adenophora triphylla var. japonica (assembly GCA_022495995.1). NCBI lineage: Eukaryota > Viridiplantae > Streptophyta > Magnoliopsida > Asterales > Campanulaceae > Adenophora > Adenophora triphylla. Next base: position 146,380 of record JAFEMH010001337.1, read on the forward strand.
GGGAGAAATTTAAGAGGGCCTTAAGGTTCAAATTCGAAGCATCTAACAATCAGGCTGAGTATGAAGCAATTATAGCAGGCATGGAGTTGGAAAGAGACTTGGGAGTTCAGAATATAGAGATCAATAGTGACTCTCAGCTCATAGTTAATCAAATTAGGGGGGAGTATGATACTATCAACCCAGTGCTAACTCAGTACTGTGGCCTTGCAAAAACCCTCATCAAAAATTTCACCTACTATGAGCTGAACCAAGTCATGAGAGAGGATAATGTGGAAGCTGACCTCCTCTCCAGAATAACCGATCAAGAAATTGAGGAATTAGAAACAGATTGCCAGATTGAGTTCACAGAAAGACCTGCTATAGATCGAATTCAGATAAACAATCTTGAGGATCAAGTAAGGGATTGGATAGATGAGATCAAGGATTACATCGAGAAACAGACCCTTCCCGAGGATCCAGTAAAGGCTAGAGCCATCAGAACGGTGTCCGCGAAATACCTCGTCCTCGAAGGGGTACATTTTCGACTATCGTTCACCAAGCCTTTGCTGAGATGTGTCAAAACTCACATGGTCACCAACTTACTCTATGAGGTCCATGAAGGAGTTTGTGGCGGACATCCAGGTGCTCGCACTCTCTCAGACAAAATCAAATTCCAAGGTTTCTTTTGGCCTACGATGAGGAGGGATGTACAAGAGTACGTCAGAAAGTGTGATAAATGCCAGAGATTTGCGGACATTACCAGACTACCATCAACAGAGCAGACTTTGGTAGTACCATCGTGGCCGTTTGATACGTGGGGGATAGATCTTATTGGACCATTTCCAACTACTAGAGGAAACATTAAGTATGCTGTTGTGGCCGTGGATTATTTTACTAAATGGACAGAAGCCAAGGGCTTAGCTACCATCTTCGAGGAGAACACTATCAATATCGTCCACGACCACATCTATTGCCGATTTGGAGTTCCCCGAGCAATAATTTCAGACAATGGCACTCAGTTCTCCGCAAAGTTCACCGCAGAGTGTGAGAGAATGAAAGTATCACACCGCAAATTTGCAGTTCCCTATCCTCAAGGAAACGGCCAGGCTGAGGCCGCAAACAAGCTAGTCCTGACCGCCCTAAAGAAAAATTTGGAAGGGCGAGAAGGACGATGGTTGGACGAGCTCCAGACCGCATTATGGGTTGTCCGCACAACTATAAGAAATTCTACAGGAGAAACTCCTTTCTCGCTCACGTATGGGTCAGAGGCAATGGCTCCAGTTGAGGTTGCCCTACCCTCGTACAGAGTCACATACTTCGACGAGTCTCAAAACGAGGCAAACAGAAGGTGTGACCTGGACGATCTCGAAGGAAAGAGAATGCGGGCATATGAAAAAATGGTAAACTACAAGCAGAAAGCGAAGAAGCACCACGATAAAAGGGTGAATAAGAGGAGTTTTTCAGTTGGAGATTGGGTACTTAGAAGCGTAGAGGTCCAAGGGGCCCAACCTGGTTTCAATAAACTGTCCCCGAAATGGGAGGGACCATATGAGGTTACCAAAATAGTCAAGGAGGGTACCTACATATTGCGACCAAAGGAAGGAGCAGAGCTTAAGCACGCTTGGAATAGCGACCACCTTAAAAGATACTTCTTTTGAAATCTTTGTAATTTTTGGAAGGAGTATAGACCCCTATATATATATAAAGGAGAAGTTATCATCATATTTTGATGCAAAAACCTATTCCCACCAGCCTCAAAAGCTAAAGTGGATGCCCGCAAGCGGATGCCAGTAGGTTAAAGAGCAAACATATGAGCTCCTACCTACTGATGCGCAAAGATCCTTTAAAGATCCGCAAGCCTATATATGTACAAAGGGCCATTACGTCCGTACTAGATCGCGGGGAGGATACTCCGTCCTGCCCGTGTGACACCACCAAAAATAAGTGGATATAGATGCCAGCGGGGACAAAGACCGAAAGTCCGCCCCGCTCAGTGCGCGAAGGTCTTCATTAGGGCCGTTACTCGTATGCCTGTATGTGACAAAGGCCTACATATAAGCCCGTTCACCTGATCGCCATGAGACCCTCACAAAAAACCTCAAGGGGTTTTTGAATAAAGGGTCAAAAAGCGTGAACCTCCAATAAGGGGATACAGTTGCCGGTAGGTTAAAGGGCCTCTATTCTAAATATGCTCCTACCTACTGATGCGTAGACAATAGCCTCACGGCCACCTTCTACATGCCCTATGAAAGTAGCTTGCCTTGGTTACTTTTGACTTACACCACGGCTCGCAAGGCTGGGAATAAGTGTAAATGGATGGGAGTGATCAAAAGAGTTTAACAAAGCCAAATAGACAAACTGGGGTCAAGACCCCTAAATTTGCCACAAGGCTAAACAAACGCGGTCACAGAGAAATAGGGCTGACTCTCACTAAAAACCTCAAGGGGTTTTGAATAAAGAGTTAGGAAAACTCAAAAAATGCGGGCAAAGGGCCTATTAAGCTTTTGACCGCAGAAGGAGAGTATAAAATTTAATTGTTAGTCAAAAATGCTGGAAAAAGTATGAAGCAAGAAGTCAAGTACTAAGGTGCTCGAAAATTGCTAAATACTCAAAATAGCCTACAAGACGAGCAATTAAGATAAACAAATACAGGAAGGGAAGAAAAATTCTTGTATTAAGGAAAAATAGGTATTTACAAGGGTCCTAATCTATTACAAAAAAGAAACAAAAAAGACCTATACTAAGGGAGCTTGATCCTTGGGGGCCTCCGTGGACTCTCGCGTGGCCGCTTTCGTGCCCGCCTCTCGGCCGGAGTTGGAGAAGGAAGACTATTCACCAACAGGTCCGTTATGGGGTCAGAGGTAGGCTCAGCAGAGGCCGGAGCAGGCGCTGCCCGCTGAGGAAAGAGATCACCAATAGCAGGTCCGTTTGGAAGGACGCGAGCTATGGCTTCCCCCAGGGGTATAGGGTTTTCCCCAAACCTCAGCTCATCCAGCTCGGGGATGAGGCTAAGGGCAGTCACCTCGGCCACAGGAGTCAAGGAGGCCGCTGCGGACAGATCCAGGCCCTTAACCTCATCCTCAGACAGAGGAACTAACGCATGCCCGGGCAGGCATTCATCATCTGTAGCAACAAGCGAGCCAATCACGGCCAACTCTTGCACAGAAAACTTGCCCGTGGCCACGAAGTTCCGAATCTGTGTCCGGACCCCGGCCTCATACTGAGCCAGATTCTCAGCGATGAGCCAGTTTTTGAACTCCTCGGAGTTCTTATATTCTTCCACCGCCTCCTTGCGGACATCATCAAGAGCGGACTTCCCCTCCGCCTCCAACCTTTTGTAGGGGAGCAGCTGCTCGGACAGCTCATCCACCTTTTTCTCCAAGGTGTCCACGGTCACCTTCGTGGCCTCCAGCTTGGCCACGAGCTCTTTGTTCCTGGGCTCCCACTCAGCCCTCTTCCCCCGGAGTTCATCCCTCTCCCCCTTAGCTTTTTTCAAGCTCTCCTCCACCTCCGTCAGCCTCTCCTGAAAACCCTTCAGGTCAGCCTCTTTGGTGGAGATGGTCTTCTCCTTGGCATCAAGAAGGGAGTTCAAGGTCCCAACCCTCTCTTGAGCCGCATCTAGCTCGCGGAGTTTGGCCGCCAAAATGGAAGTCTTATTTTTCGCATCGACGGACAAGGTATCGCAGCTCTCCCGCAGCCGCAGCACTTTATTACTCACCTGCGGGGAAGGAGAGTGAGAATTAGACAAAGATTGAAAGAGGGGAAAGGGTGAAGGCAAAGAAAAGAACGATTATCTACCTCGGTCAGAGCGAGGCCTATATCCCCCACCAGGGCAGAGGCATTCTCCTCGGCAATGACATTCTTGTAGAAGTCCGGGGAGTAGAGACGATTCACCAGCCCGATCCCCACTGAGGCATTGGCTGAATTCCGGGTGTAAATATCCACCCCAGTTACAGTGGGCACATCAGATAACTTTCTTCTGACAGCCAGAGTCTCCTCGCGGGTGGTCAGAGGGGCCACCGGGTAAGCAACCGAGCAGATTGACCCCCCAATGGGGGGAGAAGTGGATGAGGCGGCAACTGGAGCAGTGGTAGTCCGGGGAGGAGCATCCCCAACTTTCTGAAGCTTCCTATGTCCTTGCCCCTCCTCCCCGTCCCTTTCATTCCTCTTTCGGGAATCCACGTGATGACCGGAAGAAATAGTGCGGCCTGGAGAGGGAACCCGGACAGCGTGGGCTGGAGGAGGACCCCTGGGGGGTGGAGGCAGATTCCCCGTGGTATTGATAACCTTGGGGGCAGACAGAGGATCCCCGCTTCTTCTGCTTATCACGGGCACAGTTTTGTCCTTCCCCGGGACACCTCCCAATTCATGCTGCCTCTTCAGAGCAGCTTCCTTGTTGGCCTTCATGTTTTTGGCCTTCATCTGAGCAGCACTTAGGGGGGCCATCAGAAATTGTACTCTTCGGGATCTACTCTGGAGGAAAAGAAAAATGGTTAGAAAACAGTTCAAAAAATCAAAGGCAAAATAAAGCAACAGTTTTACAAAAGGAATCAGAGACCGATGAGTTCGGGAGGATCGCACTCGGCGCCCAGCATACAGGTCCTACAGTCGGCCTCAAATTGGTAATGCTCGTGCACCCTCCAATCAGGGTCACGAGGCATAGGCTCTATTTCTACTCTGGGGGCATGTGGGGCACCCTCCCTGCGAGGAGCCACCCCCGAGTAGATTAATAAGGGCTCATCTTCAACTATGGCGCCCACATCATAAACGGGCTCCTCCCCGCGGTCAAGATACGTGGCCAAATGTCTCTCTAAGGCACAGCGCATGGCATCGGCAGAGGATGGGTCCGGATACTTGTTAGCGGCCACCTTCATCGGGACTGGACTTGAGGGTTTGGAGAAGGGCCAACCAAATCTGGACTCAATAACCAAAATATCCCTCTGGTTCCATTGGTCAAATCTGTTCGATGGGGGAGAGAAGGTCCTGGTAGAGTAATTCCTAGCCTTCAAGCTCAGAATGCCCCGGCTGATTTGGTTCTAATAATAGGCGTAGAGCCCGGCCAGGGAAGGTTCATAACCTAAGAATCTGCAAACAGCTATGAAGGAGACAACGGCCCTGATGGCATTAGGAGTCAGGTGCATAGGAAGGCAGCCGTTGAACTCCAGGAAAAAGTAGAAAAAGGGGTCCAGGGGAAATCTTAGGCCATTCTCAAATTGGGCACCATAGAAGACGCAGGCCTTGTTGTCCTCGCGGACATCCGCTATGGTCTCTTACCTCAGCTTGTCCTTCCCCTTTATTTGGACATGGCCCAGGGTGCGGACACGGAAGGCGTTGCGGTCAACGTTGTAGATCTCATATATGTCCTCCTCCCAGTCAATAGTAGCCACCTCCTTGGCTTTCTTACCGCGGCCACGGCCAGGGCCAGGGTTCACCTCAGCTGCTGGCCTCTTGCCTTTATTCCGGGCAGGGGCCACCACTATCTCCTCCTCGGAGTCAGGGTCAGAAAAAGCATCGACTATGTTCGTAGTCTCATTAGCCCTCTTGGAGGTCCCCGCGGCCCTCCTATCCTCAACCTCGCGGTCATCCTCCTCGGTCTTCGAGCTCGACGAGCCAAAGAGACCGGTGGCATCACCGCGGGCAGAGGATACTTCAGCCTCATTCTCTCCGCCTCCAGTAGTCTCAAAGTTCAGAGGCTCCAGCTCCTCGCTGCTACTCAGGTCAATTGGGTTATTAGGGGCCGCGGGCACATTGGGAAATATGGTCCTCAGGGGCAGAACATCCAAAGGGTCATTCAGGTCCGTGCCCGGTGCCCGCGAAGCATTGGTTTGTTCAGGATCCATCAGTTCACACTTTTCCCAGTCACAAATTACTTTGGGGACGCGAATCGCTCTCCTCACTAATTCAACGGCGTTCAAAGCCTGATCTCTCTCGTGGGGAAACCTGCACAAAATCCCCATCACAAAATTTCTTAGCCTACGGTGATCCCCCAACACCAGTACATCACGGTTATAAATGTACTTCCTCTTGGCCTCCCACAACCGGGGTGGGACGAACGGCCCCCAATCATCTTTCTCACAGAAATACAAGAAGCTATGCAAGGATAGCCTTATCCACCCTAGCCCTACCTTCCTAAAGATTCCCCCCGTCCGTTTACAAACGACAAAGGTATCAGGGGTGGATCCATCTCCTAATTCTTTGGGACGGCGTGGTCCAAACTCACGAGTAGTCATTTTACAAAACCCAGAAAAGAAAAACAGAAAGAGATGAAGAAGAAACACAGAAGGAACACCCCAAAATTACTTACGAAGAAAGACTTGAAGGTTGGATTCGAAGAACGCTAGCACAGAATTCGCAGCAAGAAATTTCTCTCTCAAGGGCTCTTTGAAGGTTTGGAAACGGTAAAAAGGGTTTGAGGTTTAAGGTTTTGGTATTTATAAGGCCTACCTATACGGGTTAACCCATTAACCCGTATTAATTAGCCCACAAACCACGCCTCGGACCCTGAACCGTCTCCAAACGTTTGAAAATTCGAAAATTCCGCCAGTTGAGCATTTATTACCCCCCTTGGATGACTGACACGTACCCCTGTACGTACCACGCCCCGTCTTTTCATCTGCCCAGGGGCCCACTTGATTAACCGGGAGGCACAGCATGCCAGGGGCCACGTGTCTCTCACTGATGCCTCCCGAACGTTCCCATAGGCCCATGGGGCCAAGCAACAACCAACAAAAGCGCTAACACTGGTGCTCGCCAAAGGGGCGATCTAATCCTACCGAGCTTCTAGTACCTCCTCGCTCAGACCATAAATAATCACACTCGGAGCTAGGGGCCATTGATGAGCCCGGATCTACTGGACCGGGCCCGCGCTCAGTCTGGTCCAAGGAACCAGTGACGTGGTAGTTCCTAGACCGCTGGGGGGAAGACCGCGGACAGATAGGCCCTTGAGGTCAAGACCGCATCCCTCCCCGCATTAATCCTATCAAAGATCGGAAGGATCCTGACCGCTATACTCGTGCCCGCACGACCTGTGATCGTTGGGTCCGTGCCCGCAGATTGTATGTCCGCAGGGACCCATGCTCGCAGGAGGCATGACCGCTCCATCTGTGCCCGCGTCAAATACCTTTGACCGCGGCCACGATGTTGACCACGGGCACATGTCTGCTTCCCGGTTAATATCAAGCCTTACTGAGCAAGTTAGCTTGCCAGCTCGACATGCAAGTTGCCGGCACCCCCATCACGCATTTAATGCGGCTAGGTCGAGCGCCTACTATTTCATTTAATGTGCCAAGCCATCTACACGGCTCATGTCCCTTTCAGCCATGCCCCTCTCCGAGTCAATGTTCCCTCCCTGACAGGGCCAATTAGCTGCGGACACGTGTAGCTGGTCAAATACCAAAGTGCCCCCTAGGGCTGATCTCATTGCTTACCTCAACAAGCACCACTACATTGCCTATAAATAGAAGACATTTGTCCCCTTGGGCAAGGTAAGTTCCAAATATATTGAGTAAGCCATATTACTCTTAAACCCTACACACACACACACTCCAAGGTATTCCAAGCCTTATTATCTCAGTATTCTTACTCTCACACCCGAGGGCCTGAGTTGGAGTAACATCCAACTTTGACCTTAACAGTGCTTACTTGTGTTGTGATCTAGGTACAAGCAAACCACAAAAATATCCTAGCCAGATATCCTTGAACCGCTCCTGACCCTGAGGGTTCATACTTACTTCTGATCAAAGGGAAAATGAATGGTCATTTTGGGATGAATAGAGTATATGGTTATCCAATCTTGTAGTATAGTATATGTTCAAAATTGATTATAAAAGACATCAAAAATGATCTTTATGATATGTATCTCGATATAATAAATAAACAAAAGATATAGAGGTTATTATTATAAATATAACACAAATAACAATTTCTAAAAATCACTTTTAGCAAATGTCGATTCATATTTGCTTCTACGAAAACACAATTTTTTTGCATTTTAACAGATTAATATCATAATCATTATTGTTATACAAAACTATTAAAAGTAATTTTGAGCTTCAAAAGTAGGTAGTACTATATACAAGGCATGATTTTACAAGGCATGTACAAAATGACCAAAATACCCTCATATATATACTTAAAAAAAAAAAATCATTCCCTCCCCCAGGTTCAAACAAGCCTTGTTGTTTCTTCACTATTCCTATTCCTACCTAGTGCGCTCTCTCTCTCTCTCAAAACCAAACGGCGCTCTCTCTTCTCTCAATCACTCGACGAACGCCGCCGATCACCACCGCCGGAAAAAATGAAGACAAACCTCCCTAAAACCGGTGGAAAGTCCGCCTCTTCTCCCTCCGCACCAAAAGTAATTCTTTTTAACCTAGATTTTAAATTTGAAAACCCAACAACAAATTTATGCCTAAAACCTATTATATAATGCTTAATGTTGTTTTAAACGTATCCTAAATGGTTCTAATTGCGATTTCGTAACATTAATTTGGGTTTTTTGTTTGAATCGGATACGAATTCGTGTGCCTAAAATTTGAAATTGTCGGCGTGTGTTTCGTATGAACACATACGAAATGTCACAAACATTTCGGGTATTGGCATACGAAATGTAAACTGATGAATCAGTTTACATTTCGTATGCCAATACCCGAAATGTTGGTGACATTTCGTATGTGTTCATACGAATGGGCACCAACATTTCGGGTATTGGAATACGAAATGTAAACTGATTCATCAGTTTACATTTCGTATGCCAATACCCGAAATGTTTGTGACATTTCGTATGAACACATACGAAATGTCACCAACATTTCGGGTATTGTAACACGAAATGTCAACTGGTTCTTGAATATTAACTGTCTCTTATTTAATTTTTTGTAGGGACGTAACCCTGCGACGGCCTCTAATAGAAAGAGGAAGGCCGAGGAGGCAGCTGCAGCTAAGGCAGATAAACGGAGCAAAAAGATTCACGACAAGAAAGTCGTGATTGAGGAGCCTGTGGTTGAGGAGAGTGATAGTGAGGGTACATATTCTAGTGAGGATTCATCTTCACGTACTCGTTCCCGAGGTGCATCTGCGCAGGAGGCACATTTATCTAGTGATGATGATGAGGAGGAGGAGGAGGAGGAGGAGGCGGAGGAGAGTGTATCTGTGAGGCCTCGCAAGAGGCGGGAGGCACGGGGCAGAAAGGGGAAAGGGGCTAAGGATGACCAGTGGCAGCTGAAGAGTAACCCCGGTGGCGGCCCGGAGGAGGTTGAGTTGTTGTACGGGTTTGGTCATCATCGAGCCCGTAAGATATGGGAGAACGCCACTTGTGAGCCGGTGTTGAAGCGCCAAACGAGGCAGCAGATTCTAGATAAGTAAGTATATGATTTGTTTATTAAATAGCCATTTGCAAAACATTATCAAGAATCAGATGACATTTCGTGTTCCAATACCCGAAATGTTGGTGACATTTCGTATGTGTTCATACGAATGGTCACCAACATTTCGGGTATTGGCATACGAAATGTAAACTGATGAATCAGTTTACATTTCGTATGCCAATACCCGAAATGTTGGTGACCATTCGTATGAACACATACGAAATGTCACCAACATTTCGGGTATTGGAACACGAAATGTCATCTGAATCTTGAAACAGAGGGAGTATTAATTATAATTTTTTGTTTGTAATCAACAGGTTCTCCCATGCTTCTTTACCGGAGGATGATAGAGCTTGGTGGGCTCGTGTTGAGGGTACCGGCCTCCATTTCCTACATGATGCTACCATTCGCCGGCCTAGCATGGCGCTCCTAACGGCGTTTGTGGAACGGTGGTCTCCCGAGACTAATACCTTCCACATGCCGTGGGGTGAGATGACGATCACTATGCATGACGTCACTCATATCCTAGGTATATTCTTGTTTGTTGTCTATTTTTTATAAATTACATAAATTTTATCAATTTCATAAATTTTATCAATTTTATTAATTATTTCATTTTCAATTTGTAGGCATCAGCTGTTCAGGTGGCCCTGTTGCGAAGGCGGATCCAGAGCCTGACGTAGCCCGTATCAGGGCACGCCTTGAGACATGTCGGAAGGGCACGACCTACTCTTTAGATGGCCTCCGCCGGTCCTTTGAGTCCCCTTCCGACATGAGGCACGATGAGCGCGCCTCTACGTACATCATGTTCCTCCTCGGCTCCACGCTGTTCGTGGACAAGACTCAGGATAAGATGCCCTCAGACTACCTTTCATTGTGCCTGGATATTGACAGAGTGGGGGATCTATCCTGGGGGACAGCTGCGTTGGCATATCTATACCGGGAGTTGGGGAAGGCATCTAGATACGGATGCAAGCAGATTGGTGGTTGTTTGAGTCTTTTAGAGGTAATATTTAACAATCATTTAATAATTACAACATGCATTTATGGTTATAACATTGTTAACTTATTTATTTCATACATTTGCAGGCCTGGATATACGAGCACTTTCCGGTTTTCCGGAGAGATATTGACCCGTTATGGACGGAGGGCCAGCCGAGGGCTCGTAGATGGGTACGTACTGATACGGCCGGTAGGGATATGCCCCATCTATTGAGGTTTCGGCATACCCTGGACACGATGACGGTTGATAGGGTGAGTTAGTTATATTTAAAGTTTTACAAATTGTTATAATTTATTATTTCTGTTGACGGTGTCTAACAAATTCATTTTTAGGTTTGTTGGACTCCCTACGGCACCACCCCAGAGCGCTTTTGCCGGTCTCATACTTCCGTGGGGTTATACGCTTCCAGGATATCACGGAGGCGTATATGCCTGACCGTGTTACACGCCAGTTTGGGATCCAGCAGAAACTCCCCAGAGACCCCATATCTTGCGGCCAAAATTGTTCATTGATAGCAGGTCAAAAGGGGTACAAGAAGTCCTATGGAGCGCGTGATGAGGTATGGGAGGATTGGTTAGAGGACGGCTTGGGGAGTTTCGATCCAGTGCGTAGATGGGGCCCGTCCGTGAGCGCATCTGATCCTGTTACTTCCACGTATATGCAGTGGTTCCTGGCTAGGACTCATGTTCGGATTACTAATCCGAATCATGATGCCCTAGTTAACGTTCCACCACCGCCTAGGGTTGTAGAGGCACGAGGCATACTACTTTCGCTGCTCACGGATGACAGTTTATCCGCGGAGGTCAAAGATAAGATTAGACGGGCCATTGATCTATACGGAGACGGTTCGCCTGATTATGTTCATTTTGGTACATTTATGTTGGTTTGTAAATTTTGGATACAATGTTTGTTTTGGAATATGTTTGGGATATGTTCATTGTATTTGGTTTGTAAATTTTGGATACAATGTTTGTATTTGGGATATGTTTGTTTTTGTTTGTAAATTTTGGATACAATGTTTGTATTTGGGATATGTTCATTTTGATTGTTTATGTTTTGGAATATGTTTGGGATATGTTCATTTTGGTTTGCAAATATTGGAAGCAGTTTGTTTCAGTTTGTGTTTCAGGATAAGTTGCCCTCAGACTACCATCTCGTGTGCTTATACACGAGATGATTTGACTCATCTCGTATATATACACACGACATGTTTTCTTTTATCTCGTATGAACACACACGAGATACATTACTGGGTAGTTAGTTTAATTCGTGTAATGTTCATACGACAAAAAAGAAATACATCGTGTATATATATACGAGTTATGATATTAAATATCGTGTATAAGAACACGAGATGGTCCCTGTAATGAAAAAAAAAAAAAACGACCTTTGAAACAAACAAACTGATGTATCCATACATCAAAACTATAATTTAAGTACTACATCAAGTGATCCAATTTTAATATACTATATCCGTCCCAAAACTTCATACAAAAAATAATCAATACGCTATACACATAAACTATGGCCTATTTTCTGCAATTCGTGCTTCGTTCGCCATAATTGAGAGTCGGTTGAATGTTTCTATCCGACTTCTGTATGGCATGATCAGGTTACTTGCGCTTGGATGACGTTGCTCCCCCCAATATAGTGCTACTGATGGTATCGGGTAATCACTATCCGACATGTGCAGCTGCAAAAGTAATAAAATAGTCAAATATAACAAATTTAGAAAATATAGTTAAATATAACAAATTTAAATAAGATAGTTAAATATAACGAATTAAAGTATCATACCAATATAAAATGGTTTCCCACATGTCCCAACACAAGTGTGTCTGTGGGTGGTCCTGTTCCTTGTGGTACAGTCACTGGTAGGCATGTGAAGCCAGCGGTTTGCGAGTACGAGACAAACACCACATTATACACCGTGGCTATGATGTGCCCTATCTCTGGGAGTATCAACCAATAATATTCCGAACAAGGGGAGGCATAGTGAGTAATGCGACTATAGAGCTCGTCCATATCTCTCCAAGGCATAACTCTCTCATAAAGCTCGCGGCGATGAAGCAGCTCCTTGGCACAATCTGAGCGCACTCTTTGCCACATCTCCTACATTCCGTATATTTGCGCTGCCCGCTCTATATCCACAATTTCCATCACCCATCACATTTGTGAAGCCATCAATAAATGGGACAATGAGAGGGGTAAGCAACATCCTATGCACAGAAGTATGTATATCATTGACTTGTCCATTTCCACGACCCCGTCCCCGTCCCCGACCTCGACCTCGACCTCTCCCACGACCTGAAGCAGCTAGTGGTGGAAGAGATGTAGGAGTGGTAGGGGTAGATGGTGTAGTGTTTGAAGCTGATTTCGAATTTGGTGACTCCCGCGACATCAAACCTGATTGGGTTGATGCAATAAATGAAGATCTAGACCTGCTGCTAGTGGAGGGTGGTGTAGTGGGGACTCCAAAATGTCTGTCGGTACGCTCCCAATCTGACAGTACTCTACAACTGGTGGTCCGGGGTTTATTTGCCTTTGAAATATGATCCGGCTCAGAAGCATCTCCGGTTTGTGGATGTAGCCCTTCATTTATCGTTTGAAATAACCTTCTCTTTACAGGTCCAGGTGCGTTCTGCAGTTCATTCAACACAACTTCAAAATCAGGTCCAGTGGGACAGTATTCTACTTCAATGTCCAACTTCTTCCAAAAATCATGAATCGAGGACAACTCAATCCGGCCCCCAGATTTTTGTATGCATGCAATCTCGTGACTACATGGAAGTCCATGTGTTCGCCTCAGGTAACACCCACAGCCTGAAGGATCCATGACATTATCCCCACAACGACTCCGCTCTTCTTTGATGATGTCCAAAGCTGCCTTTGACACTCGCCCCAATATGTCTTGATACAGATCACATGTCTTCATATCATTTGGAATTCTACTCTTTGATTGCTCCATAGTAGCTTTGATTGTTGTTATTTGGATTTCCATAATCTCATGAGCCTTTTTGAATAATGTGTCAAAAGTAGAAGAAGCACTCCCCAAGGCCTTCTTCAACCTGTTATGCTCACTCTCGGCCACTCTATTCGTGGTGTGGGTTCCGAAGTGCGAATGGCGATCTCGTGTGCATCGACAAAATATTCATAGAGTATGGAGCAATCCAAGTCTCGCGGAGGTAGGTCAATAAATCAGGAGAAGATCTGTAATGATCGCAAAACGATTGCCAACGGGTGTCCCACTCTTCGCAGTAGCGGGCGATATTGCTTTATTAAATCTCCTCATGAATGATAGTGCAAACTCATTGCTACCGGTTTTAGCCAACGCTCTCTTTTTAACATTGACTTCGATATGCCTTCGACACAAATGGTGTGCGGTCTCGGGAAATACCATTTGGACGGCATTAATGAAAGCCAAGTCACGATCGAGTTAAGAAAACGGTTGGCATGTGGGGAGTATGAAAAAGACTTTGCAAATTCTTGAGTGCCCACGTGTAATTCTCAGTCTTCTCATTTTGGAGGAACGCATAGGCAATTGTGAAATTCTTCCCCGTTGAAGTAAATCCTATAATCTCAAGTAATGCCATTCCATAGCAGTTGGTGTTGTAAGTGCAGTCACCTTGTATCATTTAAAGAGAAATAAAGTTAGAAATGAATAAAATTGCAATTCAAAAGAAAATGCATACGACTTGTGGAAAACAGAGTCAAAAAACAGATTCAAAAAAATCAAAAATTTACCTTGTACTACATATGGAAAACAGTTAAGCATATCCGATGCTCGTAGGTGAGAGAAGAATATGTCACCGATCATGTCACTCTCGTTAGCTTTCCTCATGAAGAAGGTATATTTCTTATCCTCGAGTGCTTTTATGAACTGTTGAAGCGAGGATCTCCCTTGTCGTTCTTGTGACTTGCATTTTGTGAGGGCATTGTGGACGTGTTTCGGAGTACTCACGTTCTTCTCGTCCTTCCTCTTTAACATTGATAGAATATTATTTGGACGCACCGAAGACTGACTTGCGCTACACACCTCCTCATATTCAGAACTAGTCAATTTACCCAACGGATGACCTTCGGGATACGTCGAAAAGTCGTGATTATGAGAACCATGCTTCACAACGTAACCCCATACCCCATCACCCCTATCTTTGGCCCGGATTTCAAAATTACACCCAATCTTCTTCGTACTAGTCAACCTCACATCTTTAGTTTTTCCGGACCTGTACTTGCCACCAAAATGGCATACAATCTTCGCGTAGCCTAGGATCTTGCCACTTGTCTTCCTCGAATCTCCTATAGAAAGGGTTATATTTTGACGGGCCGCGATATCCCGTACGTGTTTAACAAGATCATCCCTATTTGAAAATAATAGGGATGTATCGAATTGATCACTGACATCCGATCCCTACAAATTGTATTACCATCAATTAGAAAATTGCACAATAAGCAACAGGCTGTATGACATTTCGTGTAACATTATACGAGATGTTCCTTGAACATCTCGTATAAATGTACCCGACTTAAACACATTTAGCTCGTGTTATATAATACGAGGTAATACGCCATAACTCGTGTATAAAAACACGACAAATAGCATAAAACTCGTATAATCTCACACGAAATAGAGTAATATCAGAATTTAAAAATCCAATCTTGAAAAACAATTTCGTTTCAACATTGGATTTTTATTGCGATTTTGATCAAAACACCAAATATAACTTTAAAAACTTACTTCATTGCTGCTTGGATTTTGATTTTGATGTGGAGAATTTGGTGGCAAACCTTCTTCTTCAAAAATATATTCCACAAGCTCAAGATCAATATGATCATAAAAACTTGGAGAATGTTGTGGAGAATCCATAATATGGTGTTAGATGATTTGAGAATTAATGAAAATAATGGGTATAAATTTATGGGTGTTAAGACTTGGACAATGGTGTCACAGCCGCATGGGTGTACAACAATGGTGTCTCTGTTGGGCCGTTGTCTGCGTGTATATCGCGTTGTATGTAGGGCTTCAGGGTGTATCTCGTGTGTATATACCCGAGATACTTTGGTACATATCGTGTATACAAACACGATATAGTCTTTGTTTCTGATAATTATCTCGTATGAACAATACACGAGATGCACCCTGATTCATTTCGTGTATTGTTCATACGAAATGTATTGGTAAATGTCGTGTATTTAAACACGACACACCATATAATAAAATAACAAATGGTATACGACTACCTCGTTTATTTTTTTTTAATTTTTTTCTACATTCTAGATGACATTTAAAGTGTTTTTCATCTACATGAGTTTCCTCCAAATCCAAATGGAAATTGAGTTACAAATATGTGCCATTATTTAGGGTTTTATGTGTCCCGATCTTGTGAAAAAATGGTATACGGCTACCTCGTTTATTTTTTTTAATTTTTTTCTACATTCTAAATGACATTTAAAGTGTTTTTCATCTACATGAGTTTCCTCCAAATCCAAATGGAAATTGAGTTACAAATATGTGTCATTATTTAGGGTTTTTAGGGTTTTATGTGTCCCGATCTTGTGAAAAATGGTATACGTCTACCTCGTTTATTTTTTTTTAATTTTTTCTACATTCTAGATGACATTTAAAGTGTTTTTCATCTACATGAGTTTCCTCCAAATCCAAATGGAAATTGAGTTACAAATATGTGCCATTATTTAGGGTTTTTAGGGTTTTATGTGTCCCGATCTTGTGAAAAATGGTATACGGCTACCTCGTTTATTTTTTTTTAATTTTTTTCTACATTCTAAATGACATTTAAAGTGTTTTTCATCTACATGAGTTTCCTCCAAATCAAAATGGAAATTGAGTTACAAATATGTGCCATTATTTAGGGTTTTTAGGGTTTTATGTGTCCCGATCTTGTGAAAAATGGTATACGGCTACCTCGTTTTTTTTTATTATTTTTTTCTACATTCTAAATGACATTTAAAGTGTTTTTCATCTACATGAGTTTCCTCCAAATAAATAAAGTGGTATCACTTAAATATGATAGGTTATATGATATTGTATGATCCAATATGACGTTTGTTCCTTGTCATGTATAAGTGTATAAATTTTGCTCAATTAACAACACAATTCAATAATATAACATAGCATATGCGTATCATTAACATTGTGTTGCAAATCATCGAAGAACACCTTCATTTTGATATGTCGTATGGATATACACGATATTATGACATTATATCGTGTTGGTTTGTACGACATTTATGACAGAGTAAATTTAAATTTCGTATAATTTCATACGACCTAATATTTAACCCAATTAGTTGATGTCGTGTAAAAGTACACGACATGAAGGCTTCATGTCGTCCTTTCGAGCACGACACACGAAGGGTAGTTTGGGGATTATTGGTGCCTTGTATGTAAGGTGCCTTGTATGTAAGGTGCCTTGTATATAGAATTTACCTTCAAAAGTGATTATAAGCCACAAAAAATCACTCTCAAACTCACAGTAAATGTTAATGGATTTGAAACCGATGATGCTATACTTTCTGTCGCTTTGCGAAGAGAGGTAAATATTGAGTCAAGGACTCTAAACCCCACAGTCCAGATCAATAAGCCTCATTAACCCATTTGAGATGAAAATCCCACTAAAACCCACACATAACGGACCATAATCTCTGTTATCTTCCCGTAACCTCCCATTATCAAAAAATTCAAAACCCTAGAAAACCATCTCATTCTCTCTTTATCCGATGCAAATCGCACGCCAAACCCAAATCAAACCCTAATCGACTCCATAGAAGCGTTAATCGAAGCCAGGTAAATAATTATTCGATTGGTGCGGCCTGTGTCTCTATTCCCGGCGACGGCGACTTTCTTTTGATTTCTTTTGATTTTGATTTTGGAATGAAGTTTAAATTAAAAAATGGACATGAGTAAATGATTAGTCGATTGGTGCGGCCTGTGTCTCTATTCCCGGCGACGGCGACTTTCTATCACCAGGTAGCTAGATAAAGATATTGGTAATCCACCGTTTTCAGTTTTTGAAAACCTAGGGTTTTTAATTTTCCTTTATTGCATCTAGTTTTACCTGTAATCACTACATGGCAAAATGAATTAGGTCTTTCTAACAACGCTCAATTCGTTTATATTGTTCTTTGTTTTTTGACAACTTTTAACTACACCGGTCTTTGATTCATTTTCAATTTGCTTGTATTTTGTTGTATTTGTTTGTAATAGTCGAGTTTCCTATAGAATTTGTTGTATATTATGGTCTTATAGCTGTGTATATTATATTCGCAGGTCCTATATCACTTGATATATGACCATTCAAAGGTCTGTGTATATTATGTTCGCAGGTCCTATATCACTTGATATAGGACCATTCAAAGGTCTGTGTATATTATGTTCGCAGGTCCTATATCACTTGATATAGGATCATTTAAAGGTCTTATAGCTTTGTATATGATGTTGTAAAGTCCTATATCAGTTGGGTATATGAACAACATCATATACAAAGCTATAAGACCATTGAATGGTCCTATATCAAGTATACAAAGCTATAAGCCCTTTAATTGGTCTTATAGCAATTGTTATAGGATATGTCAATATCATATACAAAGCTATAAGACCTTTGAATGGTCCTATACCATTTGCTATAGGACCATTTGCTATAGGAATTGTTATAGGATATGTCAATATCATATACAAAGCTATTAGTGGTGATGTTCTATGCTCTTTGGAAGCATGGATTTTCTTGTTTGAAATTGTTATGAAGTTGAAGTCAATTTGCACTCTGGAGCGTAATTCTACTAGCACTTATGGAGGGAAATAAGAATTGATCGCTGAATTTATAATTGTATTTACCACTTTCTTTTCTTTTTAAATTTCTTTTTTGGTATATGACCATTTGCTATAGGACCATTCAAAGGTCTTATAGCTGTGTATATTATGTTCGCAGGTCCTATATCACTTGATATAGGACCATTCAAAGGTCTTATAGCTTTGTATATGATGTTGTTAAGTCCTATACCAGTTGCTATAGGACCATTCAAAGGTCTTAATGCGTTGGTGTAAGATTGTGTGAGGTCCTATACTGCTTGCTATAGGACCATCCAATGGTCTTATAGCAACTGGTATAGGACCTGGCAACATCATATACAAATCTATAAGCCCTTTAATTGGTCCTATAGCAATTGGTATAGGACCTGGAAACGTCATATACAAAGCTATAAGCCGTTTAATTGGTCCTATAGCAATTGGTATAGGACCTGGCAACGTCATATACAAAGCTATAAGCCCTTTAATTGGTCCTATAGCAATGGGTATAGGACCTATACCAACTGCTATAGGACCTTTCAAAGGGGATGTACTAGTTTGCACTAAATTATATAAAAACATGTATATATATGACCTATAATATGTTGTGTATATCATGTTACAAGGTCCTATACCAACTGCTATAGGACCTTTCAAAGGTTTTATAGCTTTGTATATGATGGTGCCAGGTCCTATAGCAACTGCTATAGGACCATTCAAATTTCTTTTTTTAATTGTATGAAGCCTGATACCTGGTGTTTGATTTCACATATAATAATTGATTCCTTTCTTTCAATTTCAGTTCGATCATGTCAGGTCACTGTACAAACGACTAGAGAAGACTCAAAAAGACGTGGCAAATTTCATAGATTTTAAACGCGGAGACATTCCACAGATTTTAATGGAAGCAGAGGATATGTTTGATAAATGAGTAATTATCAAGACATATGAAGACGATGCTGTCTCGACGTATAGGGGGAAAATGATACATGACATTTTAGCAAGTCCACATTGTCCTCATCATTCATAAATTAAACATCTTAGTTTCTTTTTGGATGGAATGATAAAAATTGGTTGTTGTTGAACAGTTTACTTGTATATTTGTTAAATGTTGGTTAAATATATTACAAATATTTTTAAGGCCTCATAGTGGGTTTTTTGTTTGTGGTAGACGAAAAAGTAGAGGTCTTTTACTTGTTGGTATAGAAAAAATCAATTAACCAAAATTCTGAAATTAAAAGTTCTGATTGGTTTGTTTACCTGGAAACATAATATACACAGCTATAAGACCTTTGAATGGTCCTATAGCAAATGGTATATGACCTTTCAAAGGCATTATTGCTTTGTATATGATGTTGGGAGGTCCTATACCAACTGCTATAGGATCTTTCAAAGGCTTTATAAGCCCTTTAATTGGTCCTATAGCAACTGATATAGGACCTGGCAACATCATATACAAAGCAATAAGACCTTTAAATGGTCCCATAGCAATTGGTATAGGACCTGTCAATATCATATACAAAGCTATAAGCCCTTTAATTGGTCCTATAGCAACTGATATAGGACATAGCAACATCATATACAAAGTAAATAAGACCTTTGAATGGTCCCATAGCAATTGGTATAGGACCTGACAACATCAAATACACAGCTATAATACCTTTAAATGATCCTATACCAAGTGGTATAGGACTTGGCAACATCATATACAATGCTATAAAACCTTTGAATGGTCCTATAGCAAGTGATATAAGACCTGCTCTATTGTTCATTTCATTTTATATCCACTATAATACCGAATTCTATAGATCTTGGTTATCACAAGTCATAATAAAAAGAAAACATTCATAATCAGCCAATCCCCAACAACAAAAGGTTTGTTCACCAAAGTATTCTCATATAACTTCTGCAACTAGCTCACAAAAATGCAATTGAAAGTAAACAATACTAGGAGTTCAAAATCTGGATAAAGATTAACTTTGACAGTAGTCTCCCATTGGTTGAAGCCTAAACCTTAATAGCATACTAGCTCACAAAAATGCAATTGAAAGTAAACAATAATAGGAGTTCAAAATCTGGATAAAGCATTTTCATCCCCAAGCCTGAAACTCCTGAAAGAACCAAATTCAGAATCATGAAAGTCCTGAAATGTTCCAGCAGAACCACATAGACTGGGAGTACCCATTACTGAATTAGCACTACAGTAATTCTCAAACTCCGACTCTCCACACGAGGAGTATCGCGATGAAGCTGGTGATAATGCACCATTATCATTGCCACCGTCCAATTTCTGAACTTGGCACGGCACATACATGTCATCTAGCCCCCTCCCCAGCTCTCATCTACAAAATATATAAGAACAACAAAACAAATCAAATTATCAGACAAGCAAGTAAATCGTGATTTCTAAGACCGGAATTGCTGATCGTTTGAGGATAAATCAATTAATTTTCAATCAAATCAAATCAAAACAAAACGTCCTTAAATTTGAGTTGGGATTGGAAACATGAGAATTTACAAAAACATGACAATCCAACAGAGATCATGCTTCAAAATTAATTTGAAATAAAGATCTAGGGATTATGGCCAAGCAATACAATTAAAGGGAGAGTAGTACCTGGGAAATCAATCAAGAATTGATTGGGAGCGTGGGAAATCCAAGAATGCTAATTCGGGGATGGATGGGTTTTGAATCTCGTCGATTTTTTGTTTTCGTGATGATCTGAGATGTAAATGGGGATGGCGTGTTTGGATTTGGTCATTTTCATCATTATTGTATTGATTTAGTGATTAGGATTTTGACGGAGGAGAGTCGGAATGAATGGGGGGGGGGGATGCCGGACTGGGGAGAAAGAGAAAGAGTTTCTGTGTGTGTTTTTTGGTGCGTGCAAGTTAACGGTGTTAACTTAATTTTGGTCGTTCCCTGGTATAATGGGGTTTAAAGGGATTTTAATTTGAAATAACAAAGGAGTTAGTCTTTTTTAATTTGAGCTGGATTTTAATGGGATATGATCTGGGCTTTGTGGTTAAAAAGGAATTTTTCCGTAAATATTGGATCACATCTTCATTTTTAATTTTAACAGTAGGTGATAGAGATTTATTGTACAATTTGACTGACCCAATAAGCATTTTGTGGGCTCCAATAAATCTCTACCGTCCATCAGAGGAGACATGACTCAGTAGCCATTGAACAACAGCAGAAGATGTGAATGAACATGGTTGCAGAATCAGTAGCCATTGATTGACAGTAACAAATTTCCATTCATTCATCAAAACAACTTCACTGTTCATCAAACAAAAAATTAAAAAAAAAATCTACCATGCCGGAGTGACCTTTATTCCGATCGTACAACAAAGAACAGATTCCGGTATATATCTTTACAGCAGGTCTTCAACTAGTAACACTGTGCAGTAAAACTTGTAAATTTCCGCCTGTTATACCAATAACCCTCACCAAAGACTCCTAACTTCACTTCTATTCTACCCAAATACAAAAGCAACCAAATATATTAACTGGCCATTATTTGAAAAACTCTGTTGTACCAAATTGAATGGAGTATCATATGGAAGATATCGTACTTTACAGGCTTTACATTCCATAGGAAATGCTGTTGGACCATTTTAACCCTCTCCTGCATCAAAAGATACCTCCTTTCCGATATCGAAAGAAGAATCTTTTTCAAATTCGGAATATCCTTTTCCGGAACAAAAACAGCAAATGATTCCCAGTTCAAGACCTCAAAAAAGGGTGGGACAAAATTGTCTGAAATAATCACGGGAACACATTCATAGAAGATAGCTTCCACCACTCGTGGACTATTGACTTCGTACCCTTTAGCACAAATACAGTATTTGCTGCTCTTCATGTACTGAATATAATTTCGATTTTTCTTGGATTTTGGCAATTTTCCAAAGATTTTCATGTCGGGATCTTTGTTTTGCCAGTGCTGTAAAAGAATGGGACGGAGATAACCATGCATACCACCTGCAAAGAAGGCAAGGACAGAGCGTTCGGAAGGAGGTTTCCCTCCAAGTTCTCTTAAAGGGTTCGTAGCTGACCGTACCATTGTTTCTGGAAGAGATACGTCCTTGCCTAATTCGAAACCTTCTTTGACATCCGCATTGCAGAGAGCTCGTACACAATTACCCATATATTCTTCTGTTTCTGCTGGAGCCTGAAAATGTGGTATTTCCATAGGTAATGAATATTCATGGATTAGCAAATAAAATAACTGGTTGCAGAACGGAAAAGTAGTATTAGTTTGAGATCTCATGTACCACGTTGTGTACCACACCTCCAACGGCAAACATAACTGGATGACATCATCATGATGCCATCCCCCATAACTGTGACTGTTGGATCATGAGTGGTTCAGTGTGTGGTACACAAAGTGTTACGGAGATCTCGACTCCGTATTAATAAGTATTAATAAAGGAAATTTAATCTAAGGGAGGAATATAAGGGGTACCCAATCATGACAAGCAACAAGAAAATGATCAGCGCCACCAGTTCTGTTCCAGAAAGGATGTTCCACCACAATCATGTCAAGGTAATTCTTCAAGTATTTTACTAGGTTTTTTCGACTGTGAGAGCCAGGAACATACAAAGTCTCTTCTAACATTCTTGAACTAAAAGGAATGTAAAAGAGGTGAGCTTTATTGGGCCTTTTAGTAACAAACTGTTTGCTTCCTTGTAGCAGCCTCATGAACCAGCCTTCGGAAGCGTATATTCCCTTGAGCACTGGCTGATGAAATATCGGTTTTTTACCTTCCTTGTAGATGTAAACCTTGAGCGTCTGTTCCATTAATTCATAGCTCCTGCATTTGATCATTTGGAAAAAGTGACTGAAATGCATATAGATTGAGTAAATTTATTTACAACTATTTACTCCCTCCGTCCCAAAATAGTATTCCTACTTTTTTTGCCATTACTACGAATGAAATTTGAGAAATAATTGTAAGATTATTTAATTATACTATGTAAATCTAAAACTTGTAATCGAAAGGGGCATTTATCAAATACTACTTTTGAAATATGGATATGGATATTACAAAAAAAAAAAAAAACACACACACACACAAGTTGGATATGACAAAAAAACTCTTTGAATATTACAAAAACTACTTTTTTTTTTTTTTTTTTTTTTTTTTTTTTTGCGTTTATCTGTCAAATCACTGATAAATGCATTTATCGGTGATAAACAACTGGCAAATGTATTTATCAGTGATAAATACATTTATCAGTTGTTTAACCCAAAAAATCAAGCACAAAATACTCTTAAAAAACTGATAAATTAATTTATTAGTTATAAACAACTAATCAGTTATTTTAACTGAAAAGGCAAAAAAAAAATTAATTAAAAAAATAAAAAAAAATTAAATAGAGAAAATAAAAGTAGTTTTTTGTAATATTACAACTACATGATTTTTTATTTTTTTTTGTAAATAGCATCTTTTAGGGGTAGTTTTTGGTAAAAACTCCTAATTGAAACACAATCAACAATACTATTAATAACAAAGTTTTACATTTTCATTAAGATAATTAAATCAACCTAAAATAATTGCTCAAAGTTCATTCGTAGTAATGACAAAAAAAATGTGGGAAGATCATTTTGGGACAAAGGGAGTAAAAAACTCGAAGAAGCGCTTCATTTAAGTCGGATAAAGGCATACTCAGGTGAGTTTCATTTTAGCACAAAAGAGATTGAAATGGTCTCTCCTGATTTCTTTTAATTCCTCTACATATATGCATTTTCAATAATTGACTTAAAAGAATTGATGATTAAAAACAAATCAACACATAGATGTGCTTTGTGCGAGGCTTTAAGATCATTTTCATGCAAAGAGCATGTCAATATTAGTAGTCGGGAGAGGATAAGATGCAGACAAGCTTCTGTAGCATAGTGGTAGTGCGTTCGCTTCGTAAGCGAAAGGTCGCGAGTTCAATCCTCGCCAGGAGCTTTTTCTTTTCATAAAAATTATAATATGTTAGTAAAACGTCTGTGCCGCCATTTTCAGCAAGAGACTGTAATCAAACATTCTCCCTAATCCACAACAATAGAGCTATGGTTTTAACAACACCACTCTCCCTAAATTCCAATCAAACACTCCATTTCTCAACAGCAAAAACCCAACCCCCAATCAAAAATCCATCAAAACAGAACAAAAACTCATTTTGCTGGAAGACGAAAGTTGTCATCTTTAATAGTTATCACAACAGCAACTTCATTTTTTTACTACTGTCAACTATAGAGGCAGCTAAAGCAGAGGGAAGCCATTTGGTTTCTTGAGAATAACAATTCCTGACCAAAGAAAGGTGCAGGCGGAGACTGTAATCAGGGAACACACTGTGAGGCTGCTGCAAATGAAGGAATTATTGGAGATAGAATCATGGAAAGAAGCGCAAAAGGAATCGAAGCAGAATTTCAAACATCATAAAACAGTTACCAACATAACAGTCTAATTATTAAAAACTCAATAACCCCATTCATTTAACATCTCAAAATAAATCAGCATGCGCACCTTTGAAACATGGAAACGTTCCGATACAGCGAAGCATAAATGCCACGGTCCTTTTTGCTGATATGTGCATTCTCTATCTGTGTTTTTGCTTTTAATAGTTCTTGATCGACTGACAAAGACCATAGTGGTCTCTGTGAATCACAGCAAGAAAAATAAAGAGAAATGGTTTCGTTAATGCAACCCTTTACAAATACTTTAACTGCTATATGCTGAAATGAAGTTGACATTAAGTTTTTGCCATACCATTGAATGGGAAGAAGCACGATTATGGACAAAAATTTCGTTCATCTGAGATATTGAGACTACTTCCCCCATTGGTATATCATAACTTTTCTTTGTAGGATGATCTACTCTGGTTGAAGAGTTATTGTTTGCTGCAATAATATCAGAAGCAGCAGTTCCCTTGTGGTTGGGAACTAAAACTGGTTCATTATTGTCCAATGAAGATGCGTTAAGGGTCAAAGATATTGGAGGTTCACTTAAACTCGAATTCACTTTTGCAGGAAGAGCTGAAGGAACTGGAGCACTTATCGGTGGTAAGGCAAACAAAGAACCTGCAGGATCTGGATCTGCTATCCCATCTTTGTTTGACGTTGAATTGTGATTTTGCCCAAAGTCCTCAAATAAAAAAGGATCCTCAGATTCCCCATCCGTGTCTTCTGAGGAATCCTCAGAGCCTTCTTGCCTTTCTGATTTAAAATTACTTCCAACACTTGCATTAGAACCGTCAAAACGGGTTATATTACCTAACTTTTGGGGACCTTCAGGTGAATCACCAGTTGGGAAGTGTTTGGCAGAAGAAAGTAAAGATGATAGAACGTTACCATATGGAAGTTCAAAATACGGTAACATTATAATCAAAGCAAATGCTACTCCCATTAACCAAAGAAATCTCCTGTTTTCCCATACGTGCCGAAGTTGTGGACCCATTTACCAAAATCAGTTGAACAACTGAGAAATAGAACACAGATCCTAACTCTGCTGCAATATAGCCAACAAGTGTATTAGTTAGATGTGCAGTGTTTTCCTAGTTTCCTGTTCTACTAATACTTTCTGCAAATGCATATAACTAGACAGTGAATTTTGCGGTTCAAAGACACTACAAATTAAACTAATACAAACCTAGAGAATAAAGGATACCCAATGAATAATTTTGCACCCCTGAGTAAAATTAAAAAACACCCATTTCATAAAACCCTAGAAAATCTTAAACCCAGACCAGAGAATCTAAATTTCACAAGAATAAGGTAACAGTGTATTCAATTAATGCAAGTTGTACAGAGACAGAAATAAGTGGAGGAAACAACATGTTTGCAAGTGAGAAATTAGTTGATTCTGCTACATGATTGAGCCAACTAAACTATGCGAGAAATTAGTATATTCTGCTACATAATTGAACCAAGACACTACAAATCAAACTAATAGGCCAAATTTCTGAAATTTCGCAAAACAAAGGATACCTAATGAAGAATTTTGTACCACTGAGTAGAATTAAAAAAACACCCATTTCAAAAAACCCTAAAAAATCATAAACCTCGACCTTAGTACCTAAAATTTCACAAGAACAAGATAGTAATGGATTCAATAATGCCAGTTGTACAGAGACAGAAATATTTGGGGAAACACCATGTTTGCAAGTGAAGAAATAGTATAAGTCTTCTACATAATTTAGCCAACTAAACTATGCAGAGAGATTAAAAAATTGACATGACTATTCAGTTTCTTTAACTTCGAATTTGTTCATAACATTTTCTCAGCAACCAAATAGAAATCATCACTTATAAATTTCTTACTTTTGCCATACAAACTTAGTCCCTAACGAGACTTCCAAACATACATATCAAGAACATTTTCCACCAAACTCTAGAGATCTCACTAATCAAACAATAACCCAAATCAAACTAATTAGCATAAATCAAGAAAATAATAACAACAAAGAAACCCCAAGAAAACTAAAGCCAAAAAACTAAATCAAAAGGAACAAATATTAGAAAAAAATATTAAAGCCAAATCAAATCATACCAATTTGAAAGCAAGATTTCGTGAAACTCCAAATCAACAGAGGGAGTCAATGAAGGGAAACCAAATACAAGGCTGGTGTTTGGTGACCAAGAAAATTCAGTAAATTTATGATAGGAAGCAGCAATCAAAACGTTTCTTGATTAGAAAATTCAACTAAATAATTTCAAGTTTGCAACAACAAAAGCTTCACAGTTGAGTTGACTGATCTAATTTCCTTTCTTTAGTATAATTTCCTACCAACTAAACAATAAATTAAACATATATATATATGTGCCAATGAACATTAATAGTACCTGCATTGAAGAGGAAAACGCCATTGTTGCTACTTGGAGCTCTTCTTTTAGAGCCCTCCAAGTGTTTGATTCTTTGCTTGCGTGCTGGCGCTGCTCACATTTTTCTTTTGGGTTTTTTTAACAGGGAGCGGACAAGGAGACGAAATAATGGCTTTGAATTTGATTGGAATTTTCTTGTTTTCCTTTTTCTTTCCTTTTTTTTTTGGTTCAACTTTCTCTTACCATAGTATACCCTTTGTTTAATTATTTCATCTATGCCCATGTTCTTCGAAATATTACTTCTTGCTCCTTTATTTCTTATTTCACCGGGTAAGGGGTCTGCATAAAATAGTCAGATTTTTATAGTAGATAAATTATACTATTTTATAGTGTGTGTGTTACATTCGATCCAAATATAAAAATTAATTACATTTGATAGTAGCATAAATCTGACTACGAGAAAAATACCTTTTTCGTTCTTAAAGTACTTTAAGTTTTACCTTTTCGTTCTTAAACAATTTTTTTTTTACTTAAGAATCCCTAAACTAACGTTTTAAGGATGATGTAGTCCCTCCAGTTAACAGGCGTTAGAAAATCCGTTAACTTCGTCTGAGCTGGCACCTACCTGGCGTCTTCCATCCTACATGGCGATGAGTAAGCATCCATTTGGTCATTTTTATATGTGAAAAAGGTGTAGGGGCTTAAATTAAAAAAGTGTAGGGGCTTAAATGAAAAAAGAAAAAAAAAATACTTAAATCTAAACTCAACCCCTTTCCCTGAAACCCTTCCTTCCTCCCCATCACTCTCTTCCCCCCTTTCTTCCTCTTCCCATGGCCACCTTATCCCCCACCTACCGTATTCCGTCGCCTCCTCCATGGCTGCCCCCCTCTTCCGCCTTTTCCTCCGTCACCTCCTTCATGGCAGCCTCCCCACCGACTTCTACTCCTAATTTCACTGTCCTCCTCTTCTCTCTCCTTCTCATCAACTGCCTTTCTCTCCCCACTGCCTCCTCCTTTGTGTTCCTCTTCTTCTCGACCGCCCACCACCATAACTTCGACTGCCAACCACCTCACCCACCCACTCACCAAACTCTCTCGCCTAGTCGTCATCCTAATCTCCTCCGACAGCTTCCGATTCGGCTACCAGACTTTAAAATCAGATCTGGAAAAATAGGATGAAATGCAATGGTTGTTGATGAATCTGAGTTTAAATTTTAGTTGATTGATTTTGGAATGTTCGAAATTTTTTGTTGCTTCGAATTTTCTGGGTTTTGAACAATTTCAATCTCTCTCTCTCTCTCCCTCTCTCTCTCTCTCTCTAGATCTTTGTTTGTGGTCGGCGGCGAACTGTGACGACAAGCAATTGGGAGGCGGTAGCGATGCTTTTTCCTAATGCTAACCCAATTTCACAGATGAAGGGCCAGAAATCATGTTCCTACTGCAGATTTTGGTTATTGGGATTTGGGCGTTTCTGATGAAACTGAAATTTGGGTTGGGCTAGGATTTGGATCTGGGTTTGGAGGTGATAAAGATGTTGACAAGTTGCCACCCATGGCTAATTTCTTAAACCGTTTCAACTAAAACCCTTGCCAAATCACTTTTTTTTTGTTAGTTTAATATATTGCGGTTGTTGAGTTAAGCTGAATGGTGGTGTTTGTTGTTGAATATGACAGTGGTGTGTTTGATCTGGTGTTGATAGCGGTGGTTGATGATGTTTGTGTGGGGGTGGTGGTGGCGGTGGCGGTGGCTGTATGGTGGGTGTGTTGGTAGTAATGGTTGTTTACTAATGGTGTCAAGAAATATAAGGAAATTAAAAATTAAAAAAATTGTTGGTAGTGGTACTAGATGTTGGGTTCCGTGGGTCCATGCGCAGCGGAAGAAAGCAAATTAACACGAAAAACCCGGAGCCATGGATCCGTTCTAGATGATTAATTAAATAAGATGAAATAGAATTGAATGAACGCTCGCCGAAAAATAAAATTTTAGGAGTCGTCACGCCGTTTTAGAGGAAACATTGAAAACCTTTTATTGAGAAAATGGGTTCGGGGGTCAGGTTACGTGTTGGGAAGAAGCGAGAGTTCACCCAACACGCCTCGTCCGTAGACGAATCTTTCTATGTTCAACATTCAATTCATTCATAAGTGTGTGCGATTGTGTGTGACAAAATATGGATAAAATGCATGTTAATGCTTTGTTTTATTGCTCAACAAATGGGGATACAACTTGTGAACCATTGACTCTGGGAGGCCACATCCCACTTTACAACGAGGAAGAACAGGACTTACAACTGAAATTGAACCTACTGCAGAGGACTCATTGTGTCGCGTGACACAGGATCTGAAGGATCAATGGCGTCGCGTGACACAACAAAGCACGCTGCAGAGGTTTTACAAAACTCACACTGCAGCAACACCAAATGAACAGAATATCACATTACAACATGAAATGAACAAATTCAACAACAAAACAAACCAGAGGAAACGGATTACAATTGAAATAATAGTCTCTGCATAGGCTTAGTTATGTCGCGCTACACAGGACTGATGAGATCCGACGTGTCTCGTGACATAACCTTACCATCTGCAGAGACTTTACAACTATGGAACAATTTCAACAACAAGCAATTCAGATTAAACCAATACACCAATTCGAAACAGATAACCAAGGATCAACAAGGATTGACAAAAGGAGTATGGATATGGAGGGATCCATCCTCCTTTGCCAATCAAGTAATGAATAGAATCCAAATCACATCATGACTATCAATTAAACCAAGTCCAACAATTAAACAGAGAGATGGCAGTTGGGACTTGATAATTGGAGGCGGATGGAGCCTAATTATCAAGTCCGGGGAACAGTTTGCAATGAAACAAATAAACGGCAAATATGAGAGAGATATAGAGGGAAGAGATTCATTACCCTCGTAGTCCACACTCATACCACGTCGGTATAGAGAGCCTTCAATCAGCTTCAGAACGGAATGAGCTCAGATCGAAATTACTTTGCCGTTTCAAATACGCTTGCGTGCTTGGGCTCTGGAACAGTGGAAACGGTCTAGATGGTTTTTTGGGTAGATAGCAGAGACGGTGAGGGAGATTGAGGTTGGGCTAGGAAAGGGGAAGCGGTTGTGGTTGTCGGCTTAGGGCTGGAACAGGGGAGGTATTGTCGCCGTTCGGTTATAGAGGGAGGTCTGGTCGTTGTTTGGTTGAGGGGGAATTGGGAGAGATTGGATCGGGGAAGTTTGGTGTTTCTGGTTAGAGATAGAAATCGGTGAGTAGTGGTTTAGGTTCAGAGAGAGGTTTGATTGAGGGAGGTCGTCGCCGGAGAGGGATTTGGTGAGGAAGCTTGGCCGAAATTACGCCTAGAGAGAGAGAGAGAGTAGAGAGAGAGAGAGGGCTTTTGTGTTTTGAGAAAGAAAGAGAGAATTAGAGAGAAAAGCTGAGAGTTGTTGTGAGAGAGCTGTGTGTGAGAGTCTCCTTTTCCAAATGACAGATTTTGATATTTAAACGTTTATTGGAAAATGGATTATAATGTCGCATGACTTCTCGTATCCAATTTCCATGCTTCAATCTGTCGCACGACTGGTCACGCCTGTAACTGTTTCTGGCGCCAAAACCTACTTCTGAAACATTCTGAGTTAATTCTTTAAAAGCCCAAAGCAGTTAATTCCCTGTAGGTCCTTTTGTCCGGGAAAAATACCAAAAAGTACTTCCTTCGCAAGAAACTCATAAAATGTTTTCGAAAGTCTCGAAACGGACCGGGAATTTACCAAAATGCCCCTTAATGCAATTTTATCACATTAAATGCACCTAAAAGGGTCGCGAATTGGATTGGCGTACTTACAGAGCCCCTCGCCAACATCACTTTTGGAAGAAGTGAGGTTGTCGATAAAATAAGACCCGATCCCAATTAGCGGCAAGGGATAAGGCAAAGGGCTAAACGGTGATCTGGGGAAATCGGATGGCTGGACCTTTGGAGGAAGGATTCCTACGTATCCCTTGAGGGAATCAAGCCAAATCGTAGTTCGGAAACAAAACTGACCATAAGCAAGAAAGAGTAGAGATGTGTCTTCATACCTTTGCTGTGATTACCTGTAGCTATCTGAGGGGTTGGTGCTACTGCGGGTGGCGAGTAGCTGCCGTTGGTTCAAGGTTGTAGCTGCCGGAGGGTCTCATGCTGCAACTGGTAGTGGCGAGTAGCTGCCGGAGGGTCTCATGCTATCGCTGTTGAAAGGTTGTAGCTGCCGGAGGGTCTCATGCTATAACTGGTCTTTGTGGATGCCGAAGGGACTCATACCACTGGGTGTTAGTGCAGGGTAGCTATCAGGGGACTCACGCTACTGCTGCTGGTCTTCGTGGATGCCGGAGGGACTCATACCACTGGGTGTTGGTGCAGGTAGCCGCCCGGGGGACTCACGCTACCGTCGCCGGGTCTTCGTGGATGCCGGAGGGACTCATACCACTGGGTGTTGGTGCAGGGTAGCTGCCAGGAGACTCACGCTACTGCTGCTGGTCTTTGTGGATGCCGGAGGGACTCATACCACTAGGTGTTGGTGAAAGGTAGCTGTCAGGGGACTCACGCTACTGTTGCTGCTCGTTGTGGATGCCGGAGGGACTCATACCACTAGGTGTTGGTGCAGGGTAGCTGCCATAGGACTCACGCTACTGCTGCTGCTGGGGATAAGTGTAGCTGTTGGGGGACTCACGCTACTGCTCTTGTTGGTAGTTTACTGGTTCTGCCAAGTGCGGGTTGGTCTCTGTTGACGGATGGCTTTGGATGTAGCTTGCTTAATTGGATTAGTTCGGTGTGGATTCCTATACGAAGGTTTTGTTGATGTGTCTCCGAATATTCCTTGATGATTTCGTCGAAGAGGATAAGGTCTTCTAATTCGATGAATTTTTCTATCATACTCTTTTCTTCAATAGCATTCAAAAAAATTCGGATTGGCTAGTATTCCACCAATTAGTAACCCAAGATTCCAGACTTTTCATAAATAAGAGAGAGATACACTGGGGTAAAAAGACTATAAATGCAAAATATAAACGATGGGGGAATGGTAGGCTAAATCGCACGCCTACAAATTACTACAAGGACTCCTAATAATGTAGATAGTGGAAGTCCAAGATCGATCTCAGGGAACAGTATTGCAAACGATCAAGTCACGCACACAAATGGGGGGTTTTTGTTTGTTGAATAATTATAATCCTACGACGGGAATTAAAATCTAAGTTATGAATAATAATGTAAAAGAACACTTTGGATATGCAAAATTATCCCCGTCTATCAATCAATATCACCGAAATGATTCTTTCTTTCTTCTCCCTAATTACTTGATCACAAGATGTAAAATCTCTATCTCTTCTTTGTTAATAATTACTAGCGGCGACACGCTCAACTAATAACCCTAATCAATACCAAAACCTAGCCGACACGGTCAAGATTCAAAGTATTAATCGATGAAAGTTTTAAGAGATTAAGATCAAGAAATTAACCTATTGTTATTTCAAATAGAATTAAAGCCAATTTTACTTTAATTACAATCCAAGATGAAACATTCAAGAATTGCAAAAGTGCTACAATGATAACCCTAGTCCGACACGATACAAGGGAGAATCTAGCAATAATCAATTAAAAGGATAAAGGGATTGATCAATTTCTCAAAAACCCTAGAAATTGATTTGAAATTAAGAACAAGTAAAATTGCAATTAGGGGAGAGTAATCAAAAGAAATCAAACCTCAATTGAAAGTAAAGATGGTTCAAAAGTTACAAATCCAAAGCAAGAGATTTTAGCCTTCCATGGAGATTCAAAGCTTGAATATTGTTTTAAAAAACTAATGAGAAAATAAGATCACCTAAAAAGACTGCTAAGAGAAAGTATTTATACTTCCTCCCTAAACCCTAGCTAAAAAGGAAAAGAAAATAAATTAAAAATAATAAAAACTGCCAAAATACGTCATTCCAGCACGCCAGGGCGTGACTCGTCCCTGTGGTCACGAGTCGTCCCTTGGCTTTTCTTAAATGGGGACGAGTCGTGATGTGGGGGACGACTCGTCCCTGTTGCATCCCTCTCTGAATCTGGCGTCCCCCCTTTGGGGAATAGTTGGGCCAAAGGGGAACGACTCGTCCCCTGAACCAAAATCCCTGATTTCTTCATTTTTTTCTCTTCAATCCTTGGCTTGCTTCCAAACTTCCTTGGCTTGACTTCCATGGTGTAAAACTTGATGTCCTTGAGCAACTATGAGGACCAAAAACACTTACATCAAAAACTCTCTAAAAATTCTCTCAAATTACATCTTTTATCTCATAATCCTCACAATACATAATATCACTCATAAGACATCAAACCTAACAAATTACATGGAAATAACACAAAATAATACCGGGAAACATAGGAATAACATAGAACAAATCCGCGCTATCAAATACCCCCACGCTTAGACCATTACTCGTCCCTGAGTAATATCTTAAACTCCAATCTAACACCGGCCTAAAACAGATGCATGGAGGGTATTGATTCCTAGTCTCCTCTAATCCGCCAACAAGTCAATCAAAAGTCACAAACAGAGTATAAGAAACTCCATCTCCTTATATCACCAATAAATATGATCAATGAAAACAAATGACCTTAACTTGATACCAACTCCCAAAATAACAGTATCCAAGCTAAGGTCCTCACACAAAAGCCAAGGGGAACTAAATATAACCTACGTTTCCCCCACGCTTGGCTCTCACTACATCATCCCTCAAAATAAAAGTTGTTCGGGTGTTTAATCCCTCACAACTACCTCATGAAAACAAACACCTACTCCCCCTTATAACTCCAGAATGAATGAGGATTTCTAACCTATCTCCTCTAATCCGAACCTCCTACACCAAAGTGAACATCCTAACCCGAAACTCCGAACCCCCCTTATGACTTCAACACCGGTGAATAAGTGCCCTCTCGGGTTTTCACTTAGCCTCTCTCTTTTTTTTTCAATATTTATATATATATATATATATATTTTTTAACACACTCTCTCCTTTTGCCTAAGTGCCCTCTCGGGTTTTCACTTAGCCTCTCTCTTTTTTTTTTTTTTTGAAACTGTACAGATAGAAACATCTACATATAGAAACATCCCCCGTACCCCCACGCTTAAACTACACAGTGTCCTCAATGTGTGTGCAACAATAAAAGTGCTAGGACAGTAAAAGCGTAAAAGGGGAAAAAATAATACCATCACTGAGGTGGCCACTGCCACGGCTGCCACTGCCACTCCGGCTACTGCCACTGACCACCTGACTGTGACTGCGAACTAGAACCCGCGTCAGGAGCAGGCGTCTGTCTAGATGCACGCCTCAGCTCACGGGCCTCACTACGGGACAACAGACTGGCATACTGCTCATCCGCCACAGGAACATATGCGGAAGGTCCTCGCTTGCATCATCCAGACTCCATCTGTCAGCCGGCCGCTATCCATCGCAATCCGTCGGCCCCGTATCTCCTCCAAAGTATCACCATACTCCGCCCACCTTCTATCCTCAAAAGCTACCCGGCTCATGAACCTCTCGATCCTCATAAGCATATCTCTCCCGGGTCCTCCCGTCCTCATAGGCATATCTCCCATGCCGCTCATCTAAAATGTCCTCATCTCATCCCATTGATTAAAAGAGCCCCGCTGGCCCCGGGTCTCGCTCTACCTCATCATGACCGCCCCGCTCCCGCTCCCGATCCTCATCATCATCCTCCCCAACAGATCCATCTCATCCTCAACCCTGTGCATACGCCAATGCCTAGCGTGTGTGCTGGCCGGAAATGTGGCTCCGCCGTGCAGTAAACGTCTTCCTCGGATCACCATACTCAAATAATAAGGAAAAGTTGCCCGCCCCTCGGGTCCTCGCAAACTTGTCATATTGAATAAGCCACTCTCTCGAATATAGACTCGTGCCCCCGTCAATTTTACCGCCTCGGGCTTTAATTCCCCCACACAGCCGCAGCAATCATAGTGATCATCCCACCTACGTAAATGTTGCCCTTTTTTGTAAGGGCAAATGCCTCACATCTCCTCACAAAGATATTCACCCAATCGTGGACCACCTGTAACTCCTCAACCCCGTGCGCAAAGATTTATCATAGCAAGATTTAATTGCGCAGGCTCCCCATTCGCCAACCATGTCATAGCCAATCCTCTATAAAACAACTTCCATGCCGGTGAGACAAAGAAGAAGCCCTAAGAAATTTCTTAGTGCAAGGCAACCCCGTAAGCTCCGTAAAGAAAAAGCAGCCTAGCTCCATCAACATCCAACCAATCTCCTCCTACCGGTCAACCCCCGTGATCTCCTCAACTCATCATAGGACACTCTAAAACTTCATCATCAACATGAAACCGAATAGTATTGGCATTTGCCCCCTTTCCTACCTCCAAAGTTGAGAGAAATTCCAGTGAATATCTCAAATAAGAATCCGCTCTCTTCCCCAAGAAAGTTCCCAACCCGGCTTGGTTCATTAAATCTGCAACTAAGGTTTCTAAACCCAAATCTCTTAACACCTAAGGCATACTTGGAGGAAGGTGGTGACTTGAATTTTCCTACTCTCCAAATTCCGCCACCTTTTCTTTTGAGCGGGTGACAATTGAAGTAATCCCATATATGGTAAGGAAGCATTAGGGGGAGGGGGATCATTTGGGACCTCGGATTGGGTTGTTATTCTAACTCTTTTATTGCCACCCCCTCGAGCATCTCTTCCCCTAGAAGTCATTTTACTCAACAACAATTCACCACAACTCCACACAAGATTCACAAAATTTCCAGCAAAACAACCCACCACAATAACAACAAACTCCTTCCAAAATCCCAACCGAACCGCCAATCAACAATTCAACAAATCCCAACAAATTAAAATGCAAGGGAAAAAGTTGAAATTTTTACCTTACTAAAGCCTCCAAATCAGTCCAAAAACCCTCCTTGTATCCTCCAAAGTAGCTCCCAAGAACTTTTGACCCCAAACAAAATTCGAATTTGACTTCTAGGGCTTGGTAAATTTCGAAAATATGAAGAATTGAAGGATAAAATTGAGTAATGGGGCTCGAAATTAGGGAAAGATGGTGGGTTAGGGCTTGGATTTCGAAGTAGATGAGGGGAAATTGGGTAATAATCGGGTTTGGGTAGAGAGAGAAAGCTTGGGCCTTTAATGGTGGTTGAAGGTTTTTAAAGATGGAGATGGGGATAGAGGGACTCGGTTTTGGCTAGGGAAGAGAAGGAGGGTGAAGATTTTGGTTGTAGGGGGTGGAGGATGGTGGATTTAGGTGGTGGGAATGGTGGATTCAAGTGGGTGTTTGTAGAGAGAGAGAGAGAGGAAGGAATAGGGCACGACTGAGAGAGGAGGGGACGACGGCTGTGAAGGGTTAAAACCCTTGGTTTTCTGATTTTTTTTTTACAAGCCCAGGGGACGAGTCGTCCCATGGGTCGCGAGTCGTCCCTTTTCTGCCCCTCTCTGATTCTGGCGTCCCCCCTTTGGGGAATAGTTGGTTGTTTCCAGGGGACGAGTCGTCCCTTGGCCTGTTCCAGCAGCATTTTTTTTTTTAGAACAGACCCAGGCTTGATCCTTTCTCCTTGCTACTCCCTGCACAACACCACAAAAACAAATACCTTAAGTAGCACCGATTCAAATGTGATAGAAAGTAAATACAACAACAATAAAAACTAAGAATGAATGATTAAATCCCGGGTTGCCTCCCAGTTAGCCGCCCTTCTTTACCGTCTTTAGCTAGACCAAACGCCGGGTAAGCCCCCGGCTAGCATCAAAGTTTTAAGTCTTTGACAAGACTCAGAAATAAGGTCTACTCATAACTAGGATTTTGGAGATAATGCACCTCCATATCCTCATTTATTCCCACGCCATCATGATACAATTTTAGGCGTTGACCATTTACTTTAAAAACCTTGTCTCCGGAGAGACTACCAATCTCAACCGCACCATGCGGATATACCTCCCTCACAATATAAGGTCCGGTCCACCGCGACCTTAGCTTTCCGGGAAACAACCGGAGACGGGAATCAAATAAAAGGACCTTTTGACCAACCTTAAAGTCCTTTCTATTGATCATTTTGTCATGCCAAGCTTTTGCCCGCTCCTTATAGAGTTGATTGTTCTCGTAAGCGTCTCTCCTGATCTCATCCAACTCACTTAGTTGCAACTTTCTCTCCTCACCGGACCCATCTAGGTTCATATTAAATTTCTTAATGGCCCAAAATGCTCTATGTTCCAACTCCACCGGTAAATGACATGGCTTCCCAAACACTAACCGATATGGGGACATACCGATAGGTGTCTTATAAGCCATACGATAGGCCCACAAAGCATCATCAAGTCTAAGACTCCAATCCTTCCTAGATGGATTCACAGTTTTCTCAAGAATGGACTTGATCTCCCGGTTGGACACCTCAGCTTGGCCATTAGTTTGGGGGTGATAGGCGGTCGAAATCTTATGAGTAATATGATATTTCTTAACCAAAGCTTCGACCGTCCTATTACAAAAATGGGTCCCCCTATCACTAATGATGGCCCTAGGCATACCAAACCTACTCACAATGTTGGTCTTAAGGAAATTAACCACTACCCGTGAATCATCGGTGCGTGTGGGGATTGCTTCAACCCACTTGGAAACATAGTCAACCGCCAACAAGATATACAAGAAGCCAAAAGAATTGGGAAAAGGACCCATAAAGTCGATTCCCCATACGTCAAAAATCTCACAATTTAAGACGAAGTTTTGTGGCATCTCATCACGTCGACCTATGTTACCAACTCTTTGACACCTATCACAAGATTTGCAAAAATTATATGCATCATAGAACATCGTAGGC
Organism: Adenophora triphylla var. japonica; assembly: GCA_022495995.1. NCBI lineage: Eukaryota > Viridiplantae > Streptophyta > Magnoliopsida > Asterales > Campanulaceae > Adenophora > Adenophora triphylla. The sequence continues at coordinate 184,193 of JAFEMH010001337.1, forward strand.
CAATAAAAACCACTCTCAAGCACTTTCCTCACCGTGTTTCTAGCACCGAAATGACCACCGCATGCATGCTCATGACAAAATCTAAGGATAGAATGAATCTCACTATTGGCTACACACTTACGGATCACTTGGTCCGCACAATGCCTCCACAAATAAGGCTCATCCCACACATAATATTTTGCCTCACTCCGGATTTTATCCTTCTTAGATTTATTAAGTCCCGGAGGGAACTTTTGAGACACAAGAAAATTGACCAAATCTGCATACCACGGTGCAGACGACTGAACCACCCAAAGAGACTCATCGGGAAACTCACCCCGAATTGAACAATGATTAGAGGGCTCATCCTCTTTAAGCACAAGACGACTCAAATGGTCGGCCACAAGATTCTCGACCCCCTTCTTATCTTTCACCTCGATATCAAATTCACTCAATAAAAGGATCCACCTAATAAGTCTAGGTTTCGCCTTTTTCTTGGTCATAAGATACTTAAGAGCAGCATGGTCGGTGTACACAATGACTTTGGTGCCTAAAAGATATGACCGAAACTTCTCAAGAGCAAACACAACCGCCAACAACTCCTTCTCGGTTGTGGTATAATTCCTTTGGGCATCATTGAGGGTCATAGAAGCATAATAAATGACATGGGATGCCCTCTCAACCTTTTGACCCAAAACAGCCCCAACTGCATAGTCACTAGCATCGCACATGATCTCGAAGGGGCGAGACCAATCGGGTGCTTGAATTATGGGGGTGGTGGTCAACCTAGACTTCAACTCATCAAACGCTCCCTTATACCTCTCATCAAAATGAAAATCAACCTCTTTTTGTAATAAAGTGCATAGAGGAGAGGCGATTTTTGAAAAATCCTTTATGAAGCGCCGGTAAAACCCCGCATGACCGAGGAAAGACCGGACCTCACGCACATTAGTGGGATAGGGAAGGGAAGAAATGACATCAATTTTCTCCTTGTCAACCTCTATGCCTTTCTTTGACACCACATTGACCCAACACAATGCCTCGCTTCAACCATAAAATGGCATTTTTCATAATTCAAAACAAAGTTTGTTTCAATGCAATGGTCCAAGACAAGAGCAAGGTGAGCAAGGCATTGGTCGAATGAGTCTCCATGAACAGTGAAATCGTCCATGAAGACCTCCATGAAATTCTCAACAAAGTTGGAAAAGATGCTCATCATACACCTTTGAAAAGTCGCAGGTGCATTACACAATCCAAACGGCATCCTCCGATATGCAAAGGTGACAAAAGGGCAAGTAAACGTAGTTTTCTCTTGGTCTTCCGGGGCAATAGGTATTTGAAAATACCCGGAATAACCATCAAGAAAACAGTAATACGCCCTTCCGGCTAACCTTTCAAGCATTTGATCAATAAAGGGGAGGGGAAAATGATCCTTACGTGTTACCTCATTAAGGCGCCGAAGGTCGATGCAAACTCGCCAACCCGTTTGCTCCCGGATTGGCACCAACTCTCCCTTATGATTTATTGAGACGGTGATCCCGCCTCGCTTTGAAACACACTGAGTGGGACTCACCCACTTACTGTCGGATATGGGGTAAATGATCCCCATCTGCATTAACTTCAGCACCTCCTTTTTTACCACCTCCATCATTGGTGGATTCATCCTCCTTTGCGGTTGCTTAACCGGCTTTGCATCATCTTCCAGAACAATCTTATGTGTACACAAAGATGGACTTATGCCCTTAAGATCGGCAATAGTCCACCCAATTGCCTCCTTCCTTGCCCGAACCACCTCTACCAATTTCTCTTCCTGCACCTCATTTAGCTTGCTTGAGATTACCACCGGCAACGTATCATTCTCTCCCAAGTAAACATATTTCAACCCCTCCGGTAGGGTCTTCAACTCGAGCTCAGGTGTCTTCTCAATAGATGGCACGGGCTTCCCTGGCGGAATCTCTAACTGCACCTTCACATACCCCAGAGTATCACCTGTTAAGCTCATTACTGCTTCCTTCAGAATGTCTGAAATTTCAAAATCCAACTCCGCAAACCCCAATGCATTCTCTAAAACCGCCTTTAAATCATCATTGGTGCTGCTCACCTCAAAAACATCCTCTACCACAGGCTCAATTACATCCATGAAACATAAGGAGTGGACGTCCTTTGGGTATTTCATGGAGTCAAAGATGTTAAACTCCATGACCTGCCCATCGAACTCCATAGACAACGAACCATTGGCCACATCCAACTTGGTTCTAGCTGTAGACATGAAAGGCCTTCCAAGAAGAATGGGGGCCTTAGGATCAGAATCCATATCCAACACGTAAAAGTCAGCCGGAAAAATCATCTTACAAACCCGGACGAGAACATCCTCTACTAACCCCTTCTGATAAGCGTTGGACCGGTCGCCCACCGTATAATTACCCGGTGTCTTGCAATGGCCCCAATTTTAGGTTCTCAAACAATGCGTAAGGCATCACATTGATTGAAGCCCCCAAATCGAGCATTGCCTTTGTGCTCCGATGAATCCCCTAGAGAAATAGGGATCACAAACATTCTCGGATCATTGCACTTCTTAGGCAACTTCCTCGATAAACGGCAACATGCTCATGAACCTTTGCCTTTTCTCGACTCCTCAACCTCTCGGTCTCTCTTAGTGGTACACGCCTCCTTCGTAAACTTGCATACCTCGACACCAAGAAGGTCCAAGAACGGAATGTTCACCTCAAGCTTCTTGAAAGTATCAAAAATTGCCTTGTCAGCTCAGTTTCCTTGACTCTCTCAAGTCTTGAGGAAACGGCACATCTCGGCTCTACTACCGGTGGCACCGACTCGATGCAGTACCCTTCTCTTCCACGACTTTTTCTCGGCTCGCCGCCTTCTCAACCTCTAACTCCGGTTCCTCGTTGATCACCGTGTCTATCAACTCCTTACCACTCCTCGCTGTTACAAAGACTCACATTTTTCGGATTTGGATTCGGCTTCGTCCTTGATGGCAACTTTCCCGAATTCGAGCCTCCAATCTACCCACCACATCTGCAATCCGTCCCATCTCGCCTCTCAAGACCACCGATACTCGTATCGCTCTTCGCCGATACCGTCGAAGACCGCTGGATAAGGTGCTCATACTTTGAGCCAATGTGCGGAACATATCTTCTCGTAGACCGGCCTCCCGTGGTGACTATCTGTGGCTGCTGCGGCCGAAACTGCCGCTGGAACCGCGTCAAATCCGCTGAACCGCGCTAAAATCGCGCGTGGCCGCATAGGTGGCCTAAATCCGCATGGATCGCCGAACCGCATAAAACCCCGCGGATTACCGAACTGACACCGAATCGCGGCCGTCGCACCCCATTCGGATTGGACCAACCGAACCCCGGGTGATTCTTCCACCTGGGTTGTAAGTGTTCGTCTCTCGCTCCGAATCCTACCGCATTCACATCTTCATACTCACCCGTTTGTAATGTCGGACACGAATCCGCTCGGATGAGTCACATCGTAACAAATACCACACCGCTTCGGTGGCCGTCCTAGCATCATTGCTTTCATCATACTTTTGATGTCCTCAACATCAGCTTTAAGTTGATCCGCCACCCCACTACCGGGACCCACCGCATTGACCTCGTCCGACACTTGACCTCATACCATGTGTCCGGTACTCTTCGCTAACTCCTCCATTAATTTCTGAGCTTCCGCAGTGGTTTTGTTCAATATGCTACCCCCACACGAAGAGTCAACCATCCTTTTGTCCTGATCAGTAAGCCCTCCGTGGAAGTACATAATCAGCTGATCCGCATCATACCCGTGGTAGGGACAACTCCGAGTGAGAGTGTGACACCTGTTGAAGTAATCATAGAAGGATTCATCCCCTTCGCTCCATATTACTTATATCCCTTTTCATCACATTGATTTGATTCACCGGAAAAAACTCATCCAAGAAAGCCTCCTTCATCATCTGCCAGGTGGTAATGTTGTTCGGGGCCAGGTGATAGTACCATACATTGGCCCTGTCCTTCAATGTGAAAGAGAAAGCTCGGAGCAGAAGCTGCTCAATTGGGAGATCCGAAGGCTTCATACTGTTGCATACTTGCACAAATTGGGAAACATGCTGATTCGGGTTTTCACCAGGTAGCCCACTGAAGCTAGGTAATTGATTTAGAAGCCCCGGTTTCAACTCAAATGTGACTCCCGCCGGCAATGCAGGAAAAGTAACTGCCTGCGGTTGCTCCGTCCAGTTTGGAGCAGCTTTCTCCCTCGCGCGCTGCTCTATCCCCCATCTCTGTCTCCCAACAATTATAGTTCAACCTCCTGTTTGCTTTACGTCCTTACCTGAAAGAACGTTCAATTTCTGTATCAAGGGGCACAAGTAGATTGTTAGTAGAACGGGTGTGCACCATGCACGGTTACACACCACAAGAAAGCAGGGTATATCACTTAGCAGATAACACAAATACTAAAATAAAAATAAGTAAAAAGAAAAAGAAATAGATTAAGAACAGAATATGATCGTAAACAATTACACTGTTCCCCGGCAACGGCGCCAAAATTTGGTAGGCTAAATCGCACGCCTACAAATTACTACAAGGACTCCTAATAATGTAGATAGTGGAAGTCCAGGATCGATCTCAGGGAACAGTATTGCAAATGATCAAGTCACGCACACAAATGGGGGATTTTTGTTTGTTGAATAATTATAATCCTACGACGGGAATTAAAATCTAAGTTATGAATAATAATGTAAAAGAACACTTTGGATATGCAAAATTATCCCCGTCTATCAATCAATATCACCGGAATGATTCTTTCTTTCTTCTCCCTAATTACTTGATCACAAGATGTAAAATCTCTATCTCTTCTTTGTTAATAATTACTAGCGGCGACACGCTCAACTAATAACCCTAATCAATACCAAAACCTAGCCGACACGGTCAAGATTCAAAGTATTAATCGATGAAAGTTTTAAGAGATTAAGATCAAGAAATTAACATATTGTTATTTCAAATAGAATTAAAGCCAATTTTACTTTAATTACAATCCAAGATGAAACATTCAAGAATTGCAAAAGTGCTACAATGATAACCCTAGTCCGACACGATACAAGGGAGAATCTAGCAATAATCAATTAAAAGGATAAAGAGATTGATCAATTTCTCAAAATCCTAGAAATTGATTTGAAATTAAGAACAAGTAAAATTGCAATTAGGGGAGAGTAATCAAAAGAAATCAAACCTCAATTGAAAGTAAAGATGGTTCAAAAGTTACAAATCCAAAGCAAGAGATTTTAGCCTTCCATGGAGATTCAAAGCTTGAATATTGTTTTAAAAAACTAATGAGAAAATAAGATCACATAAAAAGACTGCTAAGAGAAAGTATTTATACTTCCTCCCTAAACCCTAGCTAAAAAGGAAAAGAAAATAAATTAAAAATAATAAAAACTGCCAAAATACGTCATTCCAGCACGCCAGGGCACGACTCGTCCCTGTGGTCACGAGTCGTCCCTTGGCTTTTCTTAAATGGGGACGAGTCGTGATGTGGGGGACGACTCGTCCCTGTTGCATCCCTCTCTGAATCTGGCGTCCCCCCTTTGGGGAATAGTTGGGCCAAAGGGGGACGACTCGTCCCCTGAACCAAAATCCCTGATTTCTTCATTTTTTTCTCTTCAATCCTTGGCTTGCTTCCAAACTTCCTTGGCTTGACTTCCATGGTGTAAAACTTGATGTCCTTGAGCAACTCATGAGGACCAAAAACACTTACATCAAAAACTCTCTAAAAATTCTCTCAAATTACATCTTTTATCTCATAATCCTCACAATACATAATATCACTCATAAGACATCAAACCTAACAAATTACATGGAAATAACACAAAATAATACCGGGAAACATAGGAATAACATAGAACAAATCCGCGCTATCAGGGAATGCTTTCTTTTTTGCCATTATTTCACCTCTGAATTGTTACTGAAAATTTCATTCGTTAACTGTATGTCATCTAGCGAATATTTCTCTTAGGCACGAGTTCTATTCTAAGGTATAAAACCTAGGAATTTATTCACTCTTTTTTTGTTTTTGACTTCGGACTTAGTTCTTGAATCTAGAAAGAGTCTAGAAATGGACTACAAATCCACTTTTTTTCTAATGAATAAATAATCAAAAAGATTGTTTTCCAATATCTCAACTCAATTCATCAAAAGTATCTGCTTTGATTGAATGCCCGAAAGAACTACTTTAAGTAATGCATATTATTCCGATTTGAGCCGAAAGAACGCCCATCCTATTATTCTATCAAAATCTCTAAGATTTTCCCACAATTTCGCTGACTATGCCAAATCAGGAATAGAAGAAACTGGAGGAAAGTTTCTGACGAATATTATTGTGATGATCAAAAGAGAGCTGCAACCCAAGACATAAATTGGCTAGTTATCCGTAATCCTTATAAGGAATTCAATTGTTTGGGCATTAAGGGGATTATTTGAAGGTCTCTTGACCTGGAAGGGATCATTTGAAGGTCTCTTGACCTGGTACGGGATTATTTGAAGGCATCCAACCTGGAACGGGATTATTTGAAGGCATCCAACCTGGAACGGGATTATTTGAAGGCATCCAACTTGGAAAGGGATTATTTTAAGGTCTCTTGACCTAAACGGGATTATTTGAAGGCATCCAACCTGGAACGGGATTATTTGAAGGTCTCTTGACCTAAAAAAGGATTATTTGAAGGCATCACTACCTAGAATGGGAATATTTGAAGGCATCCAACTTGGAAAGGGATTATTTTAAGGTCTCTTGACCTAAACGGGATTATTTGAAGGCATCCAACCTGGAAAGGGATTAATGCTTCTAGCAAAGTAATTGACTGAGATATGCTTTCATACCTGTGATGTGCTCACCTGTAGCTGCCGGAGGGTCTTAGACTACCGTTGCTGTTGGTGATTGAGAGTTGTAGCTGCCGGAGGGTCTCGTGCTACTGCTTGATGGGAAGTAGTTATTAAGGGTCTCATGCTACCATTGATTCGGCTGGGGATAGGTGTAGCTGTCGGAGGGTCTGATGCTATCGTTGATCCTGCTGGGGATAGATGTAGCTGCCGGAGGGTCTGATGCTATCGTTGCTGGGGAGACTGACAGATGCGGACTCTTTGCCTCGATTTATCATACAGAATAGGCTTTTGAAGTCGCCGAGACTGGTGAGCATTATTGCTTGGATACTGGGGCAGCTGGAGCTCTTTCTTTGACAAGCATTGCTTGGAGACTGGGGTAGCTAAGGCTCTTTTCGACAGTGCTGATGAGTTTGAAGGTGACGGGCCTGATGAAGATAATAAAGGCGGGATCTGCCACCTGCAGGATTTGGAATCCTCGTCCAAGATTGTGATTTGAGGGGCAATCCCCACGATCAGATTATGATCACTTGATTATTGTACCCTGCGGGGGGAAAACACAACACTTCTAGGCACTTTGCATTTTATTTAACCTTTTGCTTATGCATTATTAATCTTTTGTTACACAAGTCCATCTCAGCTAGGGATGGAAGGGAATTGGGGGTTTTGCACGGCTTGACAAGCGGATATGTATGTAACAGTTGTGCTATGATGGGTTGTGTATGGGAGGAAAGTGTTTATGATGGGGTGGACCCTCTCCCGTTATAGGGGAAACGATATGGCGCAGCTAGGCAAGTCGGGGACGCTCCCGGGAGTACTGGCTGCAATAGGTCCGTTGCTAGTGAGGACAAAGTGTATCGCGCGTCTGAGACAGCAAGCAGCAGAGGGGGTGCAGAGAGCCATCCCGGCTTGGTGAAGCCCCATTTGACAGTGCAAAGCAAACCTGGCGAGAAATCTGGTAAGGAGAGCCTGAGGGATACCTTAACCAAAAGCCCCAGGTTGAGGAAATTCCATGCATCTTTATCGCAGACAGAGTCATCTTGTGGCCGAGGAGGCAACCCATCATTTCAAACCGTAGTCAATCAGTCACTGGACAAGACTCGGAAATGTTTACACGCAGGGGCACATCCTTCGAGGGTGGGAATGGATCCCGAGTTCGTGTATGATACTCTCGCTTTTGGGTTTGACTCTTTTGGGAGAATATAAGCATCACAAGGTGTGGAAAAGTGTATGGAAGCCCCTGCTGACCGAAACAGTGTTTGGTTCTATCTTTCTATGATGTAGAAAGAGAAGACTTGTCGAGACACTTGAAAACTTGTCTTATCCGTGATGATCACAAAGCTGCTTAAAACCCTTTATTAATGTTCGGGTTATTCAACCACCAAAGCCGACATGAACAAATATTTTGATTAATCACCAGGAGAAAATCAACTGATATCGAGAATCAAACTCGGAAGGATGGAAAGTGTATGGGAATGGTCCTTGAGGAGACCGGATTTTCTGAGATCTGTTTGTGATTTCGACCGGACCAGTTATGGTTGCCTACGTTCCCCTCCTGACGAGGAGCTCAGGTCGCCGTAGTTCGGGCTTATCCCGAATGAAAAGAATGAACGTTGGAATTTGAGGATCTGAGGACCTTTGAGGATTTTGAGATTTTGGAGAATTGAAAATATGTCCTCTTAGAGTGTCGATGGGAGACACAAATATGAAGCCCCAGTGGGACGTCCACGGCAAGTGTGTGCGGAGGAGAAATGAAATATGCTCACACGAAACGTCGAGTGAACGGAGGGAATTTTCACAATCTTCACTTGACGGTCCTTTGAGCCAGGATGTATTTGGCTTCGCTATAAGCAATAGTCTGTTTTATATCTCGACGATATTGGAATGAAACTGCTATCCGGTAGGAACTGCGACTGGGTCTCGAGGTTTCGATCGGCCTTCGGGTGATTCGGAATATCATGACCTCTTAAGACGAGAGGTCGACTAGGCCTTTTGCTGGCTGAACCTCTAAAGATGAGAGGTTGGCTTTTTAGGGATGTGTTTGGGATTTCTAAGGTGAGGGAAATCTGTGGTTGCATCTTCAATGCCTCTAAGAATGAGAGGTCGATCTTTTTTTGCTTTTGGCCAAGGGCAAGGGTAATGGTAATGGGAATGTCCTCTAAAATCGAGAGGACGGCTTGGGATTGGTTAAGGTAGTGGGAATGTCCTCTAAAATCGAGAGGATGGTCGGAGTTGGTTGAGGTAGTGGTGAGGGACATCCGAGCTGTCTCTTTATTCACTCTGAGACTCCTCTTGAGTAACGACCGGATCCTTTGACTTTGCTTTCGAGAGTATCACTGGGGACTAGGCATTCTTTTTTTATTTTCTTTTTTTTTTTTTATTCTTTTTGAGAGAGAATTTCAGCTAGTCCCCAGGATGAATCATTGCTTTCTGCCGTTCTGGAACTTGGAGACGGTCAATCTTCGGGAGTCTCAAGGATAGTCCCTTTTCTTCTGGAGATGGCTAAATGGGTTTCAAAAACTTGCCCATCTTGAAATGAAAGGGTATTGTTTAGTGAGGGTGAGGTAATGGCTTTCCTATGGGTGAAAGGTTTCAACCGCAGTCCCTACCGAATGATCCGAACGAGATCAAGTCTTCATTGCTTGCTTAAGCTTACTCTGGGGAAGATCCATGCAAATTCATCAAACAACAAGATGGTTTGGCGAAGGAAGGTATGTGAGCACAGGAGATGCGAGATGGGGAGTTGGTGAGCTCCACTTTGAGAAGGATATCAGCCGATTTTCTCACTCCGATCAATTTAAACATTAGCCATTTCAAAGCGTTGGTCGGTGAGCAGCACAAGTGATCAGTTGGAATAAGACCATTTCAATCGAGTGTAATGCAGGTGTGCAAGTAATGTCTCGAGTCTAGCAAGAATAGAAACAAAGATTTTTATTACTGCAAAGCAAAAACTGGTCCGAAGTGGACTCGACAGACTCATGTCCGACAGCGGACATTCTAGATCCTACGAGGACTGATTGAGTGCATCAACTTCGGATGGGAGGAAGAGCATTGTTGCCATCGGTGGGATGAGGACCCTTCTCGATCTCTTTGTCATTCTCAAGTCATCCTCCTTAGCTATAGCAATCTGAGCAAACAACCGGGCCTCTCGCTTCACAAGGAAAAATGGCTTCAAGGGTAGCACGCTACTTTTCGATGGACGCACCATTTGCACTCTGCTGACCCATGGGATATGAACTTCCAGACTGGTGGGCCATAATCTTCTCTGCACCGAGCATTTTGGATTCCAAATCAGATGGACGACCGCTCGGGCACTTGAACTGCTTTCGCCTCGGGAATATGGACCAATGAGCGCCGGGAATGAGAGCACACACCCAACTTTCCGTAGCCTTGCAGGGGTGAAAGGTGAGAGCATGTATAAGGCGGAGGATAGAGAACTTGGAGATGGTATGGGAGAGGGAGGAGTACGAAAGGAGATGGACTCATGCAACGCTTTATTAATGTTCAAGTAAAAATCGATGTCTTTTAAGTCCTATGAACAGTTGGGAAAGGATAAGCCTTTATTCACGCAATCTAGACCTCGGGGGAACCTATGGACACATCATTAAAAAATACACCAAATGTATTGATTAAAAATTAATAATAGACGATAATACCTAAATAAAACCCGAGCATTTATGGGACGGACGAGCAGCCCCAATTTCTGGAGAAATTTGGGCAGTATAACGGGTATTCCTGAAGAATTTCAAGGAAAAATCCGGCATGACCTCTCGTCGGTGCACGTTGACAAAGCGACATGATCTCTCGTTAGAATATGCCGTGGGAACGACATGTCCTCTTGTGAAACCATGTTGCGACGGCAACATGCCCACACGTGTATGAATGTGGTGCCCAAGATAAGCGGCCCAAATCTTTTTGTTTATTTTATTTTGGAACCACTTTCTCGTGTAAGGGGAATCACCGCCTCACATCAGTTTGGAAACGTCCGATTTAAATTGAAAAACGGAGTCGCCACGGCATTTTGATTTCCTCAAAACTTTGAAAAAAAGAATTTGGGTCCGGAGGTTAAGTTACCCTTCGGGAAGAATGGATCGTCGTTCACCCAAAGAGCCTTGCCGAAGCAAGTCTTCCAGGATCCGCTTTTTATACTTGCCTTAGTGTTTTCGTGTGTGGGATGTGTGTTTTGAAAAGGGGGGAATGTACCAAGTGGTCTTCCGGACGTATAAACCATGAGTTGGTTATCGCTCGGGATTCCTTGGATTTTTATGTATTAGGGACTTTGGTCCCATTCTCATCTTGGACTTGTGATCATCATGATGAGATCTAAGTTCACATATGATCAAGATAGGGACACCGTTTTAGAGTCCAAGGATGAGACTCTTTAGAAAGGAATGACCTTTGCCTATCAATCCTACATCTTGAGATGATTTGGACTTTTTTGGGACATTTATGCTCGTCTCAAGTGATGATCAGAGATATGTGGCTAGGGTTCATCCTTTTCTAAAGGAGAATCCGTCTATGGTATCTTTAGGTGGAAGAAATGATATAAAGATAGGACCTTTACACCATCTCGTTCCAAGAGATGCTCCAAGTACCAAGGGGACTAGGGGAGGGGTATAAAGATTGGATCTTTATGCTCATCCTATGCCCTTTTGTGCCTTAAGAAGGTCACTAGGCAATCCTAGGAGAGAGATCCAACCATGAGGGACATGGGGGATGCATGTTTAAGCTAAAGATGACATTTTTAATGAAAAAGATGACATTTTATGTGCAAAGGATGCAACTTTATGCAAAGGATGCAACTTTTAATATAAAAATGGGGTTTAAGTGCAAAGGATGCAACTTTAATGCAAATGATGCTACTTGGTTGCAAAGGATGCTTCTTTGATGTAGAGAATGATCTTTAATGCAAAGGATGTAACTTTATGTGTAAACATGACATTTCAAGTGCAAAGGATGCTACTTTAATGCAAAGATAACATTTTTAATGCAAAGGATGCAAATTTATATGTGAAAATGGCATTTTAAGTGCAAAGGATGCATAAAGATGTCATTTTATGAGCAAAGGATGCTATTTTGATGCAAAAAGGGGAGGGGTATGATTTACATGCCTAAAGATAGGATTTTTAATGACAATGTACCAAGTACCAAACAAATATATAGCAATATGTAAAGCAAGGAGCAAATATATCACATAAAAACAAGTATAATGCAAGGTAAAGGGGATGAGAGGTTACCAATGGTGGTGTCCTCTTTCTCTTTGAAGTTTGCCTAAGGAAGGGACCAACTTTTGGAGGTTTTGGTGAGGAGGGAGGTGGTTTTTTTACACTCTTAGATCTCTGGAATTTTGGGGTGTGATTTTGGCAGAGTAACACTACTGAAAATCCCCCCTAAAATGAATAGAGGAGGTCTCTATTTATAGGCAGTCTGGCAACAGCTAATGAAGCCGTGCGGCTGTAGGCCCATGCAAATGAGGCCGCACGGTTTTATCCTGAAATGACTCAGCTCATTTCTAGAACCATGCAAGGTGGCCTTCTAGAAGGGCTTTTCCAACAAAGGAATACGTGGAATTTTAATTCCTAGTAAGTCCTTCGCCCCTCGGAAGGTTCGGAAAAGTTCCCGAATTGCCCCTGAACTTTAGGAAAGTCCGGGGAATTGCCAGAAAACTTAACCGGAAGGCATGAGCCATATTTGGGTACTTACAGAAGCCCCTCGGCAACGTCACTTGCAGGGCGAGTGGGGTTATCGATAGAAAAGGATCCGATCTGGCGAATGCCGAGACGGATCGGGTGACCAAAGTGGTCGAGTGGCTGAACCTTTGGAAAGGCTACCTACGTATCCCGGAGGAATCAAGCCATAATCGTAGTTCAGAATCCACTGGGGAAAGGGGGTGTCTTATGTGACGAATTAGCTGAACCTAAAGTAGGCTACCTACGTATCCCGGAGGAATCAAGCCAGGTCGTAGTTCGGAATAAGATTTGCTGGGGAATGGCGGAGAGAAACTGGTCTCTTGCTGGGGAAATAGAAGGGAAAGTGACCTGGGAGGTTAAGTGATTGATCCTACTGGGGATATGCTAGAAGTGACCGATGTGGTCGGATATCTGGACCTCTATGAGGGGCTACTTCACCACTGAGGAGTGATGAAGGAAAAGGGTGACCATTGTGGTCGGATGGCTGGACCTTTATAAAAGGCTACCTACGTATCCCGGGGGAATCAAGCCTTGGTCGTAGTTCAAGTCTCACTAGATAGTTAGGAACAGTGTCTAGGATCCTTGAGGTTTTGACGATTCATGGAGGAGTCACCTAATTTGACAATTAATGGAGATTGTCACCTGATTGACAATTAATGGAGGTTGTCACCTGATTTGACAATTAATGGAGGTTATCACCTGATGAAACTAGAGCTTACGTCGCGATCGAGGAGATAGAGGTAGCTAAAGTTTGGAGAACTTGAGCGTACTTCTCAATCTGTGAGATAGAGGTAGCTAAAGTTTGAGTTTCGACAATTCGGAGGTTTTCACCTAGCGTTATTCCGTTATAACGGAAGTAACGGAGGCGACTCGGGAGGAAAGTCTATTCTTCTTGGAGATAACGGATATCCTTTGGGGAAACGACGTTATCCTAGTTAAAGGATAACATGAATTATATGCCCAAGTGGAAAGTCCAGGGGCAGAGATGTAATTTCTGCTCAGAGCAAAAGAGGCCACTCGGCATGAGATGAGGGCAAAAGAGGCCGTCCGGCTAGAAGTTAATTTTTACCAGATTATTTAAAACTAGATTTGGACGGGCATTGGGCACCATTGTCGTCCATCTGCTTGTCGAGGAAGAGAGAGAGAGGAGAGAAAGAATTTTCGAAATCCTTCAATCCCTTTGCTCCTACTGATTTAGATGGATCCGAAAGGAAACCCGATGCCTAGGCAAGCACGGAGGAACATATCCAAAGCCGCTATAAGGAGGAGGAGGGAGCTCGTTCGCACGGAGAGGAAGTATGACTTCATTACGCCTCCATCGGAGCTTTATCCCGGTAGGGGAGAACACAAATCAACGAAACCTCAATCGGTTGGGGTAAGCATTCTTGATTTGCTTGATTTTGTCAATTTTTTATTGAATTTCGATTGACTTAGGGCTTGGCCCGAATTTTAGGATTTTCTCAAATTTTCCTAGGATTTTTATTGATGTTTTTGGAATTTTGATGATTAACCTATGAGGCTAAGGGGATAAATGAACATGCATGTGCAATTTATTTGAAAAATAATGAGAATGACCCATTTTTTCGAAAATAAAGTAAGAAAAATAATGTCTAAAATGTGACGGAGTCCTTGCATGTGCTAAAACTAGGTCAATTTCTGATCATGGATGAGAAAACGGGATTTTGGACGATGAAAAGGATTCATGCATGCCATTTTTGAAAAATTAATGCTTATATGCAAGGAATTTTGAAAATTTGAATTCTTGTGTTTTTTTGAAAACAATGTGCTTGACATGACGTGTTTCAAGTGATGAAAGACATGTTTTCTAGGCAAAGGATGCTAGAAATCTTTTATGAATGCTTTTCTTTGAAAATATGTGCACTTTTGAATATATGCATGCTTTTGAGATGAGATGAAGGACTGACACAATTTTTTTCTTTTGTTGTGTTTTCTTACAGGAGAACAAGTCGAGGGGACCTTCTGAGGTCGCAGTGAAGCTATGGGAGAGGATGCCCAATTTTGAGAAGGATGGGGTGAACCCCAAGCAGCTTGTGATGGCTACTGGCCTGGATCTGTTTGTTGATGCCATTGGCAGAGGTATCCACGTGACCTCCAAGAGTAAGGGGCTAGTGCAGGCCCTCTCAGAGTTCTGGTGGGACACCACCCACAGCTTTCACCTTAGCTGAGGGGAGATTAAGGTGACGCCTGCCGACTTCACTGCTATCACTGGCTTGCAGTTCACTGGGAGGCCTGTGACTTGGAGGGACCATATCACGCCAGAGGAATTCAGGGCTCTGGTTGGGTTTGACCTTCATCCTAAGGGGCTCGGGATGGAGACGAGGAATGTGGAGGTGGCGGTCCAGAATTGCATGCAGGGATTTGCTGGCAACGAGGTGACCGCCCACCAGCTCCCGAGAGCTTTCTTGTGGTTGATGCTGTCAGTCACCATCTTTGCGAATTCTGGGACGCTGGCTATGGTTTGTTTGCTTGATTCTTTGGAGAATTTGGATGAGGTTGGGGCGGTCTCGTGGGGCGAGGCCGGATTGGCGGAGCTTTACTTCTCCTTGGACTTGTACAGCTGGAACAAGGCTGCCTCTATGGACTGCTTCTCTTTTTCTCTTGAGGTAGTCTCACTTTCTTTTCTCTCTTTTACTTTCTGTCTTAAGACTTTTATGAGAGAAATGACCCTTTTTGTCTTGAACATGCAGGTCTGGTTCTGTAAGGTGATTGGGTTCTTTCCTTGGAACCAGCAGAGTGATCCGGAGATCTTCTCGGCCATGATCCGTTGGAGGGGAGATGCTAGAGACAAGTTCACCGGGAAGACCCGGATTACTTTTAACTACAAGATGGTGAGACCAATCATCAACATGGATGGATATGAAGGGGTTGACTTCTACCCTTGAGGGAGGTACCCGGAGGTGCTGCTAGGGGATTCCATGGAGGCGACTAGGCAGAGGAGGTGGTTGACGGGCCTGACATGTGATGTCATATACTTGGGGGACCATTCTTCTAGGCAGCATGGCCATGTCCCTCCTTTGGACGCCATTACTCCTCACGATCCTCCAGCGCGGATGCTGCAGCCCAGGGACTGGTCAGCGGATGATATAGAGAGGTATCAGGCGGGCATGGCGGCCGTAGAGTATTTTGACTTGGCTACCCCGTATGCCACCTTTGTGGAGCAGCGGTTGAGGACGCCACAGAAGCTAGTGAAGCTGGCCGTCACTCAGGGGTATGGGGAAGCTGAGCCTACTGACCCGCCTATGCCTCCTGCTCATCTCTCTTATGTGCTCAACGGGGTACCGAGGAGGTTCAAGATACCTGTTCCTGACACGAGGGAGCCCCAGTATACTCTGCCGCCTGACAGCACTGTGAGTACACTTTAGGGTCTTTTCCCTTTTTCGGATTTCTTTGCTTTCTGCAATTTTGAGATTTTCCTGAGATTTTCCTGAATTTTCTTCTCTTTTTCTCAGGTTCCTGCTCGTTCTTATGACGGCTTGGTCAGGCAGAACAGGGGCTGGAAGGATGTGTGCCAGTCCCTTCTGAGGAAGTTGGCATGCGCTTCCAGGGCTGGGGCTAACGTGCAGGAGCCCGTGCGCAAAAGAAGGCACGTCGGGAGCACGACATCTACCTCCTCGGCCTCAGAGTACTCCTCTAATGCCATGCCTCAAGGACAAGGACCCAATACCAGCATCCTGGAGCTGCTAGCAGAATACGAGCACGTGAACGTGAACCTTTCTGATGTGAGTGACACAGAGGACTTGATGAGGGATCCTAGCTTCTATGAGATAAGAAGCGACGAGGAGTCGGAGGCTTAGGATTCCTTATAATTGACCTAGGAGGCAGGAAACAAACAATGAACACTTTTTTATGCACATTTTATTTGTTTTTCGTTTTATTTGGGCGCCGATGGGGCGAAAACAATGTATTACTATTTTATTTGATTTTTTAATTTATGCTTTATGAATTTGCATATTACTTGAGCCTCGAGGCAGTTTTCTGCTTGGAATTGGGGCTGAAAATGGGCAAGAATGACTTGTGATGACATATAACTGCATGGTTGGTGTTTGGACATGTTTTTGTACAGGTTTCATTGAGAAAGTGGGGGTGGGAACTCCACTTGGGCAGCAACTTTGGTTGCTGCAGATTTTTTCTGCAGATGGCAAATGAGGTCGTCCGGCCAGGACCTGGGGAAAATGAAGCCGTGCGGCTAACAGTTCTGTCTGAACTGGTTTTTTTCAAAATAAAACCAAGGCTTGGCCCTTTCATTTCATTTTCACCCTAGACTTGTCCCAATTGATCCCAGAGCCTATTTTTGACCAAAAGACATCAACTTTGATCGCCTTGCAATGGAGAAACCCGTTAGATTGCAAAAGGGAAAAAGAGACCGTTTTCTATCCGATCTTCAATCTTGGATGAGGTATAACTTTTAATCCAACAAAAGGTTGTTTGATACCACTTTCAAGATCAAGTATTTATGGCATTTGATGGATCTCCTGCCTGATTGGGACCTTTTGAGGGCCGCTGCGAGGTTTTGGGACGTCCGAAGACATGTTTACTGCTTTTCTTACAACGAGATCGTCCCAACCTATGAAGACTTTTGAGCCTTGATTGGGGGTCCAGAAATTGAGGACATATCGATTCCTCTGATTGAAGACGTGCCGGTAGCAGTAAAGTTGGCATCTTTTTTGCAAATCTCTCTGGGAGAGGCTGAGGGGATGATGGTAGCCCCTGATCGGGTTGACCTTTCTGATATCCCAAGCAGGTTTGGGTTTCCGGATACGTCGACGACCACTGTGGCTATGGATGCCTTTATCCTCTGTGTGTTCTCGTCTCTGTTCACGACCGAGTCTGTGGGGATTTGTCATGGTGGCCTCTTGGACATGGTCAGGGATTGTAGGGCTGGGAAGGACATTGTCCCATTGGTTTTGGGTGAGACCCTGCATGGTATTGATAGGATGGCTAGGGGAGACCATTTCATGAGGTCTGGGAGCCCGGCTGTGTTGACTTTATGGCTGCAGGAGAGGCTCGGGGCTTTGCCAGGGGCTTTGCCGACTCAGTGCCCTTGGGTGATTTCTCGGAGGGGTGCACCTAGGCAGCAGGATCAGGGTGACTGGGAGCTGATGATGGCTCGGCTTTCTACCTCTGACATTCACTGGTGGGTACCTCACTGGAGGTTGCAGACCCGGAGGACATTTCAGGAGTCCTATGTGGTGAGGGTCCCGGGGTTTTCTTGGTCATCCTTCTATATACCCTGCTTGGTATCCAGGCAGTTCGGGGCCTTACAGGAGCCATTGGGTGATTGGGAGGACATCCGTAACATGGAGGTAGTGCCTTTAGACATGAGGGATCCAGCCAGCTTCTCATTCTTCTCGAGGGCTTGGACACATATTACTTTCCCACCCAGGGCTATTCTCAAAAGCAGGAAGAGTACCATCTTGACTACGGCCTACTTGGACTGGTATGAGAGGGAGATGGGAGCGACTCAGATCGTTTTGGGAGAGAAACGTCAGGCCTTATTGGGGGCTGACTGTGACTCGAGTAGGACTCTGAGGGAGACTGAAGCTAAAGCGAGTCGCCATAACCAGTCGGGTGACCTTATCAGGGATATGGAGGCTCGATATGAGAGGCTTTCTGAAGTCGCTCCCTTGACTGAGGCTCAGAGGGAGGAAGTGCGGACTCGTGCCCGGGTTGAGAGGGCACTTATTGACACAGGTCTGATGGAGGCTCCAGTGAGGATAACTGAGGTTGGGATGAGGGAGATCGACATCTTAGAAAAGAAGAGGAAGAACACTCGACGAGATCGAGGTAAAGGGAAGAAGAACAAAGAAGACTCAGTGAATGACAGCTGATAGGTCTTTTCTAAGGATTCCCTTATTGCCATTTGCAAACACAATAGTTTATTAGGCATTTTATTGTATTTTAGATCTTTATAGCAGGTTAGCAGAGTCAAGAGTAGACCGTGCTTGAACTCATCAAGAAGGTTTTAACTTGTAATGAACAAGAGATATTATCTTAGAAATTATAAGACACATTTCATGGAAACTTTTATTGTCTTATTTATTGTTTAGACCGAACCATTGCTGGCTGCCTACGTTCCCCTTTTACAAGAAAGACTAAGGGGCTCTGGTCTTCGTAGTTCATTATGGTGAACTATCGGGATTAGGTCTTTTTGTCCTTTTTTTTTAATGTGCAACCCTGTTTTTTGCCTAGACCGTCCTTTTTTGGGTTTTTCAGCCTAGCTGGGCATTACTCTTTTTGTACTAAGATTTTTTTCTCCTTTTTTTTCTTTTTTTTTCTTCTTCTTTATTTTTATGTGCAACCCTGTCTTTTGCCTAGACCGCCCTTTTTTTGGGTTTTTCAGCCTAGCTGGGCATTACTCTTTTTGCACTAAGATTTTTTCTTTTTTTTTTATGTGATTTCTTTTTTTTTTCTCTTTTTATTTCTTTTTGTTTCCGTCATAGTACCTTCGGAGCTTATCGCCGTTGATTGGGTGGACAAAGGGATTGCCGTCCAGGTCTGGAAGTTTCATGGCTCCTCCCGATATTATCTTCTGCACCACATATGGGCCGATCCAAACGGGTTCCCACTTTCCCAGGGGGTTGTCTCTGGTAGGGGGCTTCACTTTCAACACTAAGTCACCCTCTTTGATGTCCTTGGCCTTGACTTTCTTGTCGAATGCCCTGGCCATTCGCCTCTGGTAGGCTCAAGTGTGCTCCATGGCTTTGAGCCTTCTTTCATCGAGAAGGGCTAATTCATTGTGCCGGCTGCGCAGCCACTCTACTTCGTTGACACTATTTTCCAGGACGACCCTTAGTGATGGGATTTCCAACTCCACTGGCAACACTGCTTCCATCCCGTAAGTTAGGGCAAAGGGAGTTTCTCCCGTAGCTGTTCTGACAGACGTTCTGTAGCTCCAGAGTGCCAGATGCAGCTTTTCAGGCCAGTCACGACCACGGGTGGCCATTTTTCGAATGATCCGTTCGAGCGTCTTATTGGCAGCTTCCACGGCTCCGTTAGTCTGAGGTTTGTATGGGGACGACTTGTGGCGAGTGGTTCTGAATTCTGACGGCAATCTATTGCAGTCCCCTTCAAAGTGCGACCCGTTATCTGAAATGACCTCATTGGGCACCCCATATCTGCACATAATGTTTTCTTTGATGAATTGGGCCACTTTTCTGGAAGTGAGGACCTTGTAGGACTTGGCCTCTACCCACTTGGTGAAGTAGTCGACTGCTACTAACACGAATTCGTGCCCATTGCTTCCCGCTGGGGTTATCTTCCCTATCACATCAATACCCCAAGTTGCAAACGGCCAAGGAGTCGTCATGCAGTACAGGTCATGAGGCGGGAGATGGTTGAGGTTGGCGAACCGTTGGCATTTGTCGCACATTCGGACATGCTGGACGCAGTCTGTTTCCATGGAGATCCAGTAGTAACCCATTCTGAGGATCACTTGCATCAATGCTCTGGCATTCATATGAGGACCACAGGGACCATTGTGAACTTCGGTCATCAACTCTCTAGCCCTTTCTTGGGTGACACATAGAAGGAGTGGTCCCTGGTACCGTTTCTTGTATAGGTCGCCCCCTAGAATGACATAATGGGAGGCCAACCTTTTCAGGGCTTGCAAGCTCTTGGCTTTGATGCCTTCTTTTGGTCTACCTTCTTCGTCTCTGAAAGCGGACTCTCCATCTTTGAGGAAAACTGGTAAATCTGACTGTACCAGGGTTCCTTGACAGGCTTGGGTCCCAAGTCTATTTCACAACAGAAAGCCGGGGCTTCTCTTCTACCCACTCTGAAAGGTTTTATGGCTTTTCCCTCGGGGATCTCTACCAGTGAGGCTAGAGTAGCTAGGGCATCTGCAAATCTATTCTTTTCCCTTGGTAGGTAATGGAAGGTCACTTCTCTGAACTGCTCAGTCAACTCCTCCATATAGGTATGATATCTCTGAAGATTAGGGTCCACAGTCTTCCACTTGTTGGAGACCTGGTTGATGATCAGGGCTGAGTCTCCATAAACTTTGAGCTCCTTGACATTTCTTTCTAATGCAGCCTCTAAACCAGCAATGCAAGCTTCGTACTCGGCGACATTGTTCGTGGCAGGGAAGTTCAACTTGAGGGCTATGGGCGTGTGCTCATCTTTCGGATCGACCAGTAGCATCCCTACGCCATTTCTTCTTTTGTTAGCAGCTCCGTCAAAGAATAGTTGCCATCGGTTCTCTGGCTCAACTACGAAGATCCCTTCGTCTGGGAATTGGGGTTCAGGCCCGCGATCCTCATTACTAGGGAAGTCTGCCAGATGGTTTGACAATGCTTGACCTTTGATAGCCTTTCTTGTCACATAGTTGATGTCATACTCAGCCAAGAAGAAGGAGCACTTTGCTAGACGCATCAAGAGGGAAGGCTTGTCAAAGATGTACTTGATGGGGTCCATTTTCGAGACCAAGTTCACAGGGTGGGCTTGCATGTAGTGCTTCAGCTTAACGACTACCTGCACTGGGCTCCCGCACAAGTCTTTTCACAGCCGAGTAATTGATCTCACTTTCCCGCAGCCTTCCGCGACAAAGTAAATGGCATTCTCTACCCGAGAGTCTTTCTTCTCCTGAGCAAGCATAGCCCCAACTGTCGTATCAGTGACAGTGAGATAGAGCAGAAGAGGTTTCTGTCTATGTGGGGGGCATAGCACCGGAGGATGTACTAAGTACGCCTTGATTTGGTCAAAGGCATCCTGGCATTCCTCGGCCCATTCTGTGTCTACATTCTTCCTCATGAGCTTGAAGATGGGCTCGCACATGGTAGTCAACTGGTTGACAAAACGGCTGATATACTGCAGTTTGCCCATAAAGCTTTTGACTTCTGTCTGGGTTCGAGGTGGCCTCATGTCTATAATGGCCTTGATCTTTCGGGGGTCGACTTCGATACCTCGCTTTGTGACCATATACCCAAGCACTTTTCCCCTTGTCACTCCGAAGGTGCATTTGGCAGGGTTTAGTCTCATGGAATGCTGTCTCAGCCTCTCAAAGAACTTTCGCAGGTCAACAAAGTGCTGCCCATCCTCGCCTTTGGAGCGGATTATCATATCGTCTACGTAGACCTCAATTTCCTTGTGGATCATGTCATGAAAGAGCGCGGTCGCTGCCCTCTGATAAGTAGCCCCGGCATTCTTAAGCCCAAATGGCATCACTGTATAACAATACATTCCCCACGGTGTGGTGAAGGCTGTCTTTTCTTGGTCTTCCTCGGCCATCTTGATCTGGTTATAGCCGGCAAAGCCATCAACGAAGGATTTGACTTCGTAGTTAGCAGTGGCGTCCACCAGAATATCTATGTTTGGCAAGGGATAATCGTCTTTGGGGCTGGCTTTGTTCAGATCCCGGAAATCTACACAGCAGCGCGCCTTTCCATTGGCCTTAGTTATGGTCACAATGTTGGATAACCATGTCGGATATTTGATGACTCTGATGAATCCTACCCGCAGTAGCTTCTCAATCTCTTCTTTGACCTGTAGAGACCATTCTGGCTTGATCTTTCTCAGCTTCTGTTTTACTGGCTTAGCATCTGGTGCTAGAGGGATTCTGTGCTCCACTATCGAACTGTCTAGCCCCGGCATATCCTTGTATGACCATGCAAAAACGTCCATGTATTCTCTGAGCAGATTGACCAGTCTGTCCCGTTCAACCCTCTGGAAGAAGTTTCCAATCTGTGTCTCTTTAGGTTCCTCGGCAGTACCCAAGTTCACACTTGTCAAAACCTCCTTGGCAGCTTGGGCCCGGTTTTCCTCTTTGTCTGTAACCTGCTTAAAGATTTCTTTAATGTATTGTTCGTTTAGTGTGTTTGCATCTTGTTCAAATGATTCATTATTAACTATTGTTAAGTTTTGAGTTAATTTATCATTTGTTAAGTTGGCGATAAGGGGATACTCAGAAAGATATGTCATTTCATTCAAAGCAAGAGGAAAGATGACATTGGTTACATATTCATAATCCTCAGGCATGAGGCCTTCGAATGACTCGAAGGACTGGAATTCAAAGATTCCTGACTCGACTGTATCTTGACCCTACTGACACTGGACCCTACACTACTTATTGACTCGAAGTGTTTGACGCGGGTTGGACTGGGGTTTACTTTTTCCTGCTTTTGCCCCGGGGAGTAGCAGTCTTGTCAGCATTCTTCAGAAAGTTGGAAACTTCGAACTGATCGAAAACTTGCCGAAAATCATTGGTAGGCCGGTACCTTGGAAAGACTGTGAGGGGAGCTAGGGAAGCATGATGCAACTCCTCAGCAAGCTTGTAAGTGCTCCAATTTGAGTTGTTAGTATTTTCGTTAGAAAATTAACGAAAGTCCTAACAATCCTAACATTTCTAACAATTCCTAACTTTTCTAACAAAGTAAGGGTAAATTAGGGATTGCTATTTAGAGTTAAGAAAGGAAAAGAATCTTAAAAAAGAGAAAAACCCGAAATGGGTAAGATGTAAAACACAGCTGGTTGAAAATTTGAATAATATTCCTTTGGTCCAAAGCCTGCAGCAGCATTTAATGAACAGTGCACGCTGCAGGAAGGATCCGCGCGGATCAAAATGAAGTTCCCAGAGGCCTATAAATAGAGCCCCTCAGTCTCAGAAAAACCATGAATAACAACTCACTCACAGCACCTTGGCGAAAATATTGTAGAAAACAGTGGGAATTCCCTTGAATTGCCACCTTTTTCTTAATCATTTTCCCAAATTTCACTCACTAAACACTCTCAAATTCAAACCTCAAACTCAAAAATCAAGGGAAGATAGGTATAACCTCCTTCTCCCTACCCTAAATCTCTCTCATTCATGCATGCATCTCACATTTCAAAGATGTAACTTGTTTGTTGTCCATCCCTTGCCCTAGATCCAAGAGGATCACCATGGAAGTTCATCTCCATGGATGATCTTCTACAAGGATCAACATTCCCTCTAAACCATTTTAAAAGGTCCAAATTATTTCTTACTCACTTAAAAGTGTTTTCCAAAATCATTTTCATACATAAAATCTTGATTTCAAAGTTAAATCTCCCCTTCCCAAGCAAATGAAGTGCTTTAAGTCCTAATGTACCCTAAGGATGGCTTGATATATTAGATCACCACTAAAATGTTTAGTGATCACTAATCAAAGCCTAAGGAAATGGGGACAAAGCATGGATGCAAACCCCCTTTAAAAATCACATTTTCCTTCTTGAGAATGTTGCTGTCCAGTAGCCTTTCTCTAAAGACCTCTGTCCATTGACTAATTTTTTGGACACATAAAAACTTGGAATTTGGTGTTGACTACAATATACTTTTTGTAGCCAACATCCATAGGATTCCATAAATATTTTTATTTTATTTTTTTCGTGAGTATAACTCCCTTTTTCAAATTATTTTCCAAAAGTCAGTTTATCAGTCTCTGGAAGTCCAGATTTCACATCTGTGATTTCCAGAAGGATTTGGTCCCTCAAATCATCTCCAATCATAAAAATATTTTGAATTAATCTTATTTAAGATGTTTTGAAAAACTTTAATTCTCTGACTTTCCTCAGATTCTGAAGTTTTAAAGCTCTTAAATCCATTTCAAAATCAAGTGTCCACTGCCTTTTTCATTATGGCAGAATTGATTTTCAACTTCAAGGAGTCTTTTGAGTACCAAAATTCAACCCTAAAATCATACCAAAAATCATGGGACTTGTTTAATGTCTAATAAAGAGTTCTAAATTTTTAGTTCCCTCAGTTTTCATTTATTTTAACCAAAACACACACACACACAAATGGTTTCAAATTAGGAAGACTCGTTTTACGAGGCATTTCGGGTGAACCCTAACGTTCTTCCCGGAGTGTAACGTGACCTCCGAACCCAAATCTCTAATCTCGGGCATTTTTCAAAGTTTTGGCCCTTAAAATAAAACTGGCGTGGCGACTCCCGTTTTGTTGATTTTCAAAGAAAGGAAAAATCCGCGGCGGCACATCATCACAGTGGCGACTCCGCTGGGGACATAAAAATGAGCTTTATCTTTTTAAAAAAAACATCTTTTTCAAAAAAAAAAGAAAAGCTTTTGTGGGTCAAACTTCCGTCCCGGCATTTGAAACCATTTGTATTGTGTGTGTGTGTTTGTTTTGCACATTTCGTGTTGTTTTGACTGTCCCGGAAAAATCGGCATTTTGACTGTCGGAACCATTTTCTTAAATGTTTGAATTTTTGTGCCTATGTGCTTATGTGTTTATTTGCTTTCAAAAAAAAAAATCAAAAAAATTAAAAAAAATTCAAAAAAAGAAAAATTCAAAAAAAAAGATTTTCAAAAAAAAAAGGAATTTTCAAAAAAAAAAAAATCATTTTTTGCATGCATCATACCTTTTAAGACACATAAAAATTTCTATTTTACTCAGAAAAGGAAGATAGACTGCTTGCACACTACGCGCACTTGGCCTTACACTGCACACTACGTCCTTAACTCGGGAAAATCCCAGTAGCAGCCCGTTTGGCCTTATTACGCCTCTCGGTGCGAGCACGGGACTACCCAAACATCCCTTGGAGCCTCGTGTCGACCATGCACTTGTCCGTGACACACTTTGTTCGAGACCCGGTTGGTTTTTAGTCTGGTCCGTGTCATGCCCGGTCTGTGTATACACCTTTCCTTTCAAGCCTTAGTCGGCATACCAAGTCAATATCTTTTGGGGACCCTAATCAGTCAAAGTCATGTCGGTTTTTCACCGCGAACTTTGACCAGATATTGACTGGCGCCTTGACTTTGACTTTGACTGGCACAACTTATGCACCGACTCCCGGCATGACACTGAGTCATCAAGGATTAATGATTATTCCATGTCTAATTACGGCCTAACTAACGACGGGTCAAGATCAATTATGGACGTTTATCAGTCCGAGCCATGCCGACTTTTCGTCGAGCCCTCCGGACATGATCTTGACCTTTGACGTCAGCTTTATCCGTAATTTACATCGAATGCTCGTTAAGACTAGATTACCCGCCAGAATTTAGGATCGTTTTTCTTTTCGGTCGGTGGGACCTGCTTGCCCTACGGAACCCTTGTTCGGGGTTACAGGTTGAGGGTCCGCAGGCGTAGTGATGGGGCCCACTGATCCAGGAATCAGAGTAGTTTGCGAAAAAGAAGAGCAATCTTTTCCAACCGATTAGGTTAATAAAATACGTTTTAAGTAAACAAGAACAAATAACTGCATGTTGCATGAGCCCTAAGCCCAAACACCTACCCTCCTTCACTCCCAAATATCTGAACCCTCGTGTCTTTCCCCCCGCAGCTCCTCACAAAGCTTGGTTTCGGGCGCCGGGTCACCGTTTGATCAGTTGGGAAGAGTCAAGCGCATCGTCAGCTTCACCATTTGTTCCAACTCCGGGTTTCAGAATGTCTGCATCAGCCGGTAATGATGGGGACAACATCACTCCGCCTCCCGGACCCTCAAATGTAACAAGAAAGTGGAATCCGCTAGCGTAAAAGATGAGATTGCGACAGAAGCACGTATTAATAGCCTTATAGAAGCCATCAGAGCCATGGTTTGGCCGCCAGCCTCAATCCCGATGGCACCTTCACCGTGGAAGAAGAAGAGGACCCCAATCCCACTCTCGCCGCCCGATTACTCCAGGATGCCACCACCCACCTCCTATGGTACTACTACCAGACCCATGCTCCTTGATCTTCGGGTCACCCAGCCTCCCAGCCTACGCATCACTGGATCCACGCAGCCTGACGGGGCGAACTGTTCGCAGCTCCTCAAATGGGACAAAATCGCACGGAATGTCTTCTCACGGTTGGGGATACCTCGAATGCCACAAAGAAATTGCGATCCCGTCTCGCCGGAAACGACCAAGCCGGACCTTCACAATGCCAGCTCGTAGTACCGCAAAGAATAGCTTGGGATGCCACCACGCTTTGGTTCGGACAACAGAGCCCTCCTCGTAATGATGCCGCTCACCGCTCCTAGCACAGCTCCTACAAACCCATTTCTCACTCAGTGGACCAATGGGCCACCAAGCCCCTAATCCAAGCTTCATCGTAAACCCTGACCGCAATACCCTCTCGCCTACACACCCGCCACGCCCGGCATACAGCTTCAACAACCAGGACAACAAATCCCGCACCTATGCCTACCTATGAATCTCACTGAAAACCAAGCTACCCGGCTACATCAGGCCTGCCTCCGCCCACTCTGCCGGTTGAAAGTCAACAAGATGCAAGGTTCTATCCCTATGCTCAAGCTCCTACTCACGCTCCCCATAGTAATTCGGGCCAAGGACAAGTTTTTACCTATGTCCCCGGATCGGCCATTCCCTCCACCCGCCCGCCGCGCTGGTAGCTCCTCACTCTAGCTCGCCCACCGGTCCGAATGCCATGGCTCCACCACAAGACCCTCATCCGGCCTCGGTTCATGGAGCAACACAAGGAAATGAAAGCGCAGATTGCCGAATTGATCGCTAAAAGTTCGCTTCCGGCATACGGACCTGGACTCCATTGTTCCCTTGCCCCACAAGTTCGTGATGCTTAATCTGGACCTGTTTGATGGGACTACATGCCCGAAACTCATCTTGACACATATACCTTGGCAATGAAGGCCAAAGGATGCACCAATCGCCAGCTGGCCGACTATTTCGCCTCTCCTTGAAATCCAAAGGCTCTAAAATGGTTCTTCCGCTTAAAACCCGAGGCCAGGCTACATGGGATCAGATCACCAAAGGCCTTTACAGAGAAGTACAAAGCTAATTTGGAATGGGAAACAAATAGAGTTGACTTGCAGACAACCGTGCAGCGTCCCGACGAGAATGTTGGGGATTTCTACAAGCGGTGGAATCTGAAACTCAGTGAGATGGCCATCCCTCCTTCTGAAGAGGAACAGTTGGACATCTTCCGCCATGCTCGAAGTCACATCTCGAGAACCTCCCCGCCATTTCCCGTACTCAGACTTACGGGCCATGGTTAACTCCGCAGCTAAGTTTGAAAAGGCTTACAATCAACAGCCGGCTGCTGCACCTGCTTACAGATACAGAGCTCCTCCCTCCAACACGGTTTCGGCTCCTGCTAAAGGTAAAGAGATGATCAACTATGCAGGTGAATGTAATAATGCAGCTCCTTTTGCTCCCAGGAAACCAGCCGAGCCCAAGCCTCGGATCATAAACCTCGAAAGCTTTGGAATGCCTCTGAACGACATCTTTAGAGGATTAGTGAAAGAAGGCTTGCTGCGGCCTTTAGAAAATTTCCAACCCAGAAATCCGAATGCTCCCGTAGATACTTCTAAGTTCTGCGCTTTTCATCGTGCCCACTGACATCTAACAGTATAATTGCTTTACTCAAAAAGGCAATCCAGTGGATTGATAGAGCAAGGGAAGTTGGAAGGCCCCGAGGGGCCTAATACAGTCAAAAATCCCTTCCCGAGAAATCAAAACCAGGTGAACATGATTGAAGCCGGAGAACCTTCGTATGTCCAGGAGGATGCGGAAATTGACAAAGATCTCCAAATACCCATGGCCAACCTTGTCGAGGATCCTGAATTCGGATTCCCCCTCAGCCTTGAGGATGGTGAACAAACCAACCCTCCTTGGTCTCATGTTAAAAATTTCTTGCAAGAATACGAAGCCCGCTACTTCTCGAAGGAAGGGAAAGCCGATGCTGAAGAACTGGGGCTGTTCCAGTCAAATTATGAGAAAGCCATTTACACGAGATGGTTAGAGCAGTCAAGGAAAATTGAGCAAGAAAGCTTCAGACGGGCGCCAGTATTGGGGCTTATCAGCAAAGAGGCCGAAGAGCACTTGGAGTTAGTACACTTTTGAAAGTTGGCCTTGGGGGAAACCAAATATGATCCCGAAGACAGTGAAAGTGAAGAATCGAAAGAGGAGGATTGCTTCTATATCCTTCCTAGAATCAAGTACGTGCCGCCCCCTCTCACTCTTCCCCCACAGTTTCTGGGAGGAGAAGCGGAGTCGCAATTGCCGCTTCCGGCAATGGGGGCATATGACAATTTCTGCGGCTGCACGCACCCGTCCTCCCATAACAGATTTGACCGGCGCTCTCTCTCACCGAAATCCCGAGAGGTATGGGAAGATGATTCTGATGACAGTAATGACGATGATGATGATGACAACGAAAGTGAGGAGTCAACTGAGGCCCAAGATCCGGAATTAATCTGGAACAATCAGGCCGGAAATGACATCATGGGAGCCGGACACAATGGTTGGTTGTCAGCAAGCGACGATGAAGGACCGCCAGAAAATGAGGGTCAGATACCGATGGGGACGGACCCCCACGAAGTACTTCTCGTAAGAAGCACTTGTGGTCAGTGCCCGGATACCTCAGAGGATGAAGGACAACAAAGCCCACTTACAGATCCATACATATCCAAAATCCTAGAGCACAATGTTCCCTACAAGGACCTGGTGGGAGAATGGAGAAGGTTCATTGAAGCACTGGTTGAAGAGGGAGGTTTTCAGCAATCGGAAGACAATGAATTCGTAAACGTCATCGGTTCCTTTTCTTCCTTCCCTAAAACAGACGGCATCACAACAGTAAGGGTCACCGCCGAGCCGCTTGAACACACCGAGTGCATGGAGTCACTGAAAAGGGTTATTGATCTAAATGTCTCCCCAGTCGCCTTCATACCCATGGACCCACATGACGCTTTCTTAATTGCTCCTGTACCCGACAGTGGACCCCGGGTACTCCTTATTTGGACCCAGATCTACCGAGCTGTTGCATCAAACTATGAAGGGGAGCATTGTCTATCCTTTACTTGTGGTTGCCCTACTTGCAAGGGCGAAAGAAAGAAGATGTATGATGAGATGGAGGCTGATAGCCGTAAGATTGAGGAAACTTCGGAAGACGATTATGAAATCGAGGACATGAAAGCTATGAAATTTCCTGGGGCTGAGCACGTGGATGTCATAGAGTTCAACACTGCCTACCATGCTTTGGGAAAAGGGTTTTCGGACACCCGATCCAGGCTGATAGTTGAAGATCTGTTAGAGAGAGGGAAACTGACTCCCATCCTCCCCAATGAGAAAGTGACCATGGTCAGATCAAATCCGCCCCGAAACAAAGTAACAATCCTTGTCAGGGTTACCCAGGAAGAGGTCACCTTCCCCGAATGTATTTCACTCTCTCGAGAAGTCCTGAAACCGGCATGATACCCGATGCTCCTCCCACGCAGTAATGCTATAATTGTCTCCACTCCGAGTATTACGTAAAGGAACCAGAGTGGATGCACTATACCGAGATGAAATCGAAAAGCCGCCGAGCCCCGAGAATAGCAATTCCTGTTGTATGATAACTATGGACAAGGCAAAGGCTATGAAGGCAAATCGGAGGACGCCCTAGCTCGTGGGCCATCCATGGGACAAAGAACACAATCCCGGTTCAAAAGCTCGTGACATGGGAAGCAGCTTTAAAAGCCGCCCAGAAGGAGCCAAGATGTACCAAGCTCACCCTCACCGTTGCTAGACTCCGTAACCAAAGGGCCGGTAGCCAAAAGGGCTCCCCCGTTGACCTTGGCAAGATTGAAGAAATCTAGTCAAGAAGCGATCGATGAGGAAGTCAACATGTTGACCCGATCCGGCAGCATCTACCAAGGGAACCCCAAGACAGATGAGAAGGTAGCATATCAAGCACCAAGGGAAGACCGTCTCCCTATGCCAAGACACCAAACTCCCGACCTCGAGAAGGAGGATCCCGTGCTCACCCAAACCAAACAAACTCGTGCCAACATCTCTTTGTGGTCCCCGCTACCTCATCGTACCCCCACAAGCTAAAGCCGGAAGAAAGCCTAGCCCGCACGCTAGTCCCTATTGATGCTACTCCCGATGATGTGGTGCAGCTTGATTGGGAACATTCACTATGGGAATATAATCACTTTCACGCACCTCGACTCCTCGCCCGGAGCCGATCATAACGAGCCCCTCTTCATCACAAACCCACCTGGATGAACGGCGTCTTCCCGAGTTTTGTTGACAATGGGTCCGGGATGAATATCCTCCCGCTAAGATCATGAGTCCGCTCGACATCAAATCCACAAATTTAAAGCCTTCCTCCCTCAGCCAAAGCTTACGACTCTACATCCCGCACAAGACTGGGGTTGCTACTTTGGCCCTCTGGTTTGGCAAGAAGATGATACCTGTGGAATTCCAGTTATTGACATCCCGATCACCTTTAATGCCCCGCCGGGAAGACCTGCCGCATCAAGTTAAAGGGGTTGCCTCGAGCCTACATCAGTGTGTGAAGTTTGTCTCGGATGGGGACTTGACAACCATTTATGGAGACCTAGTCACTTTGGAGGGCACTGATACGGGTGGGATACCTATTCTGGAGATCAAACATGACAAGGAAGGTCTCATGCTAATGTGCTTCACGGTCGAGCCTCCCAAAGCCCAAGTTTGTAACATAGATTCGACGATCACTCGGGACAATATCCCTCCACCTTGAAGATGATGAGAAGAATGAGCTACCTGCCCGGTCTCGGTCTGGGGAAGCATCAGCAAGGAACTCACAAAGTTATTGAGGTGAAAGGACAAAAAACCCGCCACGGCCTGGGATATGAGGCCACCTCGGTAGACACCGCGAAAGAAAAAGAAATTGCCCGGAAAAGGGAAGAAGCCGCCACAGGAAGGGTCCCGGTCAACGACCCTAAATCTCTCCCTTTCAGTCCTAATTTGGGTGACTACTTCGTGAAAGGCCCTACACAGCATGGTAATGCCACAGTCAAAGAACCTACAGAGGGATGGCTGAAGCTACAACATGACCTCAGAAAGTCCAGGGGAAACAAATCCAACCCAGTCCGTAGGATGTTTGCGGACTTACCCAAGATACCTGGGGCTACCACTACCATGGAGAGCGAGTACACTTTCAAAGGCGTTCCAAGCCTAGTAGAGCAGTTCGAGAAGCTTGCCAATGTGGTCCCAACTGTCCAAGAAGGCCCAAAGCCTGAGTTTGAGCTGACAATGCCGAAAGCCAAAGCCACAGAAGTCTTTTCAGATGATTGGGATGGTCCGATTATGCAAGCTTATTCTGAGAAGAGGTTCAAAAAGCCGCACTCCGATTGATTTCGGTTCACCAAAGAGATGATAGCAATGATTTAGAAAGGAGAACAACAAGCAAATCCCGAGTCATGAGGCTCCTGACAGCAATGCCATTGAAGAATTGGGAAACTCTCTCAGGCCCGTCCGCGACCAAGGAGGAAATGATCACAAAGCTTGGATTGGTCCCCCGTCCCCTTGTGTCAACCTGTGTAAAAGTCCTCTGAGTCTCTCATTATTGAGTTCGAGTCTCTCGAGTCGTCCGATGGCCTTACGCCTGAAGACTACGAGGTTGTAGCAAACGTTGTATTCCCTTTCGTTCTCAATGAAATGATGAACCTTTCTGAGTATCCCTTGATTGCCACTTTAACTAATGATGAAATAACTAATAACTTAAAAAAAACAAAAAAATACAGTTAATAATGATTCACTAGATAAAGAAGCAGACACATTAAATGAACAATATATTAAAGAAATCTTTAAGCAGGTTGTTCGGAAAAAGGAAAATCGAGCTCAAGCTGCCGAAAAGGTTTTGACAAGTGTGAATCTGGGAACTGCAGAAGAGCCTAAAGAGACGCAGATTGGTAGTTTCTTTGAAGGGACTGAAAAGATGCCCTGAGAATTCGTGGACGTGTTTGGATACCGCTCGACCCGGAAGCCAAAGAGAACATCATATGCAGATACGGGTTGCCGGCCGAAACCATCTCAGATAATGGATCCCACTTTGAAGGAGAATGCGACAGGCTGCTGGCGGAATTCAGAATAACCCGTCACAAGTCATCTCCCTACAGGCCCCAAACTAACGGAGCCGTTGAAGCAGCAAACAAGACTTTGGAAAACATCATATAGCCCAGTTGCATACCCCCGTAAAGGTCAAACCTTAGCTCATGACGGAAATCGAGATCCTTCGCGCAAGCGGAGCTCTGTCGAAATTCCGACAAGGAAAAATTGGCAAAATCTTGACCCGGCATTGACTGTGACTTTGACTCACTCAACGTATGCAATGAAGTTCAATGTGACACTGTGTCATCCGGATTTTACTGTCCGGCCCATGCCTATTATTTTCTTGGACAATGCCAAAAAGTCAAAATGTCAATCGCGCAAGTGAAACTCTGCCAAAATTCCGTTAAGGCTGAAAGACGAGACTTTCCCGGCATTGCCTTGACTATAATCCACATCGCTCGTGCGTTGAAAGTCCCTATAACCCGCTAGACCCATTAGGAGCGTTCTTCTCTCTCGGTCGGTGGGATTCGCGTGCCTTATAGGACCCTCGCCCGGGGCTGTCCACCCTGGGAGGTCGAAATACAGGTGGAATACGAGGGACTTACAGATGTAGTGACGGAACCCACTGATCCAGGATCTAGAGTAGTTGCGAAAAAGAAGGGCAGCCCCTTTTCCAACCAAATAGAAATTAATAACATACACTGTTTTAAGTAAACTGTAAGATTCTTAATTGCATGTTACTTGAGCCTTCAACCTAAACACCTACCTCCGAGTCTAAACCTCACCTACCTCCGAGTCTAAATCTCACCTACCCCTTAGTCTAAACCTTGCCTATCCCTTTCCCGCAGCGAGAAAGAAGTGGGTGAGAATATCGGGTCAGCGGCTTGTCGCGTGCGTAATTCTCGATAGCTCGCCGTAATCCTCGCTTTGTCGCCCGTAGGGTCGAATGGCAGATTTGATAGAAAACAGCAGTGGTTTGGGTAACCTGATGACTAGGGAAGAAGAGTTATCCTTAGCCTTAGAAGGCAGTCGTAAGGTCCATGAGGAACAACAAGCCATGCTTATCGATGCGCTCCGTCATCATGGGGTTCAGATAGTGGTTGAAGCCAATGGTTCCCTGGTTATGGTAGAAGATGAGACTCCAGAAGTAGCAATCTCAGCTCCCCCAGCCTATAACCAATGCCCTCCTCCATCCACATATGATCCCTTACCAAGGACCACCTCTTTTCCGTCTTTCCAACATCCCAGGCCATCAGGGTTCCAACGTCCTCACCTCCTCAGATAAGACCCAGCTTTATTCACTACCAAAAAAGAGCAAATGCTACAGCTACCTTAATCTCTCAGCCCCAACAGCTTCATACTACCCAGCAGTCTCATCTAGGTCAACCTGCTCCTGGTGCCTCTCAGGTTTCACCACTGGGTTTGAATCAGTTTGTCCCCCCCCCACATCTTGGAATGGGTCAGTGTACCACTTTGCAGCCCCAGTCAGGTTTGGGTCATCATCTTGGAATGGGTCAGTTTACCACTTCACAGCCCCAGTCAGGTTCGGGCCATCATCTTGGAATGGGTCAGTTTGTAGCTTCCCAAGCCCGACAGTTTGACATGACCCCGCAAGCCAATTTGGGTCAGTTCGCTCCTTAGGCTCCATGGTTCGGAGGGGGTCAGCTTGCTTCCGTCAATTCTCAAGGCCCACTTGCTCCTGTAATATTGCAAGCTCACATGGGCCACCAGGCTTTTATCACCACTTCATCAGGCTCACCGTATTTACCGCATCCTCCAAGCTCTACCCCACCCCTCCAGTTGGGAAGTCAGATAAGGTCAAATGCTCCTCATCCAATTCTTCACTCAGCTGTTACGCAAGCTGCTCATGCTCATCAACTACAGTATACGCATTGCTCTTCTAGTCACGTTCCTCAGTGTGGTCAAGACACATTCAGTCCTACTTTTACGGTGCCTCGAACCTCATATCTTCAGCAGCCTTTTGGATCAACGCTCAGTACTCCCTGGTATTCAACTATTATGAGCCATATATCATCATCTTCGGCAGCTGTCAGACCTTATGAGGCCACTTATAAGTGTCACCACTCCCAACCCTTTGGTCCGTATTCTTATGCTTCAAGACTTATAAGGAAGGTTACGGTCATGTTTTAAATGCTCAGACTGTCATCCCTCCCACCAGGGTACTTCCTACTGTGGTTTCATTTGCTTATGCCAATCTTGTGGCGGGGTCATGTGGTCCTAATGCTCCTATTGACTCGTTCGAAGGAATATTGGTAGAGCCAATTAAGAAAATACAGGAAAAGCCTAGCAGCGAAAGTGTCGACAATCGCTCGACTCGAGCCATCTCACCATACCAATCTCGCGTATCTGACACAAAGGAGTCGAATCTTGACGCTTACATCGATGATTACATCAAAAGGGTTCGTGCACGGGGAAACACTTATGGTCTGAAAATGTCTCACCACTATAGACCTTACCCTTCCAACACGGCTGCAACATCCAGTAAAGGAAAGAAGGCATTGTGTACAATGGACGACATAAAAAGGTACCAATAAATAGTGGTCCTCTGAGACAGCGAGAACATTTTGATGATTTTGGGATACCCATGGGCTCAATTTTCAAGGCTTTAGTAAAGCTAGGCCTCCTGGAGCCTCTCAGAGACTACCATCCAAGGAGCTCAAATACACACCTCAACATGAATAAGCATTGCACCTTCCATATTCATTATGGCCACACTACCGACAACTGCATAGCCTTGAAGAGAGCGGTCCAAGGGTTAATTGAAGCGGGTAAGCTTGAGTGCCCCAATAGACCAAAACCGACAGACTCTGTTCAGAATGGTGACCAAGTCAATGACCAAGGTTCGGATCAAAGAGCACTAAGTGTTTATTCCCCCTTAAGGGAGAAACCACATCCTGAGGATTTGAGCATACCTTTAAGTAAAGTTTTAAATGGCTTGGTAAAACAGGGTCTCCTCGAACCCATAAAAAACTATCAGCCCAAGGACCCCAACATCCCTTTGGACACCACTAAGCACTGTGCTTTCCACTAATATTACGGTCATACAACTGACAACTGTATAGCTTTGAGAAAGGCAATTCAGGGGTTAATTAAGGAGGGCAAAATCGAGCGCCTCAATGATCTCAACACTGCCAATGATCATTTCCCAAACAACACGAGTGTAAACATGATTGAGATTCAGGATTCAAGCTCTGTGAATTCAACAGCCTTTAACATTCTCCTTAGCAAGCTAGATGTTTTATCGCAACAAATGTTGAGAATGATTGGTTTGACTGCAACAAGCATGTGACCGTGGCAAAGCCGGATCTGGTAAAATGCTTTGAGCTCCTGCCCTCCGATAAGTTCACAACTGATGCCAAGGAAAAAAGGGATGATGATAATATGGTGGCAAATAAGGCGGCCGTCAGGGCCGATAAGCAAGGAATTCCTGAACTCACCTAAGGTGGGTGTAATCTGTCATAGCTTCATGGGGAATTTACTTCCAATGCTGAAGGGTAGAAATGTGGTTCGACACCGAAGAGTAGCTAGACTAGGGTCTACCTATCCTTAAGCAAGATTAAGAAATAAAACAGTCTCTCAGTCAACCTTCGTAGGTTCTAGTACTTTTCTCTTTCAATCAAGTCCTCCTCGGACATTTGTAGTTGATCTTAAATCTTCTATCAAAGAGTCTTTTTCTTTTCTTGCTAGACTTAAGACATTATTTGCACACCTACATTACATTTAATGAAATGGTTTTATTTTATATGATCACTTGCATTGCTCAACAAATAATCTCTCGAAATAATTCACGTTCTGATTAATCGGTGTGAGAAAGTCAACCAATGCTCTCCCTATACACTTTCCTTACCTCACAAAAGGCCTCCATCAAGCCATACACTTTCCTTACCTCATAAAAGCCTTCATCAAGCCATACGCCTCCCAAATCATGTCCTCACCATCACCTTGACCAAGTCAACGACGGCGGCAACGTCAAGGGACAACAAAAAGCCACTCAGCTTCGAAAGATTGACCCCATGTCGACAATAACCTAGGAGCTTGCCTTCGACCCCAAGGGCATCAAGAAAGTTCAAGCAGGGGCTCGCGTTGGCCCTCGTAAAAAAAAAAGAAGCAAGAGTGCAAAAAAGAGTAATACCCAGCTAGGCTAAAAACCTTGTAAAGGGTTGTCTAGGCAAAAAACAGGGTTGCACGTAAAAAAAAAAAAGAGAAAAAATATAGTGCAAAAAAAGAGTAATACCCAGCTAGGCTAAAAACCTTGTAAGGGGTTGTCTAGGCAAAAAACAGGGTTGAACGAAAAAAAAAATGAGGCCAAGGACCTAGCATCATCAATCAAAAAGCTTGACAGACATGCAAAATCAAAGCTCGAAGAATAAATGTTGTCGATAATAATGGAGTGGTCAAAGCAAAGGCAAAACATATCTTAAGTCCTTAGGTTATTCTCCCCAGATGAAGGACGAAGATCAAGTAACATTGAAATTATTGAAGCAGCCGTCCCAAAAATGACTTGGTCAAGGAATCATCCCGAGACCCACGCCTCATCATCCAATCTTCTCATCCAAACCTTTCCACTAAAGGAACCACAAATCTCATTTCCCAAAGCCAAACACAGTCCGACCGAAGCCGAACTACGGCGACCTGAGCTCCTCACAATGAGGGGAACGTAGGCAACCAGAAATGGTCCAGTCATAAGCATATTCAAATTCCAGAAAATTCGATCTCATCAGGTCAAATCCCAAAAAACCCGATTTCATCAATGACCTCCCTATACACAAACCTTTCTTTCACACTCAGCCAACTTTGATCCACGACATTGGTTGACTTTCTCCTCATGATTAATTGAAATGTTTATTCATATCGAGATTAGTGGTTGACTAACCCGAACATTAATAAAGGGTTTTAAGCAATCTTGTGATCATTGTAAATAAAACAAGTTTTCAGATGTCTTGACAAGTCTTCTCCTTCTACATCTTAGGAAAAATAGTGCTAAACACTGATTTTCTGTCATCAGGGCTTCCATACACTTTTACCAACCTTTCTACGCTTATAATCTCTCAAAAGAGTCAAACCCAAAGCGAGTTCTCGTGCCTACGTAGAATAAGGCCATCAAAATAACACGAAATCGAGATCTATTCCCACCTTTCGAAAAATATGCCCCTGCATATATAAATTCTTTTCTTTTACATTTTCTTAAAGTTGACTGAGTGACTAAAGAAAATAAAAGAGTAAGTACGAAAGGATAGGTCTTCCCTCTTCTGCTACAATTCGCATTAGGGCTGCCTTGAAACTCTTTAAGGTTGGGATTTTGCCAAGCCATTTCCTTAGACTGGGGCTTCTTTAGCCATTTTTGGGGTCCGCATCGGGTTCCTCACCATGTCACAAGATGGATTCAGTCTTGGTCATATTTACCTCAGGATCACTTTTGTTGTACCAATCATATTAGGATTTTTGCTAGGTCATCAGATTGGGGCTTCACTAAGTCACTTCTTCAAAATCTAGACTTCGCCTGCTCAGTTCTTCAAACAGGGGCTTCGCTAAGCAAAGGAAAGTTTTGAAAGCCTACCCCGAGCAAATTCTTTGGTGTCCAAGTTCAAGAATGAGATTGTAATCAGGGCCAGGGCTTAATCATGACTTTAAGTCCAACGTTGGAAGTCAAGTCTGCAGGACCCCTTTTTTGCACTCACCAGAATCAGAATCTCTTTTGGAAGCCATGATGGGTTTCATGCTTCATAACGTAATGCTTCAACGGATCGGGGCTGCATCAAGTGCATTTTGAGATTAGTCATGGTCAACCAACGAGTTTGGTTTTATAATCAATTCATTCGGGCCTTCCCCACGATACTTCGTCAAGCCGGGAGCTTCGCAAGTCATTTGGAGAAGTTTTCGTTCATGGATTCCTTGAGGTCGTTTCAAATATGACTCTCTCTTTGAATGACCAGTCAGTTTAGTGTTTCGCTGTTATCTTGGATCAGACCATCAGTCGGAGCTCTACCGAGTCATCTCTTCAAGCCAGGGCTTTTCCAATGAAAGGATCTTTCCTCGCTTTAATAGAACCTGGGGCTTTGCAGAATTTTTTCCTCAGACCGGGGCTTCGATAAGTCACAACCATCCTCAGAAGAGAGGTTTGATCACTTTGACATTTGCTTTAGTCTTTGGTTCTAAAAGCCTGTCAGCATTAGCTTCAAATGCCAGAGTTTGAGAAAGGAACATTGATCAAGACCCGAGGTTTAAACCCAGTCTCAGCCCAAGAGGGAATTCTAGTCCACATTGACAACATCTCAGCAACAACAGCAGTTCAGTCCGCACCCAAGGGATATAACCCCACCTGCTCAAAACCTGCCCAAACAGTTCCCAAGCACATACATCCAAACACATGCATCCCCAACACATTCTTACATACATAAAACCCCTCTCGCATTGCCTTCCCACAAAAGAGTCAGCCCGTGGCTCATGTGACATGCACAAAGAGAAATAACCCTAATTGATTGCAAATCGAAATAGGAAATACTTTTGCCCAAAGTTAGGCTCGCGCATGCCCCAAAAGTAAAATAAAAAAAATATACATATAAAAAAAATCATCATTCTAAGTGATTTCATGAATTGTTTGTCACCCCTTTAGCTTTGCTAACATATTTACGGCCATACCATCTCATGCCTACATGCGCCGTCACAAATGTCATACATATCTCTGTTTGTCTCTTCACTAACGAATGCAGGAATTCAAGCATGAAAGACCATTTTCCATCGCTACGGAGACTCATCCTCAACAAGGAAGATATTCACCAAAGTCCAAAATCAATGGTTTCAACAAGATTGCAACAAATCCCCTTTTCGGCAAGAGATGATTTCGGGCAAAACATGAGAAGACCATCTCCAGTGTCTGCAAATCGGTCAGGGACGCCAAAGTTCTCAAATGCAAATAGGTCAGGGATGCCAAGTTCTCAAGTGAAAGCAGGTCAGGGACGCCAAATTCTCAAAAGGCAAGTAGGTCAGGGACTCCAAGTTCTCAAATGCTAATCGGTCAAAGGTACCTAATGCCCCCAAATGTTTCAACATCTCGGTCAGGTGCATCAAGACTCTCAGCTCCATCTACTACCACACAGCCCCCGCGACTTGCTCTCTGGCAGGTAAGCACAGCAAAGGTACGTTAGTCCCTCAACATATCTCAGAAATATGCATACATTCACAAATGTTTCATGATTACCCATAACTTTTGCTACCTCTATCTCTAGTTCGAAAGAGATAGTGAAGTACGCTTTAGTTTTTCAAACTTTTGCTACCTCTATCTCTAGTTCGAAAGAGATAGTGAAGTACGCTTTAGTTTTTCAAACTTTTGCTACCTCTATCTCTAGTTCGAAAGAAATAGTGAAGTACGCTTTAGTTTTTCAAACTTTTGCTACCTCTATCTCTAGTTCGAAAGAGATAGTGAAGTACGCTTCAGTTTTCCCAAACTTTAGCTACCTCTATCTCCTAGATAGTGAAGTACGCTTCAGTTCTCCAAACTTTAGCTACCTCTATCTCATAGATAGTGAAGTACGCTCAAGTTCTCCAAACTTTAGCTACCTCTATCCCATAGATAGTGAAGTACGCTCAAGTTCTTCAAACTTTAGCTACCTCTATCACATAGATAGTGAAGTACGCTCAAGTTTCCCAAATTAAGCTACCTCTATCTCATAGATGGTGAAGTACGCTCAAGTTTTCCGAACTTTAGCTACCCACTACCAGAAACAGGTGTTTTAGCGACGAAATCAACAGTGACGGAATCATTTCGTCGCTATTTAGCGGCGGAAATTAAGATTTAGCGGCGGAATTATTTTGGCGTCAAATTTAGCGACGGAATTTAATTCCGACGCTATATTCCGACGCTAAAACGAATATTCCTCGAATATTCGTTTAATTACCGCCACCATTTTGGCGCTTGATTTACCGACGGAATATTCCGCCGCTACAACTTTATCAGCGACGGAATTATTCCGCCGGTGAAAACATATTATTATTTATTTATTTTATTGATCAGCGGCGGAAATTTTCCGTCGGTGAAAATAAAATATTTTTTAATTTTTTTTTGAAATATTACAGCGACGGAAAATTTCCGCCGCTGATAAATTAAAAATATTAATTTATCAGCGTCGGAAATATTCTGACGGTGAAAATAAAATATAT
Organism: Adenophora triphylla var. japonica; assembly: GCA_022495995.1. Taxonomy (NCBI): domain Eukaryota; kingdom Viridiplantae; phylum Streptophyta; class Magnoliopsida; order Asterales; family Campanulaceae; genus Adenophora; species Adenophora triphylla. The sequence goes on from JAFEMH010001337.1 coordinate 224,664, forward strand.
TTTTTTTTTGAAATATTTCACCGACGAAAAATTTCCACCGCTGAATAATTAATCTTTTTTAATTTATCAGCGTCGGAAATGTTTCGACGGTGAAATTAAATGTTTTTAAATTAAACACCGAAATATTTCCGCGGCGATAATTTAATTTTTTTAATTTATCGTGACGAAAATATTTAAATCATTGATAATAAAATATAATTTTTGATTATTTTTAGAACTAATTAACAAAATAACAAACTAAAAAACATTAAAATATTTAACTACACCCTAACCCCTAACCCGTAACCCCTAACCCTAAACCTAAACCCCAAACCAGTAACCCCCTAACCTCCACAAACCTAAACCTAAACCACAACCCCACTAAGCCCTAAAGCCACTAACCCACAAACCCTACTATAACCACTAACCCCTAAATACTTCAAACCACAGACCACAAACCTAAAGCCACAAACCCTAACCCCTAAACCATAACCCCTAACGCCTAACCCCTAAACCCTAAACACTAACCCCTAACCCCTAAACCCTAAACCCTAACCCCTAAACCCTAACCCTTAAACCCTAAATCCTAAACCCTAACCCCCTAACCCCTAAACCCTAAACCATAACCCCTAGCCCCTAAACCCTAACCCCTAAACCCTTAACCCATAACCCCTAACCCCTAAACCCTAAATCCTAACCATTAACCCTTAACCCCTAAACCCAAAACACTAAACCCTAAACCCTAACCCCTAAACCCAAAACTCTAAACCCTAAACCCAAAATCCTAAACCCTAAACCCTAACCCCTAAACCCCTATAGTGTATAGTGTATAGTGTAAAGTGTATAGTGTATAGTGTATAAGGTATAGAATATAGGGTATAGTGTATAGTGTATAGTGTATAGGGTTTAGGGTATAGGGTTTAGGGTATAGGGTATAGTGTATAGTGTATAGTATATGGTATAGGGTATAGGGTATAGGGTATAGTGTATAGGGTATAGTGTATAGGGTATAGGGTATAGTGTATAGTGTATAGGGTATAGGGTATAGGGTATAGGGTATAGGGTATAGGGTATAGTATATAGGGTATATGGTATAGTGTATAGGGTATAGTGTATAGTGTATAGTGTATAGTGTATAGTGTATAGTGTATAGGGTATATTGTATAGTGTATAGTGTATAGTGTATAGGGTATAGGGTATAGGGTATAGGGTATAGGGTATAGGGTATAGGGTATAGGGTATAGGGTATAGGGTATAGGGTACAGGGTACAGGGTATAGGGTATAGTGTATAGGGTATAGTGTATAGGGTATTGGGTATAGGGTATAGGGTTTAGGGTATAGGGTATAGGGTATAGTGTATAGGGTATAGGGTATAGGGTATAGTGTATAGTGTATAGGGTATAGGGTATAGTGTATAGTGTATAGTGTATAGGGTATAGTGTATAGTGTATAGTGTATAGGGTATAGGGTATATTGTATAGGGTATAGTGTATAGGGTATAGGGTATAGGGTTTAGGGTATAGGGTATAGTGTATAGTGTATAGTGTATAGGATATAGGGTATAGTGTATAGGGTATAGGGTATAGGGTATAGGTATAGGGTATAGGGTATAGTGTATAGTGTATAGGGTATAGGGTATAGGGTATAGTGTATAAGGTATAGGGTATAGGGTTTAGGGTATAGTGTATAGGGTATAAGGTATATGGTTTAGGGTATAGGGTATAGGGTTTAGGGTATAGGGTATAGGGTATAGTGTATAGGGTATAGGGTATAGGGTATAGGGTATAGGGTATAGTGTATAGGGTATGGGGTATAGGGTATAGGGTATAGTGTATAGGGTATAGTGTATAGGGTATAGTGTATAGTGTATAGTGTATAGGGTATAGTGTATAGGGTATAGGATATAGTGTATAGTGTATAGTATATAGGGTATAGGGTATAGGGTATAGGGTTTAGGGTATAGGGTATATTGTATAGTGTATAGGATATAGTGTATAAGGTATAGGGTATAGTGTATAGGGTATAGTGTATAGGGTATATGGTATAGGGTTTAGTGTATAGTGTATAGTGTATAGTGTATAGGGTATAGGGTATAGTGTATAGGGTATAGGGTATAGTGTATAGTGTATAGGGTATAGGGTATAGTGTATAGTGTACAGGGTATAGGGTATAGAGTATAGGGTATAGTGTATAGGGTATAGGGTATAGGGTTTAGAGTATAGTGTATAGGGTATAGGGTTTAGGGTATAGGGTATAAGGTATAGGGTTTAGGGTATAGGGTATAGGGTATAGTGTATAGCGTATAGGGTATAGTGTATAATGTATAGTGTATAGGGTAAAGGGTATAGTGTATAGGGTATAGGGTATAGGGTATAGGGTATAGGGTATAGTGTATAGTGTATATAGAGTATAGTGTATAGTGTATAGTGTATAGTGTATAGGGTATAGTGTATAGTGTATATTGTATAGGGTATAGTGTATAGTGTATAGGGTATAGTGTATAGTGTATAGTGTATAGGATATAGGGTATAGGGTTTAGGGTATAGGGTATAGGGTATAGTGTATAGTGTATAGGGTATAGTGTATAGGGTATAGGGTATAGGGTATAGTGTATAGTGTATAGGGTATAGGGTATAGTGTATATGGTACAGGGTATAGTGTATAGGGTATAATAAAAAGAATGATATTTATTAAATTAAAATTAATAAATATTTGTGATTTATTTATTTCTTCAAAAATAATATTTATTGACTCATATTTATTTTTTTTTAGAGTAATTTAAAATAATTTTCATGTTTTATATAATTAAAAAGAATGACATTTAATAAATTAAAATTAATTAATATTTATGATTTATTTATTTTTTCAAAAATAATATTTATTGACTCATACTTATTTTTTTGACAGTAAATTAAAATAATTTTCATGTTTTATATAATAAAAAAGAATGATATTTATTAAATTAAAATTAATAAATATTTATGATTTATTTATTTTTTCAAAAATAATATTTATTGACTCATATTTATTTTTTTAATAGTAATTTAATATAATTTTCATGTTATATATAATATAAATAATGATTTTTATTAATGATATTTATTAATTATAGCGGCGAAAATTTTCGTCGCTGAGGTTAATTAAACCAGCGGCGGAAATTTCCGTCGGTGGTACATGCCACATCATCGATCCATGTGAACGTATATTTCTAGCGGCGGATTATCAATGGATGCTTTTAAATAGGTTTATGTACGTATGTTAGCTGGGAGCCAATGTTGATGCTATGAAATCCATAGTTTTAGTGTAAATGTAGTGTATCAGTATGACGTTTAAATCCAATTTAAATGTTATACTTATATATACAATTTCAAAGTAATAATCTCGCTTATTTTATTTATAGGAAAGGGAGTATGGTCATAGTTTATCGCTCAGGATTTAGGGTTTACGCTAGCAGGCCCAGTAGTGGCTATGGTCTGGTTTAATTCTACAAATGCTCGATCAACCTCCGGCACGGGCCGACGATCGATCCGCGAATGCCTTGTATAAAACTATCAGGTTAGGGTAAGGGTGACTTGATTTTGAATATGTAAATTTAGGGTATTGTTAGTGTACCTTACATTGTGTATATGATGGGGTATAATGTGTTTGTTTTATTTTTCAGCCGCATATCAAGTCGCCGCTTGCTCCCGAAGGAACGCTCCTGCGAGCCCGGGCCCCCAGGCTCGGATGCAGCAGCCTGGGTATAGCAGGTCACCTCTCGTGGACATCCAAGGAGAGGCAGCCCGAGTGTATAAAGGGTATACGGGGATAAGGTATACTGCGCAATGCCCGGGCCGACTGCCGACCGGCCGCTTAGGCCATAGTGTATGGGCTCAAAATTCCACGTTTCTCATGATCCGAGGGTCGACACTCGGGTATAGGTCACAAGGCTAGGGTATAGAGAGGGAGAAACGCGTATAGCGGCAAAGTCATAGGTATAGCTATATAGTATATAGGGCAGCCTGTATACGCAGATGCGTGGAGGGTAGAACGATCGACGCCATGCAAGAGATTCAAAGGACAACATGCAGAGGACGTAAAAGTGTACACCTGGGCGCTGCGGATGGCCTCATTCCCGCCAGACTCTGGTGGTAATTTCCAGCGTCCCTAAAGTTGATCAAGGGTATAGGTATAGGTTTAGTTTAGACATTTTGTATAGTTAAAAATTATACTTGTTTGTAAATTAACATTTCGTGTGACATTTTGTGACTTCATATTTAGGGAGCCCTCCCCGCCTCCCCGCTCCACCCCTCTCCTCTCCCTCCCCTCCCCCCTCTCCCCCTCTCCCCTCTCTCCTCCCGAATTGGTACGGTGGTATTTAGTGTTTTATTTGGTTCGGCGATATTTGAATTTTAGTTTTTATAGTTTTAGTTTTATAAATTGAAATGTTATATCGAGCGGTACAAAATTTTGGTTTATTGATATTTTAAATTATTTTTTTAAATTTATTTGGGATTTTGGAAATCGGCGACGGGTATATTTCCATCCGTGTTAAAATTAACTCTTTGAAATAAAAAATTAATTAAATAAATTAATTTGACGACGAATTCGGCGGAATTTCCGCTATAATCATTAATTTTTATTTAATTTTTGATTTATTGACTGCGGAAATTTCCGTCGCGTCTGTAATAAAATTTAAATTAAAATTAAATAATTCAGCCAGCAGGTAATTTCCGCCATGTGAAATAATTTAATTTCAATTTAAATTTTATTACGAACATAATTTAGCGAAATTTCCATTGGCGAAATTAATTTAATTAAATTAATTTTTATTACAAATGACGGAAATTTCCGCGTCGAGTAAATGAAAATTTAATTAGAATTAAATTAATATAGCAAATGAATTTTTAAAATTGGCCCAGAGGAAACCATTAATTCACGAGGCGGAATTAAATTCCGTCAGTGAAAAAAATAGCGGCGAAAATTGACCGTCGGAGCACTGCGACGTAGCGGTAGCGGCGACCATGTGAAGCGGAATTTTTCCGTCGGTGATTTATTTTAGCGACGGAAATATAATTTTAGCGGCGGAAATTTCCGTCGCTAAATGACCTTTTTCTGGTAGTGACAGTCTCCAAAAGCCTCTCTCTCTTCCCACTTTCTCTCTCTTCCCCGAGCTCTCTCTTCCTTCCCTTCGTCTCAGACCATCGCCGTCGCCTCACCGCCGTCCATCTCAACTCCGCCTCTCGCTGTGGCGTAGCTCGCGCCGTCCACCATCTCCACCATCTCCGATTCTCCTTCCCTCCTCTCTCTCTCTCCTAGCCGGAAATTACTCAATTACCCAGGTATTAATTTCTTGATTTTTACTTAATTAATTTCAATGTCTTTCAATATGTAATTCATACATGAATTTACCTTTTTAAGTTTACTCCGTTAATTTGATTTTTACTTAATTAATTTCGGTGTCTTTCAATTTGATACTCCACGGTTGATTTTCATAATTTACGAAATTGTCAAATCTAAAAAATTGGGTCCAATTTTTCTTCTTAGCTTCTGTTAATTTCATTAGTATCAATTCAAAGTTCTCTCAATTAGATGGAACATGGCTAGCTTTGCTAAGAGTTTCAAGTTCTTGAGAACTGGATGATTGTTAGCATTATAAGCATGTACGAGGAATATTTCTTCTGAGTTTGAGGATATGTCAATCAGATATTTGGCATGTCGATTCTCTACTTAAGTTAGTATCAGTTCGGGAGATTTCATGTTTAAAATGAGGGGCATGATTTTTGTTGTTGATTGGGTTTTCCCTCTTAATAACTTTTAGATCAAAGCATACTATGTCTGTTTTAACTAAGTAGCTAATACTATTTTTTGGTTTGCAAAACCTCCATCATCAATGGCATGCTTTGTGAAATCCAGCTTGTTGGGAGTTAAACTATTTGAAATTTTGTTTCATGTAAATGTTGTACGTCATTATACTTGTTCACAAGTATCCATTGTAATTTTTGCATATCCTAAGCATACCATGTCAGTTGTTTTAAATTTTGTTTTTACACAAGCATCTATTAAAAGGTTAGTTTATCTTTGTTCCCTTATCCTCACACACCCATTATGCTTCTTATATGGACTAGTTCAATTATGCTCATTAATATAATTTTTTGATGTTCTATTTCTAAAGTTACTTGCTTAGGGTATAGTATTTCGAATCTAGAGTTGTATTTTAAACTGAGGTTTATTGATATGCTTGATATTTGTCTTTTGAATATTTGCTTTCCTGAAAAAGGTATTTTTCATTGGACCACCCGAATCGTCTCTTCCTCAAAATCAAATGTTGAGCCATCTCTTTTAAAACTCATGTGGTGATTTGTACAACAGGGGTTATCTACACAAATTGTATGCCCTTTATTGGGGCTATAGGTACTTATTTTAATCTTTTCCTTTTATTATTAGTCGGGAGTCAGTATCTTAGAATCTCTACTATCTTATACTTGGTCTCTAGGGATCTTCATGCCTCTCACTTTGATATCACCTCCCTGGGCTTCACTTTTTATGTACCACTGGGCATCCTTGTCAAAGGCGAAAAGCGAGAATAAAGAGTATCTATGAAATCACAAAAATAATTGATAAAGAGCTAAAGAAAAAACGAATAATGCGTAATCTAAATGGTGGTAATAATCAATTTAGTTATACCGAATCAGAAAAGACAAAAAGAAAACGATATGTTAGTAATATTAACGAATAGAAGAAAACATATGCCACTATAAAGAAAACGATAAATAATCGTACTCATAATCAAATATGTAACATGTTATATTTAGTAAACATAACATGTTACATATTTAGTAAACATAACATGTTACATATGCAACAATTAGATAAGTAACTAAATATCTAATTTTCAAGTCTTTTAAAGTCAAAGGGGGAGGAAGGGGGGGGTGAATGTCTCAATAATGTAACATATTCAACTGCACACTACCTTAGTGGTTCTAGATCCCATTTTGGGGCGATTGACGGCATCGCGGACGGTGATTATGTCGCCTACGTTTGAGCGCCTGATATCAATCCTGGCACCCTAGATGCACCTTATATGAAACAAACTAGGATACAGTTTCTGTATATACGTGTCGCGTAAATAAGTAAACCAACATTTAAGGTGTAGTACCTTAAATCATAAAATATGCTTTGAGAACCATAACTGAGAATAAAGAGTATCTATGAAAATCACAAAAATAATTGATAAAGAGCTAAAGAAAAAACGAATAATGCGTAATCTAAATGGTGGTAATAATCAATTTAGTTATACCGAATCAGAAAAGGCAAAAAGAAAACGATATGTTAGTAATATTAACGAATAGAAGAAAACATATGCCACTATAAAGAAAACGATAAATAACCGTACTCATAATCAAATATGTAACATGTTATATTTAGTAAACATACTATGTTACATATTTAGTAAACATAACATGTTACATATGCAACAATTAGATAAGTTACTAAATATCTAATTTTCAAGTCTTTTAAAGTCAAAGGGGGAGGAAGGGGGGAGAATGTCTCAATAAAGTAACATATTCAACTGCACACTACCTTAGTGGTTCTAGATCCCATTTTGGAGCGATTGACGGCATCGCGGACGGTGATGTATATCGCCTACGTTTGAGCGCCTGATATCAATCCTGGCACCCTAGATGCACCTTAGGGTATTGTGGTTGGTGGTTAACATCTTAAAATATAAATAAGATGAGAGCATTTCTCACCCACAACTATCAAAATCCGTCCATCTTTGATCAAGAAAGATAGAGCAAATAAGTTCTCCACTGTTTGAGTAAAGGATTTTCTATTTAATAAGAGTTTTTCCAATTTCACTGTCCTCTTCTCTTGAAGGATCTCAAACATCACAGCCATGTTTGTGACAGTGCATGTTTTACTCTTCACTGGTGTTATACGGTCACAAGTAAAAACAAGATAACAGTATAACACCAGTGAAGAGAAAACAGAACTTTCCTCCAATTTTTTCAATCTCCACCTTCCATTTACTCAAGATCCTGATTGCAGAATCTTCCTCATGAGCTTGAAAGTTGGCGGTGTTGCCCTCAATCTCACGGTTGCTTTGCATTCGAATGCGAACAAACCGTGGGATTGGCACCGCCAACTTTCAAGCTTCATGAGGAAGATTCTCGCAATCAGATCTTGAGTAAATGGAAGGTGGAGATTGAAAAAATTGGAGGAAAGGTCTGTTTTCTCTTCACCGGTGTTATCTACCTTGTTTTTACTTGTGACCGTATAACACCAAACCAGTGTAAACAAAAGCACCTGTCACAAACATGGTTGTTATGTTTGAGATCCTTAGAGAGGAAGGGCAGTGGAAACTGAAAAAATTCTTATTAAACGGAAAATCCTTTGCTCAAACGATCAGAACTGTTTGTTTGCTGTCTTTCTTGGTCTAAGATGAGATAGGGTTTTGATAGTTGCGGATGAGAACGACTCTCATTTTGTTTATAAATGTTAATTTAATTCATCATTGTAAAATTATATATTTTACAACAAAGAATTAAATATTAATATTTAAAATTATTCACAATAATAATAATTTAGGTCTATCCAAAAGCCGAAATTTCTTTATTTTCGATTTTAAAGCAAGTAGACAAAGTGATATTTGCATTTCATATAATCGTACATTTCGGGATGGGATAGGTTTATCAAACAGGCACTTAAAGGATAGAGTAGGTGGTTAGGTAGGGACACCATTATCCTTTAGTTTAGTTTGAACTAGAGCTCAAGATTTGTTGATACTAAGAAGCCAACCCCAATTCTAAACCTAATTTTAAATATTAACAATTTACAATTATTCACAATATTAATAGGTAAAAAATCCCAGCAGCCCCAATTTAAGGCAGCATGGAGCATTACAATGGAGAAATTGTTTCCCGAGAGTATCAATTTCAACAAGACATTCTTGAACTCTCGCGCTTTCACCAAAAACAACACCAGATACTTATTGACAGGAGGTATAGCATGCCATGCATCTGGTCTCTAAAAGATTGGAAGATTGATTAGGATCTGCTCCAAGCTGCTTCGTGCTTTTGGGATTCGGAGCGACATGTGTTCACCCTATCGTACAACGATCTGATGCCAACGAAGGAGGATTTTCGAGCACCGGCCCCGGGTGTGGGTGAGTCGAGGACTGGCATTTCCTTGAGACGGACGATCGATTACGGAGCAACTATCGAATTCTTGGGATTATCGGCGGGTGGGTATCGGGCATTGTCGTTGACGATAGATTCATAGACTTGACTCATATAGCCGAGATTGAGTCGGACCGGCCCGGTGTTTGATCTATCCACTTCCTTAGATATATTCATGTTGCTCATTACGTGCACGCGCCTTACTTCGCGGCTACATCGGAGTGTGTCCGGCTACGGCTTAGTGATCATCAGCGGCGAGAGGTGATCGAGGAGTTGAAATCCGACATATTCAATCTGGACAGGGAGCGATGGACATCATTCCACTGTTGCTAGCGGAAACATACCACGGCATTGATAGATTAGCCGGAGGATTCGAGTACAGATTACTATCATTGTGGTTGTATGAGAGATTGCGCTTGATCTCGCCACTGCCAGAGTGGCAGACGGCATTACCTTAGGTGACTGGATAGCGCAGGATATTGAGGGATGCCGCTACTGAGAGTTGCCATAGGAGGTTGGCCTTGGCCCGATATGAGACCGCAAACATATGCTATTGGATTCCGGCATGGGGATTGCAGACTATGAGAGATATTCAGGACGGGTCAGTGATTGTCCGACTTCCGGGACTACATATATCATCCTTTTGCATTCCATCTCTAGTGAGCAGACAGTACGGATACCCGCGACGGACCATTCGGACTTTGAGAGAAGCGATTGACGACTAATACCATGCCGATGATTATGGTAGAGCCTCGAGACTACACATTTCTTTGGCGAGCATTTCTAGAGGGCTTTCTTCCGATACGACCACTACTCCGTCGGACTAGAGGTAGCATATTTCGACCACCGAGTATACGATATGGTACGAGGAGCAACAAGGTCCTGTACAGCTGATGATAGAGGCTCGACGCCGAGAGTATTTTGGGGCAGACTATTCTTCCAGCCGGACATTAAGAGACATAGAGGCCAAGAGCAACCCTGATGAAATCACTGGCGACATTGCAGCAGATTATGAGAGACGGGAGCTTCAGAGAGCTGCTTTGAGAAATAATCCCGAAATGATAGCTCACAGGAAGGCCTTGAGGTAGGAAAGAGCAGTACTGAGAGCTACCAGACTGATTGATCCACCGGCTCACACAATACACGAGAGCCGGGACGAGGTCGGGCCCGGCTTTTTGACATACCTAGACCAAAGACCTCCCGGGGACCGAGGCAAAGGAAGAGTAGAGATTCGAGTTCGGGAGCGGGAACAAGTTCCTAAACACTTTAAGAAGACCTGTTAATATATTCTTAAATATGAGTTAGAAGCTTTATATTTATTTTAAGAAGATCTGTGTTGCTTTTAAGTTTGTAATTCAAATTTAGGGAATTATAATACGTTTAATTACTTCTAAACTGTTAATATATTATGAAATCCACTAATTATTAACATCCCAATTTTGTTTCATCTGTCGATTAAATTGAGTGTACGTATAATATATGGATTGCAATGCAGGAGTGATGTCTGTTAACGATGATCGTAGTTTGATGTACAAGCGAAAGTTGCCGAATTATTGCAGTATCAATCCTAAGTTTATAAGAGGGTTGATGGGGTTTATTGAATTTGCTCAATCAAATAAAACCAGTCACATGGATAAAGATGGTAAGTTTAGGTGTCCATGCACCATCTGTTGTAATGTCAAGTATCTAAGCTTGATCGATACTCAGAAACATCTTTTGCGTAACGGGTTTGAAGTTGGGTACAAACGGTGGACTCGTCATGGTGAGGCGAGATTGCGCATAGAATGTTGCGAATAATCCCCAGGAATATTCATGTACCTCCCGAACCCGAACTTATTATTCGGGACAATGAAGAACCACCTTTGAATATGGAAGATATGGTTAGGGATGCGCCGGTCCTTGAATTCGATTGGTCGAGAGAACCAACAACAAGAACCCAACCCCTGGGCCAAGAAATTTATTGATGCTATGGACTCTGCAAAGAGAAGGTCTATCCGAGGTTGCGAGATCGGTGTGTTGGAGGCCTGTGGTGAGCTCCTTAACATAAAGGGCGGATTGCAATATTAGCCGGTCGCTATAATCGTATCATGAAAGCAATTAAGCAGATGTTGCCGAAAGAGAATAAGATGGTTACAAACTTTTATGAGACAAAGAAGTTGGTTGGGAAGATTGGGCTATGTTATGAAAAGATTGATGCGTGTAAGAATGACTGCATGCTATTCTACAAGGAAGATTCACAGAAGACAGAGTGTTCAATTTGTGGACAAAGTAGATATAAGCCAAATCGGAGGGGAGTTCAAAACACAAGAAAAACAAACCACATAAGCAGTTGCGTTACATGCCGTTGATTCCAAGACTGCAACGCCTCTACGCATCTAAATCTGCTGCAGAGGCAATACGTTGGCATAAGGAAAGTTTGCGTGAAGAGGGTGTGTTGATTCATCCCAGTGATGGGGAGGCATGGAAACACTTTGATGAGACTTATCCACGACTTTGCGTACGAAGTAAGAAATATACGGTTATGCATCTGCTCGATGGTTTCCAATCCGTTTGGTCCTGGGGCAAAATCTTACTCTTGTTGGCCGGTTATAGCCACCGTCTACAATCTTCCGCCCTAGTTGTGTATGAGTGATCCCTACATGTTCTTGTCGTTATTCATCCCGGCCCCAGCTTGACCACAGGAGGAACATTGACGTCTATCTCCGACCTTTGATGGACGAATTGAAGCAGCTTTGGGAGGATGGGGTCGAAACGTGGGATGCTTTCAAGCGAGAGAATTTCAGCATGAAGGCTGCGTTGATATGGACAGTTAATGACTTCCCTGCATATGGGACAGTTAATGACTTCCCTGCATGCGGGAGGAGTTTAAGGTAATGTGTTAATGGTTTTTATTTAAAACTTAAATGTTAGTTTGTTATTAAAATGTTATAATTAATAATGATTATACTCTTTTAGTTTTGTAATGTTATCATTATATGTTGTAGGGGAAATATTGTTGGGCGCCGGAAATCGACGAGGCGACGGCTAGATTTGTTTTCAATGTATAGGTGTAAGTACCCAAATCTGGCTCATGCCTTCCGGTTAATTTTCCCGACAATTTCGGTAAGTTTTCCGGTAATTCCCCAGACCTCCCCAGCGTTCCGGAAACATTCCGGAACTGTTTTTTATTAAATAAGGGCTGAAGAGGATCCTTCCTAATTAAGAAACACGTTTTTCTTAATTAGGAAGGAGGGTTCTAGAATTTGCCACCTTGCATGGTTCTAGAATGCTGAGTCATTCAGGATAAGCCCGCACGGCTGCATTAGCTCATTTGCTCTTAGCCGCACGGCTTCATTCACCTTATCCAGATTACCTATAAATAGAGGTCTCCTCTACCCATTTCAACACACACAATAGAGGCACAAAATACACAATACACTTATAAACACTCCCAAGACGTGAAGAATATTGGTGCAAGCTCAAGAAGGTGAAGAAGGAAGGCCAAGAAGCTACCTCCCTCCTCCTTGAAGACCCAAGACCAACCTCTCCTCCTAGCTCCGTTCGAAGAAGCAAAGGAAGCAATTGGTAACCTCCTTGGCATCTAACCTTGCTTTTAAGCGATATACTTGCTCATTGCATTCATATATCTTGCTTGGGACTTGGCATTTATTCATAAAGATCACATCTTTATCACCCCCTTTCCCTTTTGCATGCATTAAGACCTCATTTGTCATAAAAATGTAGTCTTTTTCATAAAGGTGCATCCTTTGCACCTAAAACCCCCATTTTCAAATAAAAATGTCATTTTTATGCATCATTTGCACATAAAAATCCAATCTTTTCAATAAAAATGCATCCTTTGCATTCAAAAACCTTTTCCAATGCATCATTTGCATAAAAATCCTATCTTTACGCATCACTTGCATAAAGATCATTTCTTTCAATCAAAAAGCATCATTTGCTAAAACCAAAAATGTCATCTTTTCATTAAAGAGTCATTTTTCATCATGCATTTCCCCTTTCCCCCAACCTTGGAATGGACCGGTGTAAAAGATCCTATCTTTACATCGTTCCTTCCATTAAAGGTTCACGATTTCTTTGGAAAGGGATAACCTTGAACCATATATCTCCGATTATCGCTTAAGAAAGAGTATGAAGCCTCTATACGAGCTCGACCGTCTTAAAGCGTAGGATTGATGGGCTAAGGACCCTCCTTTTCTAAAGAACCTCATCTTTGACCAAAAGAGAGTCATTCTCTCGATCACGCAAGTCCCGAGGGTCCCGAGGTTAAAATGCGATGATCACAAGTCATAAGATGAGGACGGGATCATAATCCCAAATACATAAAATTCCAAGGAATCCCGAGCGACAACCAACAAATGGTTTGTACGTCCGGAAGACAACTTGGGACATTCCCCCCCCTTTTCTCAAACACATGCACACAAGAAAGCACGCAAGCAAGCACGATTACTGAAATCTTGGGAGACTTGCTCCGGCAAGGCACTTTGGGTGAACGCCAAACGTTCTTCCCAAGGGGTAACTTAACCTCCGAACCCAAGTAAAAACCTTTTTTCAAAGTTTTGAGGTAATCAAAATGGCGTGGCGACTCAGTTTTTCAAATAACTCGGATGTCTTCAAACTCGCGTGAATCCAACAAAATTTGGGCACACATTCACGCTTGGCGACTCCGTGGGAAAACCCCAAAGGAGAAAAGCTTTTATTTTCAAAACAAAAAATCGATACTCGGTATATAGGTGGAAACCACTTACCCTTCCCGTACACTCCCCGATGTGGGAGTTGGGATAACCGGTGGTTTAACAATCCACGTACCGGTATCCCTTTTCGAAAAAAAAATTTTGAAAAAAATAAAAGAAAGCTTTTCCCTTTGAGCGGGTTAGACTCCGTCGCCGATTTCATTAATCATGTTTGCTTTCTTTACCATGCATTGCATCATTTGCATCTTGGAATCTCAGGCATACTTTGAAACGGGAAACAACCCGAAAAATAGCAAAAGGAGTGGAACCCGGAAAATTGATCCATGCGCCGTACGGCTCAATCCTCATTGGATTCTCGACCGGGCGACCTCGGTGGCAATTCCACCAGGAAAAATCATGGTTAATCTCGGGCAAGCCCTAGCGGCTTGGGGCTACTCACTCCATGACCGACCGGGGCTCCTGTAAAATTTACGTGCTTATGTGTTGCATTCTCCCCGTCCCGAAAATCATTCCTTTAAAACACATTTATGAAAATCTCTGTTTTAACTCAAAAGGAACATTTTTAGGAGACCGCACACTACGCGCACCCGATATATCCCTGTACACTTTGCACGCACGTCCTTCAAACCCGAGGGTGGTTCCAGCCATAGCCACGGACAGCCTTACGATGCTCCCGGCGCGCACGGAATCATCCCAACCTCCCCATGGCAGCCGTGTCGACCAATGCACGGTCCCGTGTCACACGTTTCAAAACCGTGACTTTTGGTTGGTTTTTGGTCTAGTCCGTGTCATATAGCCCAGCTGCATACCCTCGTAAAGGTCAAGCCTTAGTTCATAACGGAAGAAGAACTCGCCAAAATTCCGACAAGGAAAAATTGGCGAGATCTCAACTCCGACATTGACTATTGACCTTGACCCGCACGGAATGCGTAAGAGTCAAGACCGAGTCTTTGCCAAAAATCAAAAGATCTTTCGCTCAAGCGAAGCTCGCCAAAATTCCGACAAGGAAAAATTGGCAAGATCTTGACCAGGCATTGACTTTGATTCCGACCCACGCACCGCGTATGCAACGAAGTTCAATGTGACACCGTGTCATCCGGCTTTACCGCCCGACCCATGCCTATTATTCTCTCGGACATTACCGAAAGTCGAAACCGTCATTCGCTCAAGCGAAACTTCGCCAAAGATCCGTCAAGGCGAGAGACGAGACTTTCCCGGTATTGCTTTGACTATAATCCGCATCGCTCGTGCGTTGAAAGGTCCTATGACCCGCTAGACCCGATAGGAGCGTTTCTTACTCTCGGTCGGTGGGATCCGCGTGCCCTATAGGACCCTCGCCCGGGCCGTCCACCCCGGGAGGTCGAAATACGTGGAATACGAGGGGCTTATAGACGTAGTGACGGAACCCACCGATCCAGATCTAGAGTAGTTGTGAAAAAGAAGGGCGTAACCCCTTTTCCAACCAAATAGATATTAATAAAAGACACTGTTTTTAAGTAAACTTGAAGATTCTAATTTGCATATTGCCCGAGCCTTCACCTAAACACCTACCCCGAGTCTAAACCTTTTCCTATCCCTTTCCCGCAGCCGAGAAAGAAGTGGGTGAGAACACCGGGTCGCCGACTTGTTAGCGCAGAATCCTCGACAGCCCGCCGTAATCCTCGCTCGAGAGTCGAATGGCCGATTTGACAGAGAACAAGGCCGGGTTTGGGTAACCAGATGACTAGGGAAGAAGAGCTAGCCTTAGCCCCGGAAAACAGCCGTAAGGCCCATGAGGAACAAAGCAAGCCACGCTCATTGAAGCGCTTCGTCGTCATGGAGTTCAAATAGTGGTCGAGCCCAACGGTTCCTTGGTAATAGTAGAAGATGAGCCTCCGTAAGCCCATCTCGGCTCCATCACCTATAACCAATGCCCTCCTCCATCCTCATACGATCCCTTATCCAGGATTACCCCTCTTCATTCTTTCCAACATCTCAAGCCATCAGATCCCGACACCCTCACCTCCTCAAATGAGACCCACTTTGTTCCCTATCAACAAAAAGCAAACGCCTCGCCTATCCCTTGCTACGCAGCCTCTCGCATTACCCCATGGGATTCACTCCTCTCCTCGCATGGGCCATCCTGTGCATTCCCTAGGCCTCAAAATCAGCTCAATGATCCTTTCAATTCATGTCCCGCCACGCAGATCTTCCACCTCCAACTTTGCCAACAGACCCCAGAGGTTCCGTATCCTTTTTCCTACTTCGGAAATTATGAGCCTAATTCCTATGCCTCCGGCCCGTCTCACGGGAACACGGACCCGGTCAAGTTTACACTTACTTCCCTCCAAAGATCCCCAAGCCTTGGTACCACCTACCACCGTGCTACCTACCGTCCTTCCACCCAAATCGATAAGCCTTCTCCGGAATCGAG
Organism: Adenophora triphylla var. japonica; assembly: GCA_022495995.1. Taxonomy (NCBI): domain Eukaryota; kingdom Viridiplantae; phylum Streptophyta; class Magnoliopsida; order Asterales; family Campanulaceae; genus Adenophora; species Adenophora triphylla. Next base: position 240,912 of record JAFEMH010001337.1, read on the forward strand.
CAATCCTAAACCATCCCCCAACTCCGACATGGCTTGGCTAATGGAACAAGTTAGGTCCATGCAAGAGAAGTTTGGGGAAATAAACACCAAGAGGACAAAGATACCGCATCACCGATCCCAAAGAAAGTTGTCCCTCTCCCTCCAAAATTCCGAATGCCGAAATTGACAAGTTCAACGGCACCGATTGTCCCCTGACTCACATTGAAAGCTACATTCTTGCCATGAGAGCCAAAGATTGTACGCAAGAACAAATGGCCGACCATTTTCGCTATCATTAAAAGGTTCAGCCTCTTAGGTGGTTCCCGCATGTGAAACCAGAGGCCCGAGCTACTGGGACCAGATCAAGGAAGCGTTCCTAGAAAAGTATAAGGCCAATTTGAATTGGGAAACCAAATTTAATGACCTACGGTGGTACCCTACAACGTTCGATGAGCCGCAAGTGAATTCTACAAGAGATGGAATTGGAAGCTCAAATAAATGATGACCCCACTCAATGAAGAGGAATGTAGATGGAGATCTTCCAATCTTGCTTGAAACCTCAACTAAGAGTCCAAATTGGCAATTACTACTATCCCGACCTTCGGGCAATGGTAAATGCCGCACCAAGTTTGAGAATGCCTTCAATATGGCCCCCGCCACAGAATGCCTGCTTCTTATCGCTACAAAGCACCGGTGTCAAATGCCCCACTGTCACCGTGGAAAGGAAAAGAAGTGATTGGCGCCGTTAATTACATTCGTAATGAGAAAGCGGGACGTAATGCGTGCCAAGCCGCCGCAAAGCCAAAGCTCCCTTTCTATACCGCCAAGATTTCGGAATGCCACTAGAAAAGGTCTTAGACGGTTTGGTAGCCCAAGGACTCATCGTACCTTTGGAAAACCGGGAAGCCCAGAACCCCAAGATCGTAATGGACGAGACCAAACACCGTCGCTTTCACAAATATCATGGCCATAACACTAATAATTGCACCTACCGAAGTTCCCGATCTCTCGCCTAGTTGAAGAAGGCAAGCTAGAACCACCTCGGTCCCAATGTGGTCAAGAATCCTCTTCCCGCTAACAATCGAGTCAACATGATCGAGTTCGGAGGAACAAATGGAAACGGTTTTGGAAATCCAGAGGTCATAGATATCCCGAAATTCAATGTTCCTTATGCCGAATTACAGGGGAAATGGAAAGATCTCGATTAATGCCGCCGCCATGGAGGGACAGATTGGACCCATAGTCGGAACCGATTTCGTTAATGTTGTCGAGCTCGACCTCTTTTCTACGACATCGAACCAAGCAACCATGGTCAAGATTACGTAAGAAAGGCTCACTTATGAAGACTGCGAGTTTGAAGTAAAACAAGCCATGTTAATGAAAGTCTCTCCGTAACCCTTCATCACCCATGATGAGCATAATATGTTTGTAATGGCTCTTACTACTCCCGAGGATCATTCCCAACCCCTGTTTGGGAAAAGGTAGAGAGAAGAGTGAACAAGCCAAGACTTTTGGGATGAAGAAAAGCCGTATCTCGTATGCCGAAAGCACAACCGGTCCTACGCCCTGCAGGTACAAATGGATGAAGTTAAGTTCGTAAAGGAGATTCCGCCGTATCGCCCGAGTACTTCCTATGGAATTGGTGTCGACAAAGGCAATAATGATCCGCAGAGTGCACAATCAAATGACAACGCTGGCAAGACCGCTACTCCCTGTGGCAACAAAGAAGAAGGAGTGAGATCCCGGTCCAACCCTTGTCAAGTCCCCTCGAGTCAATAAGTAGCGTAGGGTCCAAAGTCGGTAGCGTCTATTCGCCGAGTCGAGGAATCTTTGAATTCCAGGTCCTCGTAGTCATCCGAAGGCCTCACGCCCGAGGATTATGAAAATGTAATCGATGTCATCTTTCCCCTTATTTTGAATGAAATGACAAATCTTTCTACGATTATCCTCTTATTGCCAACTTAACAAATGATAATTTAACTCAAAACTTAACAACAAGTTAATAATGAATCATTTGAACAAGATGCAAACACACTAAACGAACAATACATTAAAGAAATCTTTAAGGTGTTTCGTAAAAGAGGAAAACCGGGCCCAAGTCGCCGAGGAGGTTTTGATAAGTGTGAACTTGGGTACTATTGAGGAACCTAAAGAGACACAGATTGGAAGCTTCTTCCAGGGGGTTGAAAGGGACAGATTGATCGAGCCGCTCGTAGAATACGTCGACGTGTTTGCATGGTCATACAAGGATATGCCGGGGCTAGACGGTTCGATAGTAGAAACCTGAGAATCCCTCTAGCACCGTATGCTAAGCCGCAGCGTAAACCGAGAAAGATCAAGCCGGAATGGTCTCTACAGTCAAGGAAGAAATTGAGAAGCTACTGCGGGTAGGGTTCATCGTAGTCATTGAATACCCGACATGGTTGTTCAACATCGTGACCGTAACCAAGGCCAATGGGAAGGTGCGCCGCCGTGTGGATTTCCGAGATCCGAACAAGGCCGGCCCCAAAGACGACTACCCTACGCCAAACATAGACATCCCGGTGGACTCCATCGCCAACTACGAAGTCAAATCCTTCGTTGATGGTTTTTGTGCTACAACCGCATCAAGATGGCCGAGGAAGACCAAGAAAAGACAGCCTTCACCACACCATGGGGAACCCATCAAGTTATACGCAATGCCATTTGGGCTCAAGAATGCCGGGGCTACTTACCAAAGGGCAAATCACCGCGCTTTTTCATGACATGATCCACAAGGAGATTGAGGTCTACGTAGATGATATGATAATCCACTCCAAAGGAGAGGGTGGGCGACTTTGTTGACTCTACGAAAATTCTTTGAGAGGTTGAGACAAAGATTCCATGAGACTAAACCCCGCCAAATGCACCTTCGGAGTGACAAGGGGAAAAGTGCTTGGGTATATGGTCACAGAGCGAGGTATAGAAGTTGACCCCGAAAGATCAAAGCCATCATGGATATGAGGCCACCTCAAACCTGCATTTAAGTCAAGAGCTTCATGGGTAAATTGCGGTACATCGCCCGTTTCGTCCAATCGGTTGACCACTATGTGCGAGCCCATCTTCAAGCTCATGAAGAAGAATGTGGACACGTAATGGACCGAAGAATGCCAAGATGCTTTTGACTAGATCAAGGCATACTTAGTACATCCCCCGCACTATGCCCCCACATAGACAGTAAGCCTCTTCTACTCTATCTCACTTTACATTACACGGCAAATAATGGGGCTATGCTTGCTCGAGAAGAAAGATTCTCGGGTAGAAAATGCCATTTACTTTGTCACTGGAAGCTACAGTGGGAGTGAGCTCAATTACTCAAGATGTGAAAAGACCGTGCAGGATCGGGTCCGGTAGCTCGGCAAGTTGAAGCATTATATGCAAGCCCATCCCGTGAATTTGGTCTCGAAAATGGACCCCATCAAGTACATCTTTGACAAGCCTTCCCTCTCGATGCGTTTAGCGAAGCGGTCCTTCTTCTTGGCAGAATACGACATCAACTATGTGACCGTAAAGGCCATCAAGGGTCAAGCATTGTCGATCACCCGCGAACTTCCCCAAAGAATGAAGACAGAGGGCCCGAACCCCAATTCCTGCATGAAGGGATCTTTGCATGAGCTCGAGAATAGATGGCAATTGTTCTTTGACTGAGCCGCTAACAAAAGAGGAAATGGTGTAGGAATGCTATTGGTCGATCCGAAAGATGAGCATACCCCCATAGCCCTCAAGTTGAACTTTCCCGCCACGAACAATGTCGCCGAGTATGAAGCCTCGCATTGCCGGTTTGGAGGCCGCCTTAGAAAGAAATGTCAAGGAGCTCGAAGTTTACTGAGACTCGGCCCTGATCATCAACCAAGTCTCCAACAAGTGGAAGACTGTGGACCCTAATCTGCAACGGTATCATGCCCATATGGAGGAGTTATCGGGACAGCCTCAGAGAAGTGACTTTCCACTACTTGCCGAGGGAAAAGAACAGATTCGCGAGATGCCCTAGCTACTCTAGCCTCATTGGTAGAGATCCCCGAGGGAAAAGCCATAAAGCTCCTTCAGAGTGGGTAGAAGAGAAGCCCCGCCTTCGTTGTGAAGTGGACCTGGGACCCGAGCCTATAAAGGAACCTTGGTACAATCGTATTTACCAATTCCTCAAAGACGGAGAGTCGCCTTTCGTAGACGAAGAAGGTAGACCAAAAGAAGGAGTCGTAGCCAAAAGCTTGCGAGCCCCGAAAAGGTTGGCCTCCCATTATGTCATCCTAGGAGGCAACCCGTACAAGAAGCGGTATCAAGGACTGCACTTCCTCTTATGTGTCACTCAAGAAAGAGCCAGAGTTGATGACCAAAGTCCACAATGGTCCTTGCGGTCCTCACATGAATGCCGAGCCCCGATGCAAGTGATCCTCGAATGGGTTACTACCGGATCTCCATGGAGACAGATCGCGCCCAAAGACGTCCGAACCTCGCGACAAGTGCCGCCGGTTTGCCAACCTCAACCATCTCCCACCTCATGACCCGTACCGCATGACGACTCCTTGGCCGTTTGCAACTTGGGGCATTGACGTGATAGTGGAAAATAGCCCCGACAGAAGCAATGGGCACGAGTTCGTGTTGGTAGCCATCGACTACTTCACCAAGTGGGTAGAGGCCAAGTCCTACAAGGTCCTCACTTCCGTAAAAGTGGCCCAAGCTTCATCAAAGAAAACATAATGTGCGAGATATGGGGTGCCCAACGAGATCATTTCGATAATGGGTCACACTTCGAAGGAGACTACGATAGACCGCCGTCGAATTCGTAGTTACTCGCCACAAGTCGTCCCCGTACGCATGCACTCGCACCAATGGAGCCGTGGAAGCCGCTAATAAGACACTCGAGCGGATCATCCTAAGATGGCCACCCGTGGTCGTGATTGGCCCGAAAAGCCGCACCTAGCACTGCGGGGCTACGTAACGTCTCGTCGAACGCCCACGAGAAACTCCTTTTGCCCTAACTTACGGGATGGAAGCAAAGGTTACCAAAGTGGAGTTGGAAATCCCGTCATTAAGGGTCCTCCCGGAAAACAAAGTGTCAACGAAGTAGAATGGTTACGAAGCCGGCATGATGAGTTAGCCTTGCTTGATGAAAGAAGGCTCAAAGCCATGGAGCACACCCGAGCCTACCAGAGGCGGATGGCCGAGCGTTTGATAAAAAAGTCAAAGCCGTAAACATCAAAGAGGGTGACTTAGTGCCGAAAGTAAAGCCCCTACCGCAGACAACCCCCGGGAAAATGGGAACCCATTTGGATCGGCCCTTATGTAGTGCGTAAGATACCGTCAGAGGAGCAATGAAGCTTGCGGACTTGGACGGCAATCCCTTTGTCCACCTGGGCAAATAACGGTGATAAACTCCGAAGATACTATGTCTAATAATAAAAAAAAAAAAAGAAAAAAAAAAAGAAAAATCTTAGTGCAAAAAGAGTAATACCCAAATAGCCGAAAACCCCAAAAAGGGCGGTCTAGGCAAAAACAAAGGTTGCACACGAAAAAAAAATAATAATAAAAAATATATAAAAAGAAAAAAAAAAAGAAAAAAAATCTTAGTGCAAAAAGAGTAATACCTAAATTTAGGCCGAAAAACCCAAAAAGGGCGGTCTAGGCAAAAACAGGTTGCATATTTAAAAAAAAAAAAAAAAAAAGACTTAGTTTTGTTAGTTCACCAGAATGAACAACGAAGACCTGAGCCCCTTAGCCTTTCTTGTAAAAGGGAAACGTAGGCAGCCATATATGGTTCGGTCTAAACAATAAAAAGGGCAATAAAGCTTCCATAAAGTGCGCGTCCTTAGCAATAAATAAAAGGGTATTTCGGTTTTCATAAAACGGGTCCCAAGTAATAAGACATTTGAATTTCTATGAAACATGTCTTGATTAATTTCTAAAATAATATTTCTTGTTCATTACAAGTCAAAAATTTCTTGATGAGTTCAAGCACGGTCTACCTCTTGACTCGCTAACCCGCTAAAAAGATCTAAAATACAATAAAATGCCTAAATAAACTAATGTGTTTGCAAATGGCAATAAGAGGATCTTGAGAAAAGACTTGTCACCGTCATTCGCCGAGTCTTCTTCAGCCTTCTTCCCTTTTCCTCGGCCTCGTCGAGTCTTCTTCCTTTTCTTCTCAATAATGTCGGTATCCCTCATCCCGACCTCTCGGTATCCTCACCGGAGCCTCTACCAACCCCGTGTCAATAAGCGCTCTCTATACGAGCACGAGTCCGTATCTCCTCCCTCCGAGACTCGCTCAAATGAGCAACCTCGGACAACCTCTTGTACCGAGCCTCCATGTCCCCGACCAAGTCACCCGATTGGTTATGGCAACTCGCCTTAGCCTCGGTCTCCCTCGTAGTCCTACTCGAGTCATGGTCGCCCCAATAAAACTCCTGGGCGTCATCCTCCAAGATAACCCGAGTCGCTCCCATCTCCCTCTCGTACCTCCAAGTAGACAGTGGTCAAGATCGTGCTCTTCCCGCTCCTAAAGATAGCCCCGAGTGGGAAAGCAGTGTATGTCCAAGCCCTCGAGAAAAAGTGAAGCCGGGCTGGGTCCTCATGTCTAGAGACATCACCTCCATGGTCCGGATGTTCTCCCTGGCCACTCAAAGGCTCCCGTAAAGCCCCAAACCGCCCGGATACCAAGCAGGTATGTAGAAGGATGACCACAGAATCCCTGAACCCTCACAAAGATAAGACTCCCGAAATATCCTCCCGGTCCGCAACCTCCAAAGGTGGTATCCACCAACGGATGTCCGAAGTGGATAGCCTAGCCATCATCGCCTCCCCTACTCCCGGTCCCGTCGCCTAGGTGCACCTCTCCGAGAAATCACCCAAGGGCACCGAGTCGGCAAAGCCCCGTGCAAAGCCCCGAGCCTCTCCCGCAGCCCACAAAGTCAACACAGCCGACTCCCGGACCTCATGAAATGGTCTCCCGAGCCATCATGTCGATCCCATGCAAAGTCTCCCCCAAAACCAAGTGGGACGATATCCTTCCCAGCCCCGCAGCCTCTCGACCATGTCCAGGAGACCACCGTGACAAATCCCCACTGACTCAAAGAAGAAATGTAATGTAAAAGACGCAAAGGATAAATGCGTCCATAGCCACTCATGGTAGCAGCCATAGCCGGAGATCCAAACTCGCCCGGGATCTCGGAAAGGTCAATCCCGTCCGAGGCTACCATCATCTCCTCACCCTCTCCTGCAGGAATCTCGCGTAAAAGATGCAAGCTTTACCGCCACCGGCACGTCTCCGATCAGCGGAATAGATATAGCCTCGGCCTCGGGACCCCAATCAAGGCTCAAGTCTTCGTGCGTTGGGACGATTTCGTTGTAAGAAAAGCAAGAAACATGTCTCCTGACGTCCCGTAACTTTGCCGCGGCTCTCAACAGTCCCAATCGGGGCGGGAGATCCCTCAAATGCCATAAAGACTTGATCTTGAAGGAAGAATCAAGCCCCTTGTGATTTTGGAAGTTATGTCTCGCCCAAGATTGAAGACCGGACGTAAAATGGTCTCTCTTCCCTTTGTAGTCTAACGGGCCTCTCCATCGCAAAAGTGATCAAAGGTGGTGTCTTTAGGTCCAAAATATGCCCAGGGAACAAGCTTGAAACAAGTTTGGGTTGAAAATAAAATGAAATGGCCAAGCTTTGGTTTTATTCAAAAATGACCACCTGCATGTAACCGTGAGCCGCACGGCCTCTTTTTGCCCTCAAGGCCATGCCGCACGGCTTCATTGCACGATGTAATTAGAATCTGCAAAGAACCAAAGTTGCTGCCCAAGGGAGTTTTCACCCCACTTTCTCAACCAAAACCCGTACAAAAACATGTCCGTAAGCCACCCAAGCGCTTTATATCATTATATATTATTTTGGCCCAGCCACCCAATTCCAAGCAAAAAGTCGCCCGAGGCTCGGTATAATATGCAAATTGAAAAAGCATAAATTAGAAAAGTAAATAAAGCGTAAATACAATGTCTTCGCCCCACCGGCGTCAAAATAAAGCAAAAAATAAACAAGTTGTGCATAAAAAGTGTTCATTGTTAGTTTTGTTCCAAATCTACTCTAGAGACCCCCTAGGCCTCGCATTCTTCTTCTTCCTCATCACCGCTCGCCTCATAGACGCTAGGCTCTCTCATCACGTCCTCCCGGTCGCTCGCATCGGAAAGAGGGATGTTGTCGTGCTCGTACTCCGCCACCGCTCCAAGATATCAAGATAAGGACCTCGCCCCGAGGCCTGGCACCGGATGAGTACTCCGGCCGAGGAAGAGGATGCCGCGCCCCGACATGCCTCCTTTGCGCATGTGCCTGCACGCTTGTTGACGCTTTAGTAGCGCGAGCCGCCTTCTTGACCAAGGATCGGCACACGTCTTTCCAGCCCTCGTTCGCCCGACCAACCCGTCATAGGTGCGAGCCGGAACCCGAGAAAAGAAAAGAAAATCTCGTAAAATCTCAGAAAAATCTCGCAGAAATTGCAAAAACAAAATCTGAAAGCTAAAAAGGGAATAAGACCCTAAGAGTATACTCACAAAGGCTATCAGTGGCAGTGGTATACTTTGGGGGCTCCCTCGTGTCGTGACAGAATCCTCATCCTCCTCTGCACTCCGTGTACGACGTATGAGAGGTGTGCAGAGGGATAGGCGGGTCAAGAGGGCTCATCCTCCCCATATCCCCGAGTGACCGCCGCCTTCGCGCCTTCGTGGCGTCCTCGTGCGCCGCTCCACAAACACAAACAGTAGGGGGTACCCATGTCAAAATACTCCTCCGCAGCCTATACTCTCCTCGGTACCTCTCAATCTCATCCGCCCGCGCTCCTCGGACCGCAGCATCCGTGCCGGAGGATCGTGTGGAGTAATGGCGTCCAATGGAGGGACATGACCATGCCGCTCGAGAAACGGTCCCCGTATATATGATGTCGCGAGTCGCCCAGTGAGCCACCTCCTCTCGCCTTGTCACCTCAATAGCATCTCCCAAAGAAAATCTCCTGATACCGCCCCAGGGGTAGAAGTCCACTCCATCCGGTCCATCCTTATTGAGCACAAGCTTCACCATCTTGTAGTCGAAAGTGATCCGGGTCTTCCCCGTGAACCTATCCTCACATCTCCTCCAAATAACCATCGCAGGGAAAATGGTGATATCACTCTCTTTGGTTCCAAGGAAAGAACCCGATCACCTCGCAAAACCAGCCCTCGCATGTTCAAAAAAACATCAAAAAGGTCATTTTTCTCATAAGAAGTCTCAAGACGAGAAAAGAGAAAAGAGAAGAGAAAGAGAGGCTACCTCAAGGGCAAATGAGAAGCGATTGCCCATAGAAGCAGCTTTGTTTCGACCGTACATGTCCGTAGAGAAGTATAACTCAGCCAATCCGGCCTCTCCCCAAGAGACCGTCCCTATCCCATCCACATCAACCAAAGAGTCAAGGAGGCAAGTCATGGCTAGCATCCCGTAATTAGCAAAGATAGTGACCGACAAAGATCAACCACACGAAAGCTCTAACCACCGGTGGGCAAGCCACGTCACTACCAAAGAAAGTCCCGCATGCGGTTCCGGGATCGCCACCTCAACATTCCTCGTCTCCATACCCAATCCCTCGGGAATCGCCTCAAATCCAACCAAAGCTCGGAACTCCTCACTGTAATGTGGTCTCTCCAAGTCACGGGCCTCCCGGTGAACCGCAGCCGCAATCGCCGTAAAATCGGCAGAGTCACAAGCAAGCTCTCCTCACTGTGGAAACTATGAGTAGAGTCCCACCAAAACTCGAAAGAGCCCGAACCGTGCCCTTGCTCTTTGAGGTGATGTGAATCCCCGTGCCGATGGCCTCCACAAACGCGTCCGCACCGGTAGCCCTCACCAACTCTTTAGGGTTCACCCCATTCTTCTCAAAATCCGGCATCCTCTCGCCAAAGATTCACCGCTATCTCGTATGGTCCCCTAGACTTGTTCTCCTGTAGACAAGCACATCAAAAAGAAGTGTCAGTCCTTCATCTCATTTCAAAAGCATGCATATAGTCACAAAAGTGCACATATTTTTTCAAAAAGAAAAGCATTCATACAAGTCTTTTTAGCATCTTTTGCATCAAAAACGTGACTTTCATCATTTGAATCACGTCATTTTAAGCATGTTGCTTTCCTAAGGCACAAAATCATAATTTTCACAATTCTTTGCACATAAGCATTATTTTTCAAATAAAATGGCATGCATGAATCATTTTTCATCTTCCAAAATCATGTTTTCTCATTGAAAATCAGAATTTTGACCTAGTTCTAGCACAAGGCAAGAACTCCGTCTCATATTTAGACAATTCTCATTCTTACTTCATTTGCGAGAAAAAAGTGAGTCATTCTCATAATTTTCATCAAATAAATTGCACATGCATATTCTTAGCCTCATAGGTTGTTTATGCATCTCAAAATCATTCAAAAATCCTAGGAAAATCCTAGAAAATTCCTAAGTTCGGGTTAAGCCCTAAATTATTCAAAAATCAAGCAAAATCATCGGATTTGAGCCAAATAAGAACGCTTACCCCAACCGATCGCGGGTTCGTCGATTTGTGCTCCCTCCTTCCCGGATAGAGCTCCGATGGAGGCGTGAGAAAGTCATACCTCCTATCCGTCCGGACAAGCTCCTTCCTCTTCCTTTGAGCGGCCGCGGAGACATTCCTCCTTGCTTGTCTTCGTCGCTGGAATAAAAATTAATTAAAATAAATTAATTTCAGCGGCGAAAATTACCGTTGCTGAAATTATTTTATTTTAATTAATTTTTATTCCAGCGACGGTAATTTCCGCCGCTATATCATTAAATTTTAATTTAATTTTTGATTTCAGCGACGGAAATTTCCGTCGCTGTAATAAAAATTAAATTAAAATAAAATAATTTCAGCGACGGTAATTTCCGCCGCTGAAATTAATTTATTTTAATTTAATTTTTATTACAAATGACGAAATTTTCGCCATTAAATTAATTTATTTTAATTTAATTTTATTATTACGGAAATTTTCGCCGCTGAAATTAATTTAATTTAATTAATTTTTATTACAGCGACGAAAATTTCCGCCGCTGAAATGAAAATTTAATTAAATTAAATTGATTTAACGGCGAAAATTTTCGTCGCTGGAACCATTAAATCACCGGCGGAATTAAATTTCGTCGGCAAAATCAAAAAATACCGGCGGAAATTGACCCGTCGGAGCGCTGCGATGGGCTGGTAGCGGCGGACCACCGACGGAAATTTCGTTTTAGCGACGGAAATTTCCGCCGCTAAACGACCTTTTTCTGGTAGTGACCTCTATCTCATAAATAGTGAAGTACGCTCAAGTTTCCCAACTTAAGTTACCTCTATCTTATAGATGGTAAAGTACGCTCAAGTTTCCCAACTTAAGCTACCTCTATCTCATAGATAGTGAAGTACGCTCAAGTTTCCCAACACTACTAGAAACAGGCCCTTTACCGACGAAAATATCCGTCGGTAAATCCACTTATCCGTCGGTAAATGGATATTACCGACGGAAATAGTCCGTCGGGTTCCGTCGGAAATAATTGGTTAGTAATACCGACGGACAAATTCCGCCGGTATTTCCGACGGATTGCCCGCCGGAAAATTTAAAATTCCGCCGGAAAACGTCCGTCGGAAATGAGTTACGTCGGCCGGTTAACCGGAGCAATTGCCGGAGGTTACCGATGGAAATATCCGTCGGTAAATATTAAAAAAATAAATAAATAAAACCCATTACCGACGGTTATAACCGTCGGAAACCATAATATTTACCGTCGGATATGTCCGTCGGAAATCTAAACCTAAGCAACGGACATATCCGTCGGTAATGAAGTTTTATTATTTTAATTTTTTATTATTTTCCGACGGATATTTCCGCTAGGAAAGTAGAATTATTTTTTATTAATTTATCGACGGAAATATCCGTTCGAGACCGCCGATTTTTTAAAATTCTGTTTTATTATTAAACCACCTGTAAAAGGCTGTAAACCTGTTCAAATAACCTGTTTTAAACAAATACAATTACAACCTGTTTTAAACAAATACAATTACAAACTACAAACACACACAAACAACCTGTTTCGCTTGTACATCAAATAAAATACATATGTTTGTCCAAATCAAGCGACAGGGGAAGGGGAAACGGCCGAGGAAAGGGGAAAGGGGAAAGGGGAAAGGGGAAAGGGGAAACGGCCGGGGAAAGGGGAAAAGGGAAAGGGGAAAGGGTAAACGGGGAAAGGGAAGGAGAAACGGCCGGGGAAAAGGGGAAAGGGAAAGAGAAACTACATATGTTTGTTTGTTTGTTTGTTTAATTACATGTCAATGAAAATTCATGTTTAACAACCACGAACGCTGCCGCTGCTGCTACCGCTACCACCACCATGCATGTATAAACCTATCAAGATATTAATTAAAAAAACAATATATCAATATATATACAAATAAAAAGACAATAATAAAATGTAAACATTATATATATGACATTTACAATTAAATGATACTTACTGGCCACTGGGAGAGATAGATATTTCCATTTTTCCTTCCTCATTAATAATTGCGTCCAAATTAACCCGCCCGGATGGTTCACTACGTCCAGAATCAGAAGTATATCCCCTCCCTCCCGTCCTTGGTGAAACAAGACGATGGACAAAACCCGCAACCTTCCCTCTCTTTGAACGATTGCCACCTCGACCCGACATATCTAAACTAGTATATTATATATGTAGACAGAAAATATTATCAAGTAGAACAAAATTTAAATAGTAGGAAGCATTCAAAATAATGACTACATGTCCAAGAAAATTATGGAGTAAGATGTTTGCAGCCAATATACACTATGTGAAAAGAGTCCCACTACCACCACCACTACGTACTACCACCACCACTATTACCACTACTACCGCTACTACCACCACTACTACCACTACTATTACTAATACTACTACGTATACCACCACTACCACCACCACCACAAAATTAACAAAATAGAGAGGGGTAGAGAGAGAGATGGTTTACATTTATAATGAGCTGGAGTGGAAAATATCAAGTCTTTTGCACAAGCATTTGGCCCAAAGATTGAAACTTTGAAAGTAGATTTACTATTATAATAATTAATCAAAGTTTCAATCTTTGGGCCTAATGCTTGTGCAAAAAACTTGAGATTTTCCACTCCAGCATAACCCCATGGTAGTGGTTGTACGTGATAGTAGTGGGGTTGGCTTCTATCCCATCCCGTAATACACGTATGAATTGCAAATATCACTTTGTCTACTTGCTTTATAATCGAAAATCAAGAAATTTTGGCAGCATAACCCCATGGTCTCCAAGTGCACGATGTAGACTAGGTCAATCAAACACTATCGATTAGAATCGACAGTGTGTAATCAACCATATATGTCTAGTATACACTCAGAGAACAATAGGATTAATGCAACCGAAATATTTCAACTATCGACTATTCAAGCAATTTTAATAGACAATAATGATATTTATATATATACATATATGTATATTTTTATTTTTATTTTTATTTTTATTTTTTATTTTATTTTTTATTTATTATTATTATATTTATGTCCATTATTATTATTATTATTTATTATTATTATTATTATATTTGCATTTAAATAGTAGGAATCATTTATTGTCCAAATCATGAGATAGATGTAATATTACATAGCATGTAAAGAGTAACCAAGTAAAATTGAAAATCATGAGATAGATATAATATTACAATGATAAGTGATATAAAATGTAAACATTATATACAAAACATTATCTGAATTAAAACTAAACTGATTCATTCACTACAATCTTGATCACTATCACTACAAAATTCAATTTCTTCTTCACTAGTTTCCTCGTCGTCGTCTTCTTCCCCATCTTCATCATCGGACCCAGATATATACCCTTCTCCTTCCTTATCCTCCACATTGTCATCATCGATTTCATTGAAAGTGACTTCCTCCCCTAGTGGACGGGTGTTTTCGGCCATTATTGCTTCATCCTCGACATTATCACTCAAGGAAATAATCGGAGGTATAGGCATTTCCTCTTCCTGATAACAATCATTTAATGATGAATCAATATTTAAAGTAGACGTTTTTGCACGCAATGGTATATCAAAAGTGCTTCTTGCTTTGGTTTTCCATACGGCCCACCATCCGCTAGACTCTCTTCGTCGACGGGGGTAGGGGGTCATATACACCTGTTGTGCGCTTGAGATGCAAGAATGAACACATCATCACCATTATTCCTAGAAGAATGCTTTAAGTCAACGAGATCAAAAGTGCCATGTTTTGTAATGCCTCGCTCAGCGTCCCGCCACTCACAATTGAAAAGAACTACAGAATTTCCAAGCAAGTACTCCAATTCAATAACTTCTTTCAATACGCCATAATAATCGAGATTTCCCTTGAGATTGACCCCGCTATTCCAAGTTGATTTCGTTTGGCCATATTCTTCGGTGTGGAATACATAGCCATTGACAAAATATCCCTTATATACATTCACTCTTAAGGACGGACCGTGTGCTAATGCTTGTAATCTCGCAGCTTTTGCATCTCCAAGGTTGTTTAAAATCTAAATAAATACACATAGATAGTAAAAAACTCATACTTCAAATTCTATTAAAAACATTGAATTAATGAATTGGCATTTACATAATTATTAAACCAGGAGGGAAATTCGTTGTCTGTCCTTATTGAAATCAATTCAGGCGCAATGTCTCCAGCCTGTTCTTCGAACATACTGCATTCAAGGAGAACATAAAGTTGCTTAGTTCGTATTAAAGTTATTAGGATTAACATTACTTAATAACAAATGAAGAATGCTTACTTCAGGCGCAATGTCTCCAGCCTGTTCTTCGAACATACTGAAATTTTTCCATCAGGATCAGTGACTCCCCCATCATAATTGCGTCCCACTTTATTGAACCTTGTCTCAATGTCTGGGTGAAAATATGTTGAAACAAACGACACAATTTCGTCGACAATCACTGATTCAGACATAGATGCCTCAACTTTTGCTCTATTGCTCATTTTCTTTTTCAAACTCCCCAAAAATCGTTCAAATGGATACATCCATCTATACTGAACAGGTCCTCCAACTCTAGCTTCATAAGCTAGGTGAATTGGTAAATGCTCCATTGAATCAAAGAAAGATGGCGGAAATATCTTTTCAAGCTTGCATATTGTCACCACAATGCTCTCTTCGAGTCTTTTCATATCCTCAACACGAAGAGTGCTGGAAGTCAATGCTCTGAAGAATTCACTCAATTCTGTTAGGGCAACTCATATTTCATTAGGGAGAATGTCTCTAAATGTAATGGGTAGCAACCTATCCAATAATACGTGACAATCATGACTTTTCAACCCATATACCGTCCCTTCTTCCACATTCACACAGTTGCCAATATTAGATGCATACCCATCAGGAAGTTTCAAATCTTTCAACCACTGCAGAACACGTTGCTTATCCTCTCCTGACAGAACAAAGGGAGCAGCTGGTTTGAAATCTTTTCCATTAACTTTAGCTGGTTTGAAATCTTTTCCATTAACTTTAGTAATGTTGAGATCTTTACGATTGCAAATCGCTTCAAGGTCTAGCCGACCCTTGTCTGTGTCCTTCGTTGAGGCCTTAAAACCCATCACTGTATTGAAAATATTGTCAAACACATTTTTTTCAATATGCATGACATCAAGGCTATGTCTTATCAAGTTCGTCTTCCAATACGGTAACTCCCAAAATATACTCTTTTTAATCCAGTTATGGTCTTTACCAAATCCGTCTGGTCTATCCTTTGAAAACATCTTTCCCCACCCGACATCAGACACCTCAGACACCTGCTCAAAAATATCCTCCCCACTCAGACGAGGAGGGGGCCCCCGATGCTCAACTCTATTTTTGGTGAAAGCATTCCTCTGTTTACGAAATGGATGGTCACTAGGAAGAAACCGTCTGTGGCAATCAAACCAACACTGCTTCTTGTAATGTCGAAGTGTGAATGCATCTCGTATTTTCCATACAATACGGACAGTGCCAATCTCCCATGTGTGCTCCATCCCGACATCATACCATAAGAAGGAAAGTCATTAATTGTCCACATCACTGCAGCCCTCATGTTAAAATTTTGCAACTTGAAAGCATCCCATGTCTGGACACCATCATTCCACAGCTGTTTGAGTTCATCCTTCGTGAGGTCGAAGATACACATCAATGTGTTTGCCTGGATTCGAAGGCCCGGAATGAACAAACTCAAATACATATAAGGATCAGTCATACATAACCACGGGGAATATTATACACCGTGACTATAACGAGCCAACATGAATAAGATTTTGCCCCCGGTCCAAATGGAGAAAACCCATCTGTACATATCCCCAAACCTTATGTTTCTAGGATCCGCAAAGCAAAATCGGGGTAAGTGGCATCAAAATGTTTCCATGCTTCACCGTCAGAAGGATGAGTCATCACACCCTCTTCACGAGGACACTCTTTGTGCCAACGCATGACTTCTGAGCTTTCTTTCAATGCGTAAATTCGTTGCAACCTGGGAATTAGCGGCATATAACGTAACTGCGCCCGAGGCACGTTTTTCTTGTGCTTGGCACTACCACCGCGTTGTGGCTTATACCTACTAAGTCCACATATTGAACATGTATCGAGGCCCTCATTTTCTTTATAAAAAAGTATGCACTGATTCTTGCAAGCATCAATTTTAACATACCCAAGACCGATCTGCCCCACCAACTTTTTCATCTCATAAAAATTGTGAACCATATTATTTTCTTCGGGTAGCATCCGTTGTCCCCATGACATTATACGATCGTAAGTATGCTAGCTCATATTTGTATCAGCCTTGATAGTTAGAAGCTCAGTCACTTGCTCTAACACTGTAGCCTTTGCACCAGGATGAATTTTCTCATTTGCAGAGTCCATTAAATCCATAAACTTCTTTGCAACGGGATTTGGTGCCTCTGTTGGATTAGGGTTCCAATCAAACTCGCCGACGCATTTCGAACCATATCATCCAAACCGACAGACGGCTCCTCTTCATCAATCAAATGTTCAGGTTTCCTTGGCGGACCACTTGATACAGTAGGATGATTGCGAACACTTGTTTCAACCACATAACGCTCCCCGTGCGCTACCCATACCTTGTAACCATCAACAAACCCTGCCTCTAAAACATGTTTCTTTACCCATCCAACACTCGATATTTTCTATTCTTACACTTTTTACAAGGACACCTAATCTTATCACCACGCATGCACCGGGATGCGCTCTAGCAAACTCCACGAAATGTTCTAAACCTTCTAAGAATTGAGGTCCGACACCCCTTCTACGGGATTACTACGATTATCCATCCAACTACGATCTTCTCGGACATAATTAACTCCTGCATTTCATAATGTATTAACAGTTTAGATATAATTAACGCATTACAATTCCCTAAATTTGGATTACAAACTTAAAAGCAACAAGACATGTTTCTTTAGGTTTAGAATTGGGGTTGGCTTCTATCGAACACATCTATCACATTTTTTTAATTATTAATATTTTGAATATTAATATTTAATTCTTTGTTGTAAAGTATATCATTCCCTATGATGAAAGGACAATTCATGTCCATTAGGTTTAGAATTGGGTTGGCTTCTATCCCATCCCGAAATACACGTATGAATTGCAAATATCACCTTGTCTACTTGCTTTATAATCGAAAATCAAGAAATTTCGGCAGCATAACCCCATGATCTCCAAGTGCATGACGTAGACTAGGTCAATCAAACACTATCGATTAGAATCGACAGTGTAATCAACCATATATGTCTAGTATACACTCAGAGAACAATAGGATTAATGCAACCAAAATATCTCAACTATCGACTATTCAAGCAATTTTAATAGACAATGATGATATTTACAAATCATATAATCGTGCATTTCAAGACTGTCCACACGGACAATTTAAGAATCGATGACTACATGTTGACCTCAACATAATAAGTTAAAGATTCTTAAACGGGTTTCTAAGCTTTTGTGTTTCAACCGTCACAACGTCACGTCGTAACATTAATTTTTATTCATTACCGTAAAATGCATAATTTTACAATAATGAATTAACACACACATTTATCATATTTTTTAAATTATTAATATTGTGAATAATTTGAAATATTAATTCTTTATTGTAAAATTTGAAATTTTACAATGATGAATTAAATTAACATTTATAAACAAGATAAGAGTCGTTCTCATCCACAACTATCAAAATACAATCTCATCTTAGACCAAGAAAGACAGAGCAAACAAGTTCATTGCCGTTTGAGTCAACGATTTTCTGTTTAATAAGATTTTTTTTCAGTTTCACTGTCCTCCTCTCTAAGGATCTCAAGTGATGTTTGAGATCCTTAGAGAGAAAGAGAACAGTGAAACTGAAAAAACTCTTATTAAACAGAAAATCCTTTACTCAAACGGTAATGAACTTGTTTGCTCTGTCTTTCTTGATCAAAGAAGACGAATTTTGATAGCTGTGGGTGAAAAAGGCTCTCATCTTATTTATATTTTAAATAGAGTTGTACCTCAATCTATTTAAAGCCTAATTAACTACCAATTAGGTATAATGAAGAGCCACTTCCAAAACCCAGCTTGATAAACTAGTTAGAAAATGCAAACAACCTAAATCGGAGGACCAATCAAGCATCAAACATTCAAATATTTGAAAATTCACACAAATACCAATCAATAATCATGAACATTAGAATCAAAAACAAATTAGGGTTCTTACAAATACCAATCAGGAAATAAAGAACACCAAACAAAATTCAATAGAAGTATGTTGAGGGCACAAATACATATCCGAAAATAAGTTTGAACAGTGCACAAATTGAGCATGATTTTGCAGACAGTGAACCAAGGCCAGCACTATCATATTTGATTTCCACCCCTCTAAATAACCATGTTGAATGTAAAAATTAAATTATAACAAAGTGTGTTAAAAAAACACTCTGCGTGTTTATTCAACCAAAATTGCAAAATTTTTATAACAAAATAAATAGCACAAATAATTCAACCAAAATTGCAAACAAGTCCTTAATAAAAATTGGACTTTTTAAAATAAATAGCACAAATAAAAAACCAAAAACGCAATTTCACACCGTCCGATGAGAGAGAGAGAGAAATCGAGTGAGAGAGAGAACGATTGAGAGAGAGAAAGCGAGAGAGAGATAACGTACCGGCGACGGCAACGGCGATGGAAAGAAACGGCGGCGACGGCGACGGCGTGTTCTTCTTGGCGAATTACTGAGAGAGAGAGAGAGAAAGTGAGAGAGAGAAATCGAGTGAGAGAGAGAAAGCGATTGAGAGAGAGAAAGAAGACTTACCGGCGAGGCTAGGCGGCGACGGCTTGGCGTTGGCGACGTTAGGGTTCGCGAACACTGAGGAAGGAACGGAGGAGTCGTAATAAAAATGAAACTTAATTAAAAATGGGGAAGGGACGCGTATATATATATATGGATTTGTTACCGACGGACATAGTCCGTCGATATTACCGGCGGACATAGTCCGACGGTAATACCGACGAAAATACCGACAGAATTTAATCAATTACCGACGGACAAAACGAAATTTTAAAAAAATAAATTCCCGGTAAATTAAAATAAATTTCCGTCGGTAAATGAAAATTTTTCGTCGGTATTGCCGACGGACGAAGTCCGTCGGTAAAAGTCCGTCGGTAATGCCCCTGTTTCTAGTAGTGCAACTTAAGCTACCTCTATCTCATAGATGGTGAAGTACGCTCAAGTTCTCCAAACTTTAGCTACCTCTATCTCATAGATAGTAAAGTACGCTCAAGTTTTTCCAAACTTTAGCTACCTCTATCTCCTCGATAGTGAAGTATGCTTTAGTTTTCCAACTTTAGCTGTCTCTATCTCCTCGATAGCAACGTAAGCTTTAGTATCTTATGGTGACAACCTCGATTAATTGTCAATCAGGTGACAACCTCCATTAATTGTCAATCAGGTGACTCCTCCATTAATCATCAAAACCTCAAGGATCCTAGACATTGTTCCTAATTATCTAGTGAGACTTGAACTACGATCAAGGCTTGATTCCCCCGGGATACGTAGGTAGCCTTTCATAAAGGTTCAGCCATCTGACCGCAGTGGTCACCCTTTTCATGCCTCACTCTTTAGTGGTGCATGAACCTTTCATAAAAGGTCCAGCCATCCAACCGCAGTGGTCACCCTTTTCATGCCTCACTCTTTAGTGGTGAAGTAGCCCCTCAGAGAGGTCCAGATATCAGACCACATAGGTCACTTTCTTCATTTAGCATATCCCCAGTAGGATCAGTCACTTAACCTCCTAGGTCACTTTCCCTCCATTTCCCTAGCAAAAGACCAGTTTCTCTTCGCCATTCCCCAACAGATCTTTCCCGAACTACGATTATGACTTGATTCCTCCGGGATACGTAGGCAGCCTACTTTAGGTTCAGCCAATTCATCACATATGACACCCCTTTCTCCAACGGATCTTTTCCGAGCTACGATCTGGCTTGATTCCTCCGGGATACGTAGGTAGCCTTCCAAAGGTTCAGCCACTCGATCACCTTGGTCACCCAGTCCATCTCGGCAGTTCGCCAGATTGGATCCTTCTTTATAGATAACCCCACTCGCCCTGCAAGTGACGTTGCCGAGGGGCTTTTGTAAGTACCCAAATCTGGCTCATTCCTCCCGGTTAAGTTTCCCGGCAATTCCCCAGACTTTTCTAAAGTTCAGGGGCAATTTGGGAACTTTCCAAAGCCTTCCAAGGGGTGAAGGACTTGCTAGGAATTAAAATTCCATGTAGTCCTTCGCTGGAAAACACCTTCTAGAATGCCACCTTGCATGGTTTTAGAAATAAGCTGAGTCACTAAGGGATAAGACTGCACGGCCTCATTAGCCTTGGGGTTACAGCCGCACGACTTCATTAGCCATCACCAGACTGCCTATAAATAGAGGCCTCCTTTACCCATTTTGATAGACAGTTTTCAACATTGTTACTCTGTCAAAATACCTACACGAATTTCCAGAGAGCTGAGAGCAACCAAAATCACCTCCCCCCTCTTCAAAACCCTTCAAAAGTTGGTCCTTCCCTAGGCAAACTTCAAGGAGATAGAGGAACACAACCATTGATAACCTTTCCTCCCCTTTTTATTGAAATATACTTGTCATTACTTGCTATATTGTTCTTTGCTTTATATATTGTCATCTACTTGCTTGGTATTTGATATATTGCCATTAAAGATCACATCTTTAGTCATGTAGATCATATACACCCCCATTCCATTTCTCACATGGGATCCATGGAAGATCCAACCCAAGGATGAACAATAAGACCTCAAATGGCTTGTTCTAGGGTGAATCTCTCACATGGTGATGTGAAAATAACATCCTTTGCATATAAAAATGTCATCTTTGCATATAAAAATGTCATCTTTTTCATTAAAAATGCCATCTTTATTTATGAATGATATTTCCCCTTTCCCATAGACCTTGCTTTCAAGGATTGTCCACCTAAAAGGTTCATAAAGGACATAGGAAAGCCATAAAGGTCCTTACTTTTCATTCCTAGCCTTAGCTTGCATCATGTTCATTACATATGTTAGTGTAAAAATGTCATCTTTAGCTTAAAATGCATTCCCAATGTCCCTCATGGTTGGATCTCTCTCCGAGGATTGCCTAGTGACCTTCATAAGGCACAAAAAGGCATAGGATGAGTATAAAGATCCAATCTTTATACCCCTCCCTTAGTCCCCTTTGGTACTTGGAGCATCCTATGGAGTATAATGGTGTAAAGGTCCTATCTTTACATCATTTCCTCCACTTAAAAATGTCATAGACGGATTCTCCTTTAGAAAAGGATGAACTTGAGCCCCACATCTCCGATCATCACTTGAGACGAGCATAAATGTCCCGACAAAGCTAAAATCGTCTCAAGATGTAGGATTGATGGGCAAAGGTCATTCCTTTCTAAAGAGTCTCATCCTTGGACTATAAAAACGGTGTCCCTATTCCGATCACATGTGACTCAAGGTCTCATCATGATGATCATAAGTCCAAGACGAGAACGGGACCAAAGTCCCTAACACATAAAAATCCAAGGAATCCCGATCGATAACCAACTCATGGTTTATACATCCGGAAGATAACTTGGTACATTCCCTCCTTTTCAAAAACACATCCCACACACAAAAACACAAAGGCAAGCATGAAAATCGGATCTTGGAAGACTTGCTTCGACAAGGCTCTTTGGGTGAACGACGATCCGTTCTTCCCAAAGGGTAACTTAACCTCCGGACCCAAATCCTTTTTTTCAAAGTTTTGAGGAAATCAAAATGGCGTGGCGACTTCGTTTTTCAATTAAACCGGATGTTTCCAAACCGATGTGAGGCGGTGATCCCTTACACGAGAAAGCGGTTCCAAAATAAATAAAATAAAAAATAAAAGAGCCGTGATCTTGGACACCACATTCACAATAAGCTCATCCCCTTTTTTTCAGAGTATTGGCACATTCATTTGCATAATGCCCAAAGCCTTTGCAGGCTCTACATTGAACAGTTTCAGATCGGTTCTTAGAAAAACTAGTAGGTTTCTTAAAACCACTCTCAGTATCCTTTTTTGGTTTATCGAAAGTAGTTGGTTTTTAGAAGGAAATTTGTTTTCCCTTTTATTTTTAAGAAAAGAAGTAAATTTTTTTGTTAAAAGGGCAACATCTTCAGATTCCAAATTTGAAGTATCAATTTCATTTGAAATTTTTTCAATCTCTTTTGGTATTGTGGATACTTTAGAAAGAGCAGAAGCAAGAGCAACACTTTTAGCTTTATGTTGTTGCTGAATAGAAGTGTTCATTTCAAACATGGTTAGTTTACCCACAAGAGTATCTAGAGTCATGGTTGCAGTGTTATTTGCTTCTTCAATAGCAGCAATTTTAATATTAAATTTATCAGTTACAGTTCTTAAAATTTTGCATACTAATCCAGCATTTGATATAGGCTCACCTAGGGAAAGGCATTCATTTGAGATTTCTCTCATTTTAGCAGAATAACTTTTTATGTCCTCTGTCTCATTCATCCTCAAGTTTTCAAATTTGGTCATGAGAATTCTTAACCTAGTGGCTTTGACACTATCATCACCCTCACAATGAGCTTGCAAAATATCCCAAGCAGTCTTTGCTATATTTTGATTTATTACAAGTCTAAACATGTGTTCATCCATATGACTTGATATAGCACCAAGAGCCTTGAAATTATAGTTAGCAAGGATGACTTTATCAGTGGTCCAATCTTCCTCAGGCTTAAGTTTGTAAACTTTTTCGAAGGTTTCACCCTCTACTTTACTCTTACTTTCAACCTTAGGAGGGGACCATGGAATGATAATACTAAGCCATGCTTGTTCATCAATTGCCTTGATGAAGAGACGCATCTTAGCTTTCTAGATGGCATAGATAGATCTATCTAAAATCGAGAAACGGTATTGATTCAAGTGTAACTGACCTTTCATAATGACCACTCTTTTTCGGATCTCACTCAGTGAAGTCGAGTGTGGCTCTGATACCAATTGAAAGAAATTGAGCGTCTAGGAAGTGCACAGGAAGTTACAGACGCCTGATGTGAGTCCTGATGCTATCACATCAGCACTAGCATTAGCTATAAAAGCAGCGAAATAATAAAATTAAAAACGAATTTAAAATACCAAAGTAACACTTATCTACAGCAATTGTTGTAGACAATAAAACTTCTCTTATTAAATCACTTATGAACCAGTTGCAAGAATTAAATCTAAGAGAAGACAAAAATTAACAAAAGAACTCTCACTAAACAAAACTCTAAGCAGGCTGTTTTTCTTCAGCACTCTTAGACTACAAAAATCGTGTATAATGAACTGTCTTGAGTCTTGTATTTATAGCCAAGGAGTTCACAACTTATGGGTAAGGATAAGCTTGATGAAGAGCTTGATGAATATCCACAATATCCTTTATCTACTTATCTCTTTCAAGCCTTTCTTATCCTTGTGTGAGAATCTTACATAAATAATCAAAACACTACTAAAGCATAATATAATTTCGGTTAGTAGGTTAGTAATATTAAAAATAATATATATAATATTTACTTAATTTAAATACATAAGAAAGTAACAAAACTCAAACTAAGTCAACCTTTTTAACTTGGCTAAGTGTGATGTCTTCACACTTCCGAGGTATTAATCCAATACGACCATATAAAAAAAGCTTCTCGTGTTTTTATCATTCCAATAAATCATCAATTTGACCAAAAAAAAAAGGACAAAAATAAGACACGGTAAAGGAACATATTGAGAAAAATGAAAGCTTGTAGAAACTGAATACTAACAGATCATATAACAATGGTTGGCTCTTCTTCTAGCTTATTTGTCTACAAGACACAGAAAATAATACTTCAAATTTGAGAAATTACCAACGGGAATATCCGTTTCGTAAACATAATAAATAAAGTGCAACGAAATTAATTATTAAATGGGCAGTCTAATTTTCTGCAAATTGTTGTTGTCTGTGATGAGCAATTAGGAGACTTGATAATCCTTTCAAGTACAAAGTCTCTTCACTTGAGTCTCGAAAGTGGCCAAAATCAACAATATCAAGAAGATTGTAATCATAGTTTCTTCGGCTGAAGTAAAGGAAGTCCATGGAAGAATTAGAGTCGAGGAAAAAGGGAAGGGGATTTCTTTTTTCTGAAGAATAAAGTTGGATGAAGGAAGAATGAGCGAGAACTGAGTGCCATTGTTTTGAGACGGATAGGAAACGAATGATTGATTTTGTTGGGAGATAGAGTAAGATTTTTGCCATTAAATCTTTATTGTGCCCTGTAATCTCAGCTGTTGAAGAAGAAGAAGAAGAAGAAGAAGAAGA
Source organism: Adenophora triphylla var. japonica (assembly GCA_022495995.1). Classification (NCBI taxonomy): domain Eukaryota; kingdom Viridiplantae; phylum Streptophyta; class Magnoliopsida; order Asterales; family Campanulaceae; genus Adenophora; species Adenophora triphylla. Next base: position 265,833 of record JAFEMH010001337.1, read on the forward strand.
AGAAGAAGAAGAAGAAGAAGAAGAAGAAGAAGAAGAAGAAGAAGAAGAAGAACAACTCCTCCATTTATAAAGCTTCGTAATCTCCATTGTTGTCGGAGAAGAAGAACTCAACTTAGCTTAACGTTTACGTTGCCGTCACACGAAAGCCTTTTCTCTAAATCACGGCGGCGAGAATAGTAGAATAATGGAGGGGTTTGTGTGGAAAAAGTAGTGTTAAAGTCAGAGCAAAATAATACTCCCTCCGTCCCTAAATGTTTGTCCCATTTGACTTTTCAAACATTTTAATTTAGTGATTTTGAAGCTTTAATTTTGGTTATTTTTACGAACGCTTTGAAAATTATTGATAATATACACCGCCGTTATGTAATACTCCGTCCCTAAATGTTACAAGTTTTGAAAATTTAGTGATTTTGAAGCTTTAATTTTGGAAATGAGACTAACTTTTTGGGACAAAGGAAAAGAAGAAATGGGACAAACATTTAGGGACGGAGGGAGTACTAAATTATCTGAACATTAACTATGGAGAAGGTTAGTAAACCTACTTCTCCCTCTTAAAAAAGAAAACTGTACCCCGATTGTCGCTGTCTACCTTTTCCGTGGAGATTTAGGAATGATATGTTTTACCGTTTTACTATATACTCACTCCGTCCTACCCATTTTAAGAAAATATTAATTTTTTTTTTGTCAACTTTTGATAACTTTGACTAAAACTTTATAGAAAATTTGATAATCTTAACAACAATTTGAATTTTTTTTATTGAAAGTATTTTAATAGTGAATCATTTTTTTAATTTTTAAATCTTTATTAGCATCATAATTTTTTTATAAAATCTTGGTCAAAGCAACTCAAAGTTGACAAAAAAAAGTCAATATTTTTTTAAGATAAGATGGGTGGGACGGAGGGAGTATCTTCAATCAAACAAACACGTTTTTTAATTTAAGAAAAATACATTTGTCTGATTAAAAAAAAGTTGTGTTGTATGATAATTGAAAAATATATTATTATTGCAAACAACTCCGAACTACTTTGTTTGGTTATTCAAATTTAGTTTTCAAGTGTTTTCTTGTTTTAAGTTGTCTAGGAGAAAAGAAAATACTTTCACTGTTTAAAAAAAAAGGAAATTTGATCGGGAAAGTTCTTTTTTTTTTTTTTTTTTTTTTTACAAATCACTTTTCCCAACTTTCAGATTATATCGAAATGCCCAAAAACTTATTATGTAGTAATATATAATAATGTATACAATATTATTATATTTACTTATATGTCAATAATATAATATTGTATAAATTTTTACTATATTTAATGTCTCGATTAGTCGGCACTACTGATCGAGAACCAAATGCCTCACACCAAAAATTTTATGCAGCTTCAGCTTCGTTCATTTTCAACTTATGATACTCTTCTTTGCAATATTATATGAGTCGGTTTGGGGAGAAACGCGTTTCTCCGTCGCGTCTGGAGAAACGGGGCTACTTATGTCGCGCGACATACTTAGCCAGTTTCTGGATATCCTTTTCAAAGCCTTTCCTGATATCCAGGAAGCTTGGAAATATGGATATCCGTAAGCTTTGGAAAGGATATCAATCAAATGTTATTTTCCGGATATCGCACTTTCCAAAAGCTACGGATATCGAAAACTTTGAATATGGATATGCGAAACTTTGGAAAGAATGAGCCGAAAAAATATTTGATTTCCTGATATCCTTTCCAAAGCTTCCAGATATCCATATTCAAGCTTCCTGATATCCGTAGTTTTGGAAAGCGATATCCAGGTTGTTGTGGCTAAGTATGTCGCGCTGACATAGAAGTAGCCCGTTTCTCCAGGAGCGCGACGGAGAAACGCGTTTCTCCCCAAATTTTGTGATATTATATTCCAAGAAAAATAGAACATTAGACACAAATTTTCTTAAATTATTTATAAAAGTACATAATCATGAAAAAAGAAACACAAAACATACAACTCGTTTACAAGCCATGTGAATAAAGTTGCATAAAACTTGACAGGAAGAGTTTTACCGCCCTTTATGGATTAGTCGGCACTCTAAGACTAGTCGAAAACCAACTGAAAGTTTCATACCGAAAGGCGATTTAAAAAAAAAAAAAAAAAAAAAAAAAAAAAAACAACTAAACTTTGTGTTACAAATGACAAATAGGTGAATCTACTTCTAGTACCCTTCATCTCTTGGAACAGCAACATAATTACTCTTAGCAATAAATACATTTTCATAAATAAAACCAGCAATCCCACCACCAATAAGTGGGCCAACCCAATAAACCCAATGGTCGGTCCAAATTCCTGAAACGAAAGCAGGCCCAAAAGCTCTTGCTGGGTTCATTGCGGCCCCTGAAAAAGCCCCACCGGCCATTATATTGGCCCCAACTAAAAGCCCAGTAATAAGTGCACCATGTCCATCTAGGGCACCCTTTTTTGGGTCAACGAGAGTGGCGTAAACTACGAAAAGTAGGGAAAAAGTTAACACAATCTCCATTATTGTTCCTTGTAAATAGTCCATTCCTGCTCCAAGTGTTTGAACTGGCACTGACTGCATAAATTAAGGTTCAATAAACATGTCAATGCATTGTGTATTGTTCATTGTCATTGGTCTTATTATTCGGGGCGGAGTCTTCGACTTTGAAAACTTTCTGAATATTTATTTTGAAACGAAAAAAGTACGATCGTAATTCAATTTACAGATGATTGGGATTGAAAATTCAACACTATATAGCTTTAATTTCTCATATTTCTATCTAAAACACAAAATTTAATGATAATAAATACTATGTATAGTTGCAACTAGATTAATTAAAATTCAATTTTTCAGAATGCATTTAAAATTAAATAAAAGACAATTAATATGGGAAATTATCATAGGGGACAAAGTCAAAATTGAACTGACCTCGGCTCCGGTAAGATACTTGAGGAGAGCACAAGCAGCAATAGCAGCCAACAACTGATCAATCACATAAAGAACTGATCGGAAAACTGTGATGTAGCCACCCAGGCATAGTCCGAGCGTCACCGCTGGGTTCAAGTGTCCGGCGGAGAATCGGAGCCCGGCACCGATCATCACTACCACTATGAATGCATGTGCAAGCGCCGCAAATAGTAGCCCCACCAATGGATTCCCGGGAATCCCTCCTGCCAAGATAAAAAAAAAACAAGAATCATCAAAATTCAATAGTTCCATAAATCTGATCTTCTCACTCCATTGAATAGTGATACGAACAAAAAAAAAAAAATCGCACTTTGTTACATAATAATAAGTGGGGCATAATAATAAGTGTCGCAGTTCAATTGTTATGTTTGAGAAACATAATTTACCTTATTCTGTACATGGTACAATAGTTAAGCTAGATTTTTTTAAAAAAATTAAAAATTGTAATATTTATTTTTTGACAAACTAAACATGAAAATGTGACATTTATTATAAAACTGGGAGCAGGTAAAGTCAATGAACTTACCGACGGTGATGACTGAGCCAACGCCGACGAACATAAAGAGAAACGTGACAATGAACTCCACGACGAGGCCATGGATGCAGTCAGGCTGGGTTATCTCTCTAGCATTTCCGATAGCAATCTTTGGCATCGTGGCTAAACTTTTCCGATCACCGGAGAATTACAAGTGATAGAAGTATGATCGAAAAGTTTATCAGAACTGGAAGGCTGTCAAGGAATTATTGCTTCAAAGGCAGCACATGAGAAAGACTGACAATGGTGGGATTTATTTATAGGACCACTTTTGTAGTGTGTAGGTTTTATCTGTATATGAGAGGGGTATAAGTGTAAGATTCCATTGTCACGTTGAATTGAGTTGGCAGCCGGCGGTATGTTAAGGTGCCGAAAATGACTTGTTCCAATGCCCAATTTGCCCGTTGACTTGCATATTTTTGCTCAAAATGCCATGCCCGCGCAAATTATGGTTCTTGATCAATTGTTTCAGTTTAAGGTTTATGTTAGAATTAAAAAAATAATTCATTGATTTCATAATAAGTGTCAGAAATTAATTTGTCAAGCTTTCTAAAAAAAAGTGTGAAAAACGTTTGAATCAATCCAAATCCAGCTGTAGGTTGTATCATTTATGATTAAATAGCCTGAAAAATAAGAACAAACACGTAAAATAAGTCGGGACTACAACGACAAATGCCCTCCGGCGTGAGATTAAGTATTTGTGTTTAGAGAGAGAAATCAATTGACAATAGTTTACGGTCAAAAGACGCGTTACCAAAATAATGAGGATTATGGCTTGTATATATAGGCATAGCATTGTAAAGTACTTGTTGAATAAGAATTCATGTGTGAAAATGTTATAATCCTAGTGGGATTATAACTGTTAACAGTCCTTATTTGAGGAGAATTAGATAATGTATTCAGCACGTGCGTCTTGGAGGTGGTTGATTGGTCGGCTTGGGTTAACGCCGAGGAAGCGGAGAGTAAGGATAGGGCGGAAGCCCATTTTCTTACTTTATTGATGACCGAGGAGGGAGCTCCTCGTTATTGGATGAGACCTTGATCGGTTTTGTTGAATGTCTTGCTCGGCATATGAGATGATGCATGGCCGGCATGTATAATTGTTGTACCTTAGTCATTATTCGCTCTGCTATGTTCAGGTCGACATAGTGGGAATGACGAGAAAGCAAGACGATCAAAGGTAGGGAAGGCCCACTCCCTTTGTTGTAATTGAGACTTATATGGATTATATTTTGGGCACAATCCATTAGGCATTGCTCGGCCCTGATCCACGTTCGTATATCAGTTTATACCATTTAGTGGCCCCGACTTAACATCCTGCTCCCTTTGATGGTTCAATTGACTTCTAAAGTCTACCTCGTTTCTTATGTTACCATGCCCAGGTGCCTTACGACGACGAGAGATATCTTGGGGGGGTTTTGTTTGGATTTACCAGCAGTGCCATGTTGAGGGGGATGTTGGCCAGGAGAAAGATTTTCTCTGTTCCCCCAACTACCACGCCTGTCAACATGACTTTCCCCTCCAAGGTAATTTCCGGTCATCGTAGGCCTCATGAATTCAACCAAATAGTGTTAAGGATCCAATTTCAGCAAGGCATTTTGTGTCTCATAAATACGTTGCAAAGTTTTCATCTGTTGATTCAAGAGAGTTCTGCGATCAATCTGTTGAGGAGAGGCTCCAGTTACCCCTTGGGCGGCATTCCTCGTCGTCTGGCTGCCAGCAGGCCTTCCTCGATGCCAACGACGAGGAGGATTAGTCAGCACTATCTCGATTACTGGATGTCCCCTAGAACGCAGATTCATTCCTAAGGGCGACAGTCCATCAATCAATAGCGAAGGAGGAGGAAGTTTCCCATTGGGAAAAGGATAAGCAGTCCTAGTGTTGCCATGAGTCTCCTCCACATGAATATTATCCGTCTTCCATTAGGATTAGGAGAGTCAAACAGATTTTTTCAAGCTATTCAATGGATGATTCAAATCGTTTCCCGACAATGGAACCAAGCTGATGATGTCAAAAATGTTCGGATCAGCCCAAATTCAGCGGCAGGTTATATCCTGGATGATTGAATATCCTGAAAAAGAAAAACAAACACGTAAACTAAGTCTGGCTTCACTAAATAAGGCCCTCCGGCGTGAGAGTAAGTATTTTTGTTTAGAGAGAGAAATCAATTGACAAGAGTTTAGAGTCAAAAGATGCGTTACCAAAATAATGAGTATTATGGATTGTATATATAGGCATAGCATTGTAGAGTCCTTGTTGAATAAGAATTCGTGTGTGAGGAGGTTATAATCCTAATGGGATTATAACTGTTCACAGTTCTTATTTGAGTAGGATTAGATAATGTATTCAGCACGTACGCCTTGGAAATGAGCTTCTTGGCATAAGTTGCTTGGTCGGCTTGGGTTGACGCCGAGGAAGTGGAGAGTAAGGATAGGGAAACCCATTTCCTTGCTTTATTGATGACCGAGGAGGGAGTTCCTCGTCCTTGGATGAAACCTTGATCGGTTTTGTTGAATGCCTTGCTTGACATATGAAATGATGTCTGGTCGGCATGTATAATTGTTGTGCCTTAGTCATTATTTGCTCTGCTATGTCTAGGTCGACATATTGGGAATGACGAGTAAGCAAGACAAGCAAAAGTAGGGAATGCCCACTTTATTTGTCGTAATTGAGACTTATATGAATTATATTTTGGGCTCAATTCATTGGGCTTTGCTCGACCCTGACCCACGTTCGTACCTTGATTTACACCGTTCAATGTGTTTTATTTTATTTAATGTATACACTATTTTTATCATGATAAAAATATATTAAGATTATTAAAGTGTCACATATTTTGAAACAAGTGTCTAATTGCTTTTATTGGGGAATATGATGTTTTTGCCCTCTTAATTAGTGGTTGGACGCAAATATACCCTTCAACTTCATTTTACGCACATGCCCTTATATGCATATTTAATTACGGAAAATACGAACAAAACTAACTTTTCGTCAAATTTTTAACAAAATTGTTGACTATGATAGCTTTATGTAGACATGGCCGGTTCGATTAAACGGTTCGCCGTAGGTTGCTGAAAACCGGGTTCCAACCTTGGCATCCCCTCAACCGGAATCGAACCGGATAACCGGTTAAACCAGTTACGATTTTGACGGTTTACGATTTTAACGGTTTCCCGTTAACCTCCGATTTATCCGGTTTGGATCTGCTCGATCGAGTCCTTGGTGTTGCTCGGTCGAGCATACCCTTTTAGGATTTAGGCCCTTTAAGGGTTGAGGGTTGCTCGGCCGAGTCTTTAGTGTTGCTCGGTCGAGCATACCCTTTTAGGGTTTAGGGGTTGAGGGTTGCTCGGCCGAGTCATATACTGCTCGGTCGAGCATACCCTTCAAAAAAATGTCAACTTTCTGTTCTCATATGCTCAGTCGAGTCTATAGTAGTGCTCGACCGAGCATATCATTTTTCAGTTAATTTTTTAACAGTTTTCGTTAATTTTGTATGTAGTATATTAACTCTTTTTTTTTCAATTTTTTTTTTGGATAAATAAGACTATTTTAGACTTAAGTTTACTACATACATTTTTTGCAAAAATTTTTATAAAAAAAGTTATGAATTTTTAAAGAAATAAAACTTAACGGTTTTTTGAAAAAGTTAACTTTTAATTTTTTTCAATTTTTTTTTTTTGGATAAGTAAGACTATTTTAGACTTTTGTTTACTACATACGATTTTGCAAAAAGTTATATAAAAAAAGTTATGAATTTTGAAAGAAATAAAACTTAACTTTTTTAAAAGAATCGAAAGTATATAAATGAAAAAGGGACGGTACCCTTAAATTTTATTAATTAAAATAAAATTACAAAGAGGGGGACAATCAACCTTACCCTTTTATAAATAATGGGGGACATTTAGGAGCCTTTACCTCAACCTAACTATTACAATTAATTAAAATAAACCTAATCTAAAGTCTAAACTAATCTAATTAAAATACAAATTAATCTAAAACATCATTCATTCATCACTACTTTCCGTGGAGTCATCGACATCGTATTGATATCTTGGATCCAATAGATTCTCATCATAAGGCAAGTCTTGTTGCCTTTTTTTTCGCTCTAACCCAATCGCCAAGTAAAAGTTGATGTTCCAAGTTTTCACTTGTTAGTTGGGAACGTCTTTCATCCAAAACATTTTCACCAACGCTAAATGCTGATTCAACCGCCACCGTTGAAGCGGGAGAAGCTAAGACTTCTTTAGCAACTATGGAAAGTATAGGATAAATGTCTTTCCTTCTTGACCACCATTGTAAAACATCAAATTCATTTGAATTTGGGTCTTGATTTAATTCAAAGTTTGTAGTGAAATAAGTTTCTAACTCCACGGGAATGTTTGATGATGATGAAGATGAACCTCAAGAATGACCATATTTTTTACTATACAAATTTGCAAAAAAAACTATATGGATCCCCACTAGTAAAACTTGGTTGATAAGTAGAGGAATCATCTTAATGTTGTTGGCTTTGAGAAGTGTTTTCATATAAGACATTATACTCATTAAATAGGTTAATCAAATCATTTTTTGTGTCATTAACAATAAACTGACGGAAGTTCATTACTACCGTCACCATCGGGATATAATTTCATATAATAATAAGTTATAATGGACTCTAAATCATCTAATTTAACTCGGGGATCTAATAACTTTGCAACCAAGAAAAGAGACGGAATAGTGTCAAAATATTTAAGCCACTTTTGTCTCATGTTAAAAATGCATTGTTTTAAAATAGGGCATTCTTTTAAATTGTCAAAAATAGTAACAATTGCAATACAATGCTCTAGCACCAAAACGGAAGTTGGATAATAAACTCCCGAAAAAGCCAAAGTAGTGATATTAAAAATCTTTAACAATTCACATAAATTAATGCATGCATTTCAATGATAAGTAAATAGAGGTTCATGATAGCCAATTGACCTAAAAAAAATTGCGTTAGGAGATCTTTATAAGCAAAACCATCGATTAACATTTTATAGGTGGAATTTCACCTAGTTGAAACATCGTAAGTAAAATATTTGTCTGGCACACTTTTACTTCTTAAAAACCTTATCCATTTTTTGTATTAGAATTTTTTTTTAAATAAATTGAAGAGCTCGTCTAATTGACTTAACATAAGTTTCTAATGCATCTAAACCATCTCTAACACAAATTAATTATATGACATAAACATCTAATATGAAAAAACTTACCCCCAAGTGAGGGTTGACAAACGATAATTAAATCGGGCAAACTAGCCGTATTAGCACTTGCGTTGCAAATGAAATAGTAAATATTTTATTTAAAATACCATATTCAAGAAAAATATCAAGCAATTTCGCACAAATATTTTCCGCGGGATGCGGTGGCTCAAAATCTTTTTTTGAATTTTCCATGAATTATCTATCCAATGACAAGTAACGCCCAAATAAGTATTTCTTTGCCAATGATCACTCCAACCATCGACACAAATTGAAACTTTATTTTCTAATTTTGATAAAACACCAATTAAATCTTTTTTATATTTTTGAACCACTCTAATAATATCACGTACGATATTCGTACGTGGTGCTCTCGTGGCGGCAGGGTTTAAAGAAAGGCGAGCAAAATTTTCATAAAAATCACAATCCACAAAATTAAAAGGAAGGCCTTTAACGCAAATAAATTTGGCTAGTTCATCCCTATAAACCCACTTGTCAAATTTAAAAAGAACGGAAGAAGGGGAAGACGGACCTTGTGCACCCGAACCCGAACTACGTTGTTGAAATTGTAATTGAGTTTGTGTAGCGGAAATGTCAAGTTTCTCGGGATGTTTTGACGCCAAATGCCCGTTGAGCGTCCCATGCCCTCGGCCTCTTTTGAATGCGTAAGACGCATTACAATAGTTGCAACATGCTCAAAAATTATAATCATCATCGACATTAATTTTTCTTTTGGTGAAATGGACGGCGAAGGTATCGAATTGCGGCACTCTTTCCGTAGGAGGTTGTCGTTGTCCCCGACCACCTCCCCTAGTAGCTCGGCTGCCCCTACCCCTCCTAGCACTATCACTTTCAATTTCAACTTGTTCTTCTTCCTCATTTTGTTGAATATTTGGATTTTGATGATCAAAATCATTGTTGGGGGAGGAAGAACCAACAACGGACTTGCCTAAATTGCTTCTTCTTTAATTTCCAGCCATTTATGTAAGATAAAATGAAGTTTGGAAATGAAACGGAGCTTAAAAATGGATGAAAATGGAGAAAAACACTAATTTCGTTAGAAAACTAACTGAAAATGGGACAATATTTAACTGAAAATTGGATGAGAGTGAGAGTATATGTGAATATTTGAGAGTAGAAGAGAAAGAGTAGAGAAAAATAATGTGAAAATAAAATGGGAGGAGGGAGGTGATATTTATAGTTAGTAAATTAGGCAAAAAAAATATTTTTTTTTAATTTTTGACTGCCCCAAGTTAAAGTTTTGACGAACATAACGGCTAGTTTGAAAAAGTAGCCGTTGAAATTGGTTCTGGCGTTCTGCTCGGCCGAGCAACTCATATGACTCGGCCGAGCATGGCCGTTATTGAAAATTTACACACTGGAATGAACCCCTCGACCGAGCAACTCATATGACTCGGTCGAGCAACTCATAAACCGGCGGTTAACCGATTTTTCAAAAACACAAACCTTAACCGAACCGACCATTTACCGGTTTCGATTAACCGATTTCGATTAATCTGCGTTGACCGATTTTGCCCGATTTTGACTGATTGAAAACCGCCCAGTTGACCGGTCTGATTTATAAAATGGACACGTCTAGCTTTATGGTAATTTTACACATATATACACATGAATTATTTTTGCCAAATAAGCATGTTGTTGATTACGCATTTCACACATATATTATTAGGGAAGATTTAACTGGGAGGAGGTTATTTATAAATTTAATAAATTTATAAACATTGAATTAATTATTTTTGATCAACGTCATCATATAAAAATTTAATCCTTTTCATAAAATTTTACAAATCAAATTATGATGCACTACTAAAATACTATTAATAACACCTTTAGAATTTTATAATGATAATTAAATGTTTATAAATTAATTAAATTAAATTAAATTGACTATTATAAATGAAAGTAAATTATCTTTTTAACAAAATAATAATAATATATGTGTGAAATTTGTAGTTAGCGTGCTTATTTCACACAATTAATCCACGTATATGTGTGGAATTATCATAAAATTATTTTCATCACCATTTTTATGAAAAAGTTAACGAGAAGTAAGTTTTAATCATAATTTTTCTTATTAAATGTTAATACGAGCACATATGTACGTAAAATAGTGTCGAGACTAGAAGGCATATTGCTTTTAAAAATAACATGGAAGAAATAGCCATGAATGTTCCCATTCTCATAAAAAAAAATGTTGCATATTATATTGTTTAAATTAATCAATTAATAAAGTTAATCAAAGAGGGCAAGAATGGAAATGGTTCAATAAATAATTACTTTTATTGCATTTAAAATTTGATAGTAGCTCTGAGCTTTCAAACTTGATGTCTGCTCCTCTAATAGCAACAAATTGCTTAATTCTGACCTAAAGACTTTTACTTATGCAACAGTCTTTGTTAGTGGGTGCTTATATCAGCAAAACTGGCGATTGCGGCCCTTGTTGTTGATGTGCGAGACATTCACATCTCTCATTTTCTTTCTTGCGATTGAGATTGATGTAATTTTGGGTCTCATTTGACCTAAAAAATATTTCGTTCATTAAGCTTAAATGCAGAAGATCCGATTAAATTGTGACTGCTCGCAACAGATCGTAAAAGCGTTACCAAATTTATAAATGAATTAGACGTTCAATGGATTTACTGTATCAAATTAACATGAATTCTATCCGTGGCCTGTAGTCCGAGGATTTGTCGCATTCCAATAAGTATGTTTGGTGGATTTTTGTCATTAGATTAGTGTCAGTCTTCTTCACTCACCTTCCATTCTACCTTTTACTTTTTATTTCTTTTCTCTTTTTTTTTCTCCGGCAGTACTTCAATGCATCAACTGTGGGGTTTAAATTTTTCATAAATTGGTGATTTTTATTGGTGGAAGTACGATATCAAAAAGACAATTTTATTCTTAATAAACCATCAAATAACTCAAATTTAAACTTTCGCTCGTACAATTAACTGCACGAGCCTCCAATCTTACTTGTTTTTATTCATTTTGAAATAGCAACAGTGTAGAAATCTCTTTAATTTTTCTGGTAAGAACAGATCATCAAGAGCGGAGATTCAACATAGCTTTAGTAGCATCCCACTCCGCTCCATTGAGCATGATTTATTTGATCAGAAAATTTTGGGAGAAACCTGTTTCTCCATAAGTTATAAAAAGTCCTGTTTTTAAGTATATCGACTTGGTGTTTTAAAGCCTAAACTCACTGTTTTAATGCCTAAACTCGCTATTTTATTTTATAGCTTAAACTCACTGTTTTAACGCCTAAACTCACAATTTTATTTTCTAGGTATTTTAAGTCCTAAACTCAATGTTTTAAGGTCTAAACTCGATATTTTTAAGGATGAAAAGTGGGCTTTTTATAATTTATGAAAAAACAGGTTTTCCCTCGAACTTGTCTTTATTTGATTGTAATCTACTCCCTCCGTCCCAGCCCACTTAGGAAATTTTGAAATGGCACAGGAATTAAGGAATATTATTATAGTATTAGGAGAGAGAATGAGTGGAAAAAGTGTTGTGAGTGTGAAAAATTAAATAGGAGAGAGAATGAGTGAAGGGAATAGTAATTATAATGGTGTTGTGAGTATTAAAATAATGTAGGAGAGAGAATGAGTGGAAAGAATAGTGATTTAAGGTTTCCATTTTGAGAATTCTTAAGTGAAGTGGGACGCCCAATATGAAAAATTTTCTTAAGTGAGGTGGGACGGAGAGGAGAGAGTATTTTATATTGACTATACTTTTTGTTATTTTTACAAGTGAGATAAATTATTTAGTTCGAAGGAGTGACATATTGATAAATTCAAGTCTCAGTAAGCGCTAAAGTTTGAAACCTCTACTCGCTTATTTGTACGGAGACGCCCTACAAAAATGATAAATTATTAAACTATTAATTAGGTAGCGAAAGTAGTCATTTTGAAAACATTTACAGTCCGCTTTAGACCTTAAAAAGGCCTAACAAACATGGCCACTTTTGAGCTCTTCTTATCCATTGTCCTTTTTGGCTGCTGAGTTCTTCAACAAAAACTCCATATGCAATTTAATACCATAATTTCACACATAAAACACAAAATAAACAAAGTTATTCAGGAAACAAGTGGTAATTATGTAATATGTGTCCGGTTCTCAGATGAATCCATTTTAAAAGATCTAATCATTTTGTTTTTCTTCCCCCCCCCCCCTAATCTATTAACAAAGATTATCTATTTGAATAACCTTTAATCTTGTCAACAATGGAAAGTCATGATCAAAAAATACAAAAAACAAACTCTCTTAACTAACTAGCGAGTTGTTGTAACTAGGGGTGTAAATGGTTCGGTTTGAACCAATTTACGAACCGAACCAATAGTAATCGATTTGAAAAAATCTCAAACCGAATCGAATCATGAAAAAATTCAAACCGAACAAAACCAAACCACCATGGTTTGGTTCAGTTTGCTTCAAACCGCGGTTTACACAATTCAAACCACGGTTCAAACCATAAAATAGAACATTGCCTAAACCATTAATTAGAATATGATTTCAAACTAGATAATTCATTGTCATGTTTGTTTGAATTTTTCAAACATAACATACATAACAGATTCGGTATTTAAACACAACTTGAAATTGTGTTTCAATGTTTATGATAACAACATACCATTTGAGTAATTATAATAGTATGTGCTAAATAGTGAATTAACATCATTACAAGAAGATAAACCAAAAGAAAAAAAGGTTATGGACTAAAACTTATTAATAGAATTAGTGGTATTCAAATCTAAATGTAAGGTGAAAATGAAAAATATACATATCTACAGTTAATATTGAACGATTTGGTGATTTGGTTTATTGGTTCGATTTGGTGGTTCGGTCTCGCGGCCTCGAACCGTGGTTTGGGGGTCCAAACCAAAGACCAAACCGAACCACACTGTTTGACAATTTTTGAAACCGAACCAAACCACGATTACTTGAAAATCGAACTAAACCGCATGGTTTGATTTGGTTCGATTCCGAACCGCGGTTTGAATCGAACCACTTACACCCCTAGTTGTATACTATGCCTAATTACAATACTAATATGACAAATTACAATTTTGTCATCAAGTCCAAACGATGTCGTTTCCTCTATCAATTGTCTTACTCAAACAATTCATCAGGCCTTGTTTGAATTCTTGAGTACCTTGAACCACAGTGTTGATATTGGTATTCATCATATGTGTGTTGGTTGCATTATCTCTAACACCCCTCCCACAAGTTGAGGGGGGGGGAAATGTTTGAAACCCCCAACTTGCAAAGCATGGACTAATGAGAAAATGAACCCAAGGATTTAGTAAATACATCAGTAAGCTCGAGCCAAGTAGAAACATAGGTAGGAATGAGCAAACTGGATTGCACTTTCTCCCGGACAAAGTGACAATCTAATCGATGTGTTTTGTTAGAGAATACACTGGATTCAAATCAATGGCGATGGCAGCAGCACTATCAAAGAAAACATTAACCGGAAGAGGAATGTGAATGCCAAGATTAGCAATGTGAGATTGCAACCACAAAAATCTCATAACATGTAGTAGCAAGAGCACAATACTCAGCTTCAGCTGATGATCGAGCTAAGACATTTCGTTTCTTGGAGTGTCAAGACAACAAGGAAGTTCCCAAGAACATACATAACCCAGTAACTGACTTTCGATCAGTAGAATCTCCTGCCCAATCACTATTACAATAGGCCTTAAGAATAAAATCATTATGCCTTGAGAAGAAAAGACCCTGACCTAGAGTACCTTTGACATATCAAAGGACTCTATGGAGAGCTTTTAGATGAGGTTCTCATGGATCATGAACAAACTGACTAAGCACATTTGCAGCAAAGGCTAGATCAGGTCTAGTAACAGTCAAATATATGAGTTTGCCAACTAGCTGCCTGTACAAAGTGGGATCAGCAAGAGAAGAACCTTGAGAAGCCAATAACTTGGTATTCGGATCAAGAGGAATATTTAGGGGTTTGGCATGAAGTAAACATGCACTATCAACTAAATCCAAAGCATATTTTCTTTGATTTAGATGAATCCCTGTGCTAGATTGCAAGACCTCCAAACCAAGATAATATTTAATGAAGCCAAAATCCTTTATGTTGAATTAAGCATCTAATTAAGACTCGAGAGACTGCTCAACATGAGAGTCATTGCCGGTGACCAATATATCATCGTGTTAGGCCCAACTGGTAGGAATCATCCCACTTCACAGGTTGTGGGAGATGTGCATGATCAAATAATAACAAGTCAGAAAGGAAAGGTAAACTACAGAGAGCTAGCTGGTTTATGGAGTTGATCACCAGCATTTTCTAAGGTAAGTTTTTGTTGTTATGTTTCAAATATTGAACCAACTAATATAACTGAGGTTTTAAAGGATGTTGACTGGATTATGGCCATGCAAGAAGAGTTGAGTCAGTTTGAAAAGAATGATGTTTGGACATTAGTTCCTAGGCCCACTCATAAAAATGTTGTTGGTGATTTTAGTATCACTCAACTTATTTTATTGTAATGGTGATTTACTAAGAGATCAATGTGATTCGTATTAGACTCGGATACGAGTAAGGGAAAGTGTGGAGTACACACTCGTTTGAGCTAAAACGAAGTCAACCTCGATAAAGAAGTAAAAGTTAAAGGGTAGCACATTTTGCTGATGTGCTCGGCCGAGCAGAGTCCTTGACTCGGCCGAGCAGAGCATGGCATTGTCCAAGTTTCGGGCGGCCATGCTCGGCCGAGGCAATGCCTTGCTCGGCCGAGCGGTATGACAAAGACGGCCGTGCGGTTCAAATGACACGGCCGTGCATCCGGGCAAAATGACTTGGGACATCTATGCTCGGCGAGCGAGTCCTCTTGACTCGGCCGAGCGGTTCTGAACAGTGCCGTTCAAAATGAAAAGACACATCGCTTGGCTAAAATCATGTCTTTTGATTGTACCCTTTAACTAATACCTCTCCATCTGTATATATACAGGGATTGATCTCAGTTGTAGATACATGAAAAACACAAGTAATACAACAATAACAAAAGCAACACAATTCTCAAGTTTTGATTTGTTCTCTTTGCCTAGAAAACAAATTGCGTGATTGTCTTATCCCAATAAAGATTTTGTGTAACCCAGGCATTAAGGGTCGAAATACTTTATTTGGAAAGTGGATTATACACGATTCAATCACATATCCGGCCTCTGTATCAAGATCAAGACCCTATATTTCCCCTACAAATGAATAAAGTATTTGGTGATACTCATGGCTGGTGGAAGTACTTTGAAGGAGATGACGAACAAGTTTGGAAAGCTAGACAAATTTGAAGGACAAGATTTCCGGCGTTGGCAGAAGAAGATGCACTTCCTTTTAACAACATTAAAGGTGGTGTATGTTCTTTCTACCCCTATTCCGGAATTGCTTGAAGATGACAACTTGGAGGCAATCAGACGTAGATCAAAGTGGGAAAACGACGACTACATCTGCAGAGGACACATATTAAACGGTATGTCTGATTCTCTCTTTGACATCTATCAAAATGAGGAATGCAAAGAGTTATGGGATTCTCTTGAATCCAAGTACATGGCAGAGGATGCTTCTAGTAAGAAGTTCCTTGTGAGTAATTTTAATAATTACAAGATGGTCGATTCAAGACCTGTCATGGAACAGTTCAATGAACTCCTTAGAATCCTCACTACAAGGAAAATTCAATTTAGCTACGGCAAATTTCGTAGCTAAAATGAAGATTCCGTAGCTAAATCGTGTTTAGCTACGGATTTGTTCCGTAGCTATTCCGTGGGTGCAGGTTTGTCGCTAAATTGGGCGTCGCTATTCTGTAGCTATTTTAGAGACGGATATATTCGTCTCTAATTTAGAGACAGATATGGTCGTCTCTAAATTAGAGACAGATATGTCCGTCTCTAAATTAGAGACAGATATGTCTGTGTCTAAATTAGCTACAGATATGACCGTCTACGGATTAGCGACAGATTTTTTCGTCTCTATTTAAATTCTCGTTTTATTTTCGAACCATTTTAGCGACGAATATTTCTGTAGCTAAATTGATATTTTAAAAAAAAAAAAATTAAATATATATTTAAAAATATATATTAATATATTTTAAATATATAAAATATATATATATATATATATATATATATATATATATATATATATATATATATATATATTAAAATATTTAAATATATATTCTTAAATATATATTAAATCGATCACTTACCTTTTCTTTTTTTCAAATCGGTCCCTTAACTTTTATTATTTTCATATCACTACTTAACATTTATTATTATCATGTCGAGTCCCCTAAATTTCTTTTATACTCAAATATTCCTCACAACTTCCACCACCGATAACCACCGCTCACCACCAATCACCACCAACAACCACCAACAACCACCGGCGACCAATCAACCAACGAATCTGAAAAAATACAAATTATCATACTAGGTTTCCAAATTATTGAATCTTTACAAAATCACCAAAAAATTCAAAATCAAAATCCAACCAAACCGAAATCCGAGTTTCCAAGGCAAAATCGAAATCAAAACACCAAAATGCGGGTATATAAATCACAAGCAAACCCAAATCGGATCCGGGTTTTGATTTAGATCAAGAGAGAGAGAGAGAGAGAGAGAGAGAGAGAGAGAGAGAGAGAGAGAGAGAGAGAGTTTACAACCATTGACGAATTGAACAGCCATAGCCCTCGCCGGAAATCCTTTGCTTCAAATGCTCTGTTCGGATTGATAATGTCGCCGTAGGAAAATAGAGAGGAGGCGTATTGTGAGTGACGGAGGGCGAAGGAAATGGAGAAAGAGAGAGAGTGACGGTGGGCGAAGATGGACCGTGGGCTGTGGTGGCGCCGGAGGACGACGACGGAGGTCAGGCCGAAGAGACGGTGAGGGAGACGGCGGAGGGCGAGACGGAGAGAGAGAGGAAAGGGTGCGGCGTTGCAGAGGAGTTTACGTTTTCTAAATGAAGAGAGAGAGTGAGAAATGAAGAGAGAAATAGAGAGAGGGAGGGAGTAAGTGGGTTTGGTTAAATTATTTTGGGCCTTTGGATTGAATGGATTGAAGGGTCGAGATCTTGCTTGGCTCTCAATCCCCGTGAAATTTTTAAATCCAATCAAACAATCCCACATCTCATACTTATATTTATTTCACACTATATTATACACTAACTAAAATATTTATGCCTAATATTAAAAATAATAATATTTATTATTAATAATATTTATTAATAAATTATTAATTATATAATTGATTAATTAATTAATATTAATATAAAGTATATAAACAATAATAATATTAATACTAGTATTAATAATAACTAGTAATTTTTATTATTTTTTATTGAAAAGGAAAAAATATTTTAATTTTTTTTTATTATCGAAATTTACAAAAAGTTATCTAAAATATTTACATGCTTTTATTTGATTTACCCAAAATTTTAGTTATAGTAGTTATAGTAGTATGCCTAATATCAAAAAATAATATTAATAATAACTAGTAATAATACATAATATCAAAAATAATAATGTTATTAAATAATAATGTTATTAATTAATAATAAGACTAATAATGATATTATTGTGAAAATGGTATACGGGTACCTTGTTTATTTTTTAATTTTTTTCTACATTCTAATTGACATTAAAAGTGTTTTTCATCTTTATGACTTTCCTCAAAATCCAAATGGAAATTGAGTTACAAATATGTGCCATTATTTAGGGGTTTTAGGGTTTTATGTGTCCCGATCTTGTGAAAATGGTATACGACTACCTCGTTTATTTTTTTAAATTTTTTTCTACATTCTAAATGACATTTAAAGTGTTTTTCATATTTATGACTTTCCTCAAAATCCAAATGGAAATTGAGTTACAAATATGTGTCATTATGTAGGGTTTTAAGGAATGTGTCCCGATCTTGTGAAAATGGTATACGGCTACCTCGTTTATTTTTTTTTTAATTTTTTTCTACATTCTAAATGACATTTAAAGTGTTTTTCATCTTTATGACTTTCCTCAAAATCCAAAAGGAAATTGAGTTACAAATATGTGCCATTATTTAGGGGTTTTAGGGTTTTATGTGTCCCGATCTTGTGAAAATGGTATACGGCTACCTCGTTTATTTTTTAAAATTTTTTCTACATTCTAAATGACATTTAAAGTGTTTTTCATCTCTATGACTTTCCTCAAAATCCAAATGGAAATTGAGTTACAAATATGTGCCATTATGTAGGGTTTTAAGGAATGTGTCCCGATCTTGTGAAAATGGTATACGGCTACCTCGTTTATTTTTTTAATTTTTTTCTACATTCTAAATGACATTTAAAGTGTTTTTCATCTTTATGACTTTCCTCAAATTCCAAATGGAAATTGAGTTACAAATATGTGCCATTATTTAGGGTTTTTAGGGTTTTATGTGTCCCGATCTTGTGAAAATGGTATACGGCTACCTCGTTTATTTTTTTAAAATTTTTTTCTACATTCTAAATGACATTTAAAGTGTTTTTCATCTTTATGACTTTCCTCAAAATCCAAATGGAAATTGAGTTACAAATATGTGCCATTATGTAGGGTTTTAAGGAATGTGTCCCGATCTTGTGAAAATGGTATACGGCTACCTCGTTTATTTTTTTAATTTTTTTCTACATTCTAAATGACATTTAAAGTGTTTTTCATCTTTATGACTTTCCTCAAAATCCAAATGGAAATTGAGTTACAAATATGTGCCATTATTTAGGGGTTTAAGGAATGTGTCCCGTTCTTGTGAAAATGATATACGGCTACCTCGTTTTTTTTTTTCTACATTCTAAATGACATTTAAAATGTTTTTCATCTTTATGACTTTCCTCAAAATCCAAATGGAAATTGAGTTACAAATATGTCCCATTATTTTGGGTTTTAAGGAATGTGTCCCGTTCTTGTGAAAATGATATACGGCTACCTCGTTTATTTTTTTTATTTTTTTCTACATTCTAAATGACATTAAAGTGTTTTTCATCTTTATGACTTTCCTCAAAATCCAAATGGAAATTGAGTTACAAATATGTGCCATTATTTAGGGGTTTTAGGGTTTTATGTGTCCCGATCTTGTGAAAATGGTATACGGCTACCTCGTTTATTTTTTTAATTTTTTTCTACATTCTAAATGACATTTAAAGTGTTTTTCATCTTTATGACTTTCCTCAAAATCCAAATGGAAATTGAGTTACAAATATGTGCCATTATGTATGGTTTTAAGGAATGTGTCCCGATCTTGTGAAAATGGTATACGGCTACCTCGTTTATTTTTTTTAATTTTTTTATACATTCTAAATGACATTTAAAGTGTTTTTCATCTTTATGACTTTCCTCAAAATCCAAATGGAAATTGAGTTACAAATATGTGCCATTATGTAGGGTTTTAGGAATGTGTCCCGATCTTGTGAAAATGGTATACGGCTATCTCGTTTATTTTTTTAAATTTTTTTCTACATTCTAAATGACATTTAAAGTGTTTTTCATCTTTATGACTTTCCTCAAAATCCAAATGGAAACTGAGTTACAAATATGTGCCATTATGTAGGGTTTTAAGGAATGTGTCCCGATCTTGTGAAAATGGTATACGGCTACCCTATATTTATTTTTATTTTTTTAAAAAAATTTTATTGACTAGAAAACAATCTTTTTGCCTTTGTTAATCAGTGATTTTTTTTAGAAAAAGTTATAGAAAAAAGATAGAAAAAAACTAAACAAATGAAAGTATATAGAAGAAAAGTCAAAAGAGGGACGGACTACCCTATATTTATTTTTGATTTTTTTAAAAAATTTTTATTGACTAGAAAACAATATTTTAGCCTTTGTTAATCAGTGGTTTTTTTTAGAAAAAGTTATAGAAAAAAGATAGAAAAAACTAAACAAATGAAAGTATATAGAAGAAAAGTCAAAAGAGGACGGACTACCCTATATTTATTTTTTATTTTTTAAAAAAAATTTATTGACTAGAAAACAATATTTTAGCCTTTGTTAATCAGTGGTTTTTTTTAGAAAAAGTTATAGAAAAAGATAGAAAAAACTAAACAAATGAAAGTATATAGAAGAAAAGTCAAAAGAGGGACGGACTACCCTATATTTATTTTTTATTTTTTTAAAAAATTTTTATTGACTAGAAAACAATATTTTAGTCTTTGTTAATCAGTGGTTTTTTTAGAAAAAGTTATAGAAAAAAGATAGAAAAAAACTAAATAAATGAAAGTATATAGAAGACAAGTCAAAAGAGGGACGGACTACCCTATATTTATTTTTTATTTTTTAAAATTTTTTTATTGACTAGAAAACAATATTTTAGCCTTTGTTAATCAGTGATTTTTTTTAAAAAAAGTTATAGAAAAAAAGATAGAAAAAAACTAAACAAATGAAAGTATATAGAAGAAAAGTCAAATTTAGAGACGGATACTAAATCTGTCTCTAAATTTTAGAGACGAATGTTGAATCTGTCACTAAATTAGAGACGGATTCAAAAATCATCTCTAAATTAGAAGACGGGTTAAAATCTGTCTCTAAAGTTTAGAGACGGATTACGAATTTGTCTCTAATTTAGAGACTCGAATGCGTCTCTAATTTAGAGACGGATTCTTAATCTGTCTCTAATTTAGAGACGGATTCGAATCTGTCTCTATTTTAGAGACAGATACAAAACCCGTCTCTAAAATTTAGAGACGGAATGCGAATCCGTCTCTAAATTAGAGACTAATCGTATTCCGTCACTAAATTAGAGACGGATTCGGATTCGCGTCTCGATAGAGACGGATTCATATTCCGTCTCGAATTAGAGACAGATTCGGATTTCGTCTCTGATTTAGAGACGGAATCCGAATCCGTCTCTGATTTTTGGTTCTGTCTCTAATCTGTCGCCAAATTAGCTACGGATTCCGTCCGTCTCTAAATTTCCGTCTCTAAATCCGGTTTTCCTTGTAGTGCCTTGGACAATATACACAACACGGGTTGAAGATGGATGAGTCAATATCGGTTTCAAGTGTGATTGATAAGTTGCCTCCCTCCTGGAAGGATTTCAAACACACTTTGAAACATGGTAAAGACGATCTATCTTTGGTTCAACTTGGTAGTCACTTGCGCATAGAGGAATCTCTTAGGGCGCAAGAGGATGACAAAGGCAAAGGAAAGGAAGTTCTTTGGACCCCTCGGTCAATATGATTGATGAGGGTGGAAACAATAAAAACAAAGGAAAGAAACGTAGTTTCAATGACAATGGTTCTGATTCCAACAAGAAGCCTAAATTGGCATGTTGGAAGTGTGGCAAATCTGGTCACTTTAAGAAGGATTGTCGTGTTGGAAACAACAAGAAAGGCGCAAGCACAAGTGGTTCGGGAAAGGGGTCTAAAGACCATTCTCAAAACCAAGGTCAGAATTTAATACATAGTTGGAACAGATTTATGAAAAATTTTGTTTCACTAATTTCGAGGCATTTTATGTGCGGGATGATGCTATTGCGTGGTGGATTGATTCCCTCCGGGTGCCACAACTCATGTTTGTAAAGATCGTTGTTGGTTTAAGACATACGAACCAATGGAAGACGGATCTGTCCTTTACATGGGTGATGACTATTCCGCTCCTATTCAAGGAAGAGGAAGCGTGGTGTCGGGAATTCGCGGGAAAACTCAAGTTTCTTTGTTTAATGTTTTATATGTACCTAAACTTCGTAAGAATTTAATTTAAGTCCTGTCTTGAACAAATGTGGATATAAACAAGTGTATGAATCCGATAAGTATATCTTATCGAAGTCTCGGTGTATTTGTAGGATTTGGTTATTATAACAATGGAATGTTCATGTTGAATTTAAATAAAATTCTGTTAACTCTAGTTACGTTTATATGACTTCCTCTGTTGTTGTTAATTCCTCATTATGGCATGCTCGGTTAGGACATGTGCACTATAAAAGAATGCTTGAAATGTCCAAAGATGGTTTGATTCCTGTTATTGATAATAATACGGAAAGGTGTAATACTTGCATGTTAACAAAAATCACTAGGAAACCTTTTAAAAGTGTTACAAGGAATTCTGTAAAACTTGAATTGATACATAGTGATTTATGTGATTTTCATGCAACTCCATCTTTAGGCAATAAAAATTATATTGTCACTTTTATAGATGATGCTTCTAGGTTTTGCTATATTTATTTGCTGCATGCAAAAGATGAAGCCCTAGATAAATTTAAAATTTATAAAACTGAAGTTGAACTTCAACTTAATGGCTTGATTAAAACCTTACGTACGGATAGAGGTGGTGAATATTATGATCCTAAATATTTCCATTAATCCGTAGGAATAATTCATGAGACTACGGCTCCTTATGTACCACAACAAAATGGTGTGGCTGAAAGGAAGAATAGAACTCTTGAAGAAATGGTTAACGCCATGTTGTCTTACTCGGGCTTGAGTGACGGGTTTTGGGGTGAAGCCATGTTAACGGCTTGTCATCTATTGAATAGAGTTCCTAATAAAAGGAACAAGATTACCCCATATGAGCTTTGGTATAAGAAAAGACCAAACTTGACATTTTTGCGAGTTTGGGGATGTAGGGCCGTGGTTAGACTTCCGGACCCTAAAAGGAAAAAGTTGGGAGAAAAAGGTGTTGATTGCATCTTTGTTGGATATGCTGAGCATTCCAAGGCATATAGGTTTTATGTTATAGAACCTAATGAATTCATTTCTATAAACACAATTATAGAATCAAGAGATGCAATCTTTGATGAGAATCGTTTCTCTTCGATGCCTAGACCCAAGGATATTATACCAATGTCGGCTGAGTCTCAAATGGATGATCATTCAATTGATGTACCAAGTGAGACACCCGAACCTCGTAAGAGTACAAGAGTAAGGAAAGCTAAATCATATGGTTACTGATTTTCAACTATATTTAGTTATGGGATCAAGAGATCAAATTGAATCTCAATACTCTTCTTGTTATAGTATAGAGGAGGATCCAAGAACCTATGATGAAGCAATAAAATCTCGAGACGCCGGTTTTTGGAAAGAAGCCATCGATGATGAGATTGGTTCTATTGTGGAAAATAATACATGGGTCTTGTCGATTTACCACCGAGCCGTAAACCTTTGGGGTGCAAATGGATCTTCAAAAAGAAGATGAAAGTCGATGGAACAATTGACAAGTTTAAAGCTCGATTGGTAATCCAAGGCTTTAGATAAAAGGAAGGGATCGATTACTTCGATACCTATGCACCGGTTGCTCGTATCACTACTATTAGATTTCTGATAGCTTTGGCAGCTATTCAGAATCTATTGATCCATCAAATGGATGTCAAAACAACATTTTTAAATGGTGATTTGGAAGAAGAAGTGTATATGAAGCAACCTGAAGGATTTGTTATGCCTGGTAATGAGCATAAGGTATGTAAGTTAATTAAGTCATTGTATGGGCTGAAGCAAGAACCTAAGCAGTGACATCAAAAGTTTGATGAGGTTGTTTTGTCAAATGGTTTTGTATTAAATCAGTCCGACAAATGTGTATATAGCAGATTTGATGAAACCGGCAAAGGTGTAATCATCTGTCTATATGTAGATGACATGTTGATTTTTGGCACAGACCAAAATGTAGTTGATAAAACTAAGAAGTTTTTGTCATCAAAGTTTTCTATGAAGGACATGGGAGAAGCCGACGTAATTCTTGGTATAAAGATTAAACGGATGAACAAAGGAATTGCAATTTCACAATCTCATTATATTGAGAAAATTCTCAAGAGGTTTAATTGTGATAATTGTTCTAAAGTTAGTACTCCCATGGATCCTACTGAGAAACTTGTATCAAATACTGGTAAACCTGTGTCACAGCTCGAATACTCAAAAGCCATTGGCGCTTGATGTATGCTATGACGGCACTCGACCTGATATTGCTTATGCAGTTGGAAGATTGAGCAGGTTCACTAGTAATCCTAGTAGACAGCATTGGCATGCTATAACAAGGGTGTTTAAGTACTTAAAAGGTACTATGGACTATGGTTTGTGTTATAGTGGACATCTTTCTATATTAGAAGGTTATACCGATGCTAGTTGGATCAACCAAGAAGATTCATCTTCTACTAGTGGTTGGGTGTTCTTGCTTGGAGGAGGTGCCATTTCTTGGGCTTCCAAAAAGCGCACATGTATTACACATTCTACAATGGAATCTGCGAGTTTGTAGCATTGGGTGGCTGCCGGAAAGGAAGCGGAGTGGCTTCGAACTTGATATATGAGATTCCATTATGGCCAAAACCGATATCACCAATGTCTATCCATTGTGATAGTGCGCCACCTTGGCTAGGGCCTATAGTCGGATTTATAATGGCAAGTCTAGACACTTGGGTGTCGTACATAGTATGATTCGGGAGTTAATCATGAATGGTGTGATATCGATTGAGTTTGTTCGGTCGCAACAAAATTTGGCCGACCACTTGACGAAGGGGTTAGCCGGAGACTTGGTAAATAAGTCTCGCAATGGGAATGGGATTAAAGTCCATTTAATCCTCTAATTGTGAGATACCCAATTCCCTTCTAATACAACGTTAGAAGCTTGAATTCAATGTGGAAAGCTCGCAGTTGGATATTGGAACACATGTTATTATCTTTCCCAAGGTATGTGTTCGTACCACGCAAGTAAAGGTTAGGTTTAAGAATATCTTCTTAATAGTTCCTTTGAAAAATTGCAAATGCAGGTGCAAGATTAAAAGGAACTACCTATGTGGACATGAAGTTTTGCCGCTTCAAGAAGCTAGGACTTGGCTTCCTATATGTTCACTAATGGATATGGACACATGGCTTGTAAAGTGTCAAGATTAAACAAAGAGAATTGTACTGAACTTATGTGTATAGTATCTTCAGGTATTCATATGAGTTGACGGGTTTAATCGTTACGACACCCCGATTCTCGAATATTTGAAATGTGTATTATACTAAGATGAAAATTCAATCGCAAGACATTTTCATTTATGCATTTGTTTGTTTCTTTATTTATAAAGTTTAGTAAATCAAAGGATTACACTAAAATGGAGGGGATTTGTTGGTGATTTTAGTATCACTCAACTTATTTTATTGTAATGGTGATTTACTAAGAGATCAATGTGATTCGTATTAGACTCGGATACGAGTAAGGGAAAGTGTGGAGTACACACTCGTTTGAGCTAAAACGAAGTCAACCTCGATAAAGAAGTAAAAGTTAAAGGGTAGCACATTTCTTGACAAGGCTTGACCGAGCAGAGTCCTTGACTCCTACCGAGCGTAGCATGGCAGATTGTCCAAGTTTCGGACAGCCATGCTCGGCCGAGACAATGCCTTGCTCGGCCGAGCAAGAAGATTTAACAAAGACGGCCGTGCAGCTTCAAATGACACTACTGCACATCCGGGGCAAAATGACTTGGGACATCTATGCTCGGCCGAGCGAGTCCCTTGACTCGGCCGAGCGGTTCCCGAACAAAGCGCTCAAAATGAAAAGACACATCGCTTGGCTAAAATCATGTCTTTTGATTGTACCCTTTAACTAATACCTCTCCATCTGTATATATACAGGGATTGATCTCAGTTGTAGATACATGAAAAACACAAGTAATACAACAATAACAAAAGCAACACAATTCTCAAGTTATTGATTTGTTCTCTTTGCCTAGAAAACAAATTGCGTGATTGTCTTATCCCAATAAAGATTTTGTGTAACCCAGGCATTAAGGGTCGAAATACTTTATTCGGAAAGTGGATTATACACGATTCAATCACATATCCGGCCTCTGTATCAAGATCAAGACCCTATATTTCCCCTACAAATGTCATAGGATCAAAATGGATTTTAAAAACAAGACTGATGAGAAGGGGGTGATCACTAAGAACAAGGCTAGACTTGTGGCTCAAGAGTATACTCAAGTTGAAGTGATTGACTTTGAGGAAAATTTTGCCCATGTATCCAGAATTAAATCCATAAGACTCTTGTTGGCCATATCTTGTTATCTGAAGCTAAATCTTCATCAAATGGATGTTAAGAGTGCTTTTCTAAATGAGGTTTTGAATGAAGAGGCATATGTAGAACAACCTAAAGGGTTTTGAGGACCCTGATTTCCCAAACCATGTGTACAAACTGAAAAAGGCTCTGTATGGGCTGAAACAAGCCTATAGAGATTGATATGGTAGGTTGACTGACCATCTGCTTTACCTAGGGTTCAAGAGAGGTGAAGTGGACAAACTCTGTTTGTGAGGAACAAAAAGAGGAAGATAATTGTGGCTCAAATTTATGTGGATGACATAGTGTTTGGATCAAAT
The DNA here is from genome assembly GCA_022495995.1 of Adenophora triphylla var. japonica. NCBI lineage: Eukaryota > Viridiplantae > Streptophyta > Magnoliopsida > Asterales > Campanulaceae > Adenophora > Adenophora triphylla. Next base: position 292,849 of record JAFEMH010001337.1, read on the forward strand.
TCAGACACTATGTTGACTGCATTTGTAAATAGCGTGACCTCCACATTTGAGATGAGTATGGTAGGTGAGTTGAACTACTTCCTAGGTTTACAGATTAAATAATTCAAAGAAGGCATGTTCATCTTCCAATCTAATTATGCCAAAAATCTTGTGAAAAAGTTCTCCCTTGAACACACCTCTCACCTCAAAACACCAATGGATCATTCCAAAGGCTCAGTCATGACACAGATGGTGAGAGTGTAGACCAGACTGTGTACAGAAGCATGATAGGTAGTTTGTTATATCTCATATCTAGTAGACCTGACATTATGTATAGTGTATGTCTCTGTGCTAGATATCAAGCAAACCCAAAGGTTTCCATCTCAAAGCCTTGAAAAGGATTATCAGATATGTGAATGGGATAGAAAACTTAGGGTTACATTATTCTAAGGAGACAAACACTAATCTGGTTGGGTAAAGCGACTCTGATTGGGCTAGCAATTGTGATGATAGAAAGAGTACTACTGGGGGCTGCTTCTATCTAGGGAACAACCTTATTTCTTGGTATAGTAGAAATCAGAATTGTGTATCCCTATCCACTGCAGAGGCTGAATATGTTGCCCTTGGTAGCTGGTGCACACAATTGCTATGGATGAACTAAATGTTAAAAGACTATGGGTTGAGTAGCAAAATTTTAACTGCCTTCTGTGATAACCAGAGTGCTTTAGACATATCTAAAAACCCTGTCCAACATTCCAGAACTAAGCATATTGATATTAGACACCATTTCATAAGGGATCTTGTTGAACAAAAAAATGTGTGTCTGGAATTTGTTGGGACTGAAAATCAGCTTGCTGATATATTTACAAAGGCATTAGATCATGAGAGATTTTCCTCCTTGAGGAAGTCTCTTGGCTTGTGTGATATTTGAGAATGTGAGCAGAAATGTGCACACATCCATTGACACATCTGTATATTTTCTAACTCAAATATATATATATATATATATATATATATATATATATATATATATATATATATATATATATATATATATATATATATATATATATATATATATATATATATATATATCATGCATTAGCACGAAATATGTCAATGTGGTCACTTGTTTGTCTTACATTTTTGACATGTATGATTACTTAATTGTGGGCATTTCTTGTTCATGTTGTCTTTCGATAACTTGATACAATCTTCCTAGATATCTCACAGTGGGTGCCTTAATCAAGAGAAACAGCTGCTTCTTCCATTTGTATGAAACCATATCCAGTGTGATCAAGTGTTCCTCAAGATAATAGTTTAAAATCATCTTGAAAAGATCACTGGACATAAGGGCTATCTTTTGGTAAAAAGAAAAGTGAAATTTACTCAAATTGCAATTTATCCACAATAAAAAATGGGTGGATGCATCCTAGAGGCTGTGCAGATTAGATTATTGCCCATTGACTTTCTGTAATCTAGATGTGTCCTTAAATGTGACTCACATCCTATGCCACATCTGTAACTGAAATTTTTTCCTTCACATGTGTGATGCACATTCTAGTCATTTAGCATATTTAGGTCATATAGGATAATTTGTAAATATTCTCAGGTATATTTTCATTCTTAATTTATTCTTTGACTTAACATGTTCTTGATTTCCAATATCTCTCGTGAAAAAGAAAGGTGTGTATCAAAAATCCTCATGGAAAAATGAAGGACAAATTCAAAGGGGTATTTGTGGAAGTGATATGGCTGAAGATCCTCATTGTTATCAGAAAAGGTATTTTCTATTTTGATAAAATTTAATCCCTATTTTTATGGTGGTTAGTTGTGTGTGAAATTCCAAGGGTTTGTAGCTGTTGAGGACTCAATCATCATTGCCTCAATCCTAAAGTCCTATTTGAGGTAAAAATCCTTAATTAAGTAGGAAAGGGGTAGTTGTGAGTATAAATGTGGCTCACAACTGTCACATTTCTTTAAACCTCACTGTATTTCTTCCTCCTTTGCTCCAATATTTTCTCTTACACACACACGCACCATATATTGCGCTCTCTCTCTCTCTCTCTCTCTCTCTCTCTCTCTCTCTCTCTATGTCTAACCAAAATTACAGATCAATGGAGCCCAAAAATCCTATTCGTTAGGAGGATATTCTGAATATGGAACCAATTTCAGTAGCAATGGCTGGTACACCTCAATCTGAGAAACCTGCTCGACCTCAGTTCTTTATTGAAGTTCCACAATCGCCGGAACAACCATGTGTTGAAGCTCCATCAATAGAGGTATCCCCTCCATCTGAACCTACTCCATTGGAACCAACTGTTGTTCCCTCTCCTCCACCATCTCCAATTCCACCAACAATTTTGCCTTCCCCTCTTTTGGTTGTTGTTCCCTCTGTCACCAAGAAGAGGAAATTACCCACTTCCAAACCTAAAGGGAACACTATCAAATCCTCACTCCCCCCCCCCAAGAAGGTGAGAAGATCCCATAGGGTGAGAAAATTGTTAGAGGTTGACAAAATCAAAAATTTGAAGTTGCCCGGTGGAAAACCCTCTACTGCCATTGCTCTTGAGGATGAAGATGAAGATGAGGAGGAGCCACAGCTCAAACTGTTTAGAAAGCCTAAGGCTCAAAAGGATGTGCCTCCTCAAACTGACAAAGATGAGGAGCCCTTAGCCAACCTACTGATGGAATTGAAAGGCAAAAAGAAGGCTATAGAAGTGGTGCCTGAACCAGTTGTGGAAGAGAAAGAATCTAATGACAGTAAAGAAAGTGATGACATTACAGAGGATGAGAACTTCAATCTTGGTCCTGATGAGCTTGAACAAGAAAAGGAAGATCAAACTGTGGACCAACAACTTGCTGAAGATACAGTTGCTGAGGAAGAAAAGGAACCCTCTCCCCATAAGGATGTGTCCTCAGATGTGCCCACATCTAAGTGTACATCCTCAAGACTGACAATCAAAAAGGGTATTCATGTATCTCTCTCCTCTTTTACTGCTTTGACCCCTGTTTCCCCTAAATTCCTATCTCTAGATGCCTCTGAAAGGCATGAGCAAATTGTTAATAAGGTTTTGATTAGAGAGATGAAGAGGGACAGGGAGAGTTTCTCCAAGCTAGGTCTAGATAAATTTCTTGAAGATAGAGGGTTGTTGTTGGCTTTTGATCACCCCAATCCATTCTTTTCAAAGATTGTGTATGAATTTTATGCCAACCTGACCAAGGGTTTGAACAACCCTTCCTCCCCCATGTTTTTTACTGTGTATGTCAGAGGAAAATTCATTCCTTTTTCCCCCTCTCTTATAAATACCTTCCTAGGGTTAGAAGAGGTGGATGATGAGGTTTGTGAGATTTCAGAGGATGAACTAGTGTCCATTTTTACTCATGAGAAGCTAAATGCTTTGCCCATAAAACCAAAGGATCTAGGTAGTGGTTCACTCACCTCCTTCTATTGATTTCTCCATCTCATTCTGTCAATCTTTGTCCATCAAACAACAAAACCTCAGTCACTAGGGTTCATGTTGATTTGCTATATAGGTTGGGTGCCAAAAAGAGCATTGACTTTGGGAGTTCATCTTTAGAAAGATCTGTGGATATTGTGAATCTCCATCCAAGAAATAGTCCCTTCCTTACCCCTCCCTCATCTCTCAAATTCTAGTGGCTCAAGGGGTTAAAGTTGAAAGGGTGAAGTTAGAGTGAGTGAGCTTGAACTGCTCAAAGAGACCAAAACCCTCCTGAACCCAAAACAGAGATTTGTGGATCTACCATTAGGGGTTGAGCCTGTGGATGTGAGTCAGGATGTGGCCATATCTAGCCACACATCTGCAGATTCTTTTGATGCAAACGTGGAAGCCCTTGATGTAGAAATTGTTGAAGTCGATGCCCTGTCCACTGCTCTCAATGCTCAACTGATTGCCTCCCAAACACATGCCAAGAACCTTAAGGCTTTGAAGGTGGATCTCCAGAAATGGAAGACTACACTTTCTAGTCAAAAGGGGGGAGAAGAAGAAAAGGATGAGGATGATACTGATGATGTCTTTGCTGTTGCTGTTGATGCTTCAGAATGGGGAAGTTGAGATGCTTAAACTCAGGGGGAGTTTTACTATTTGTTCTTACTGGTGAATGAAAGATAAATAATATTTGCTTTTGATATTTGTTAAACAATACTCCCTCCGTCCCTGCTGAGTGGATATTTATTTCCTTTTTGGTCCGTCCCAATCCAATGGAGACTGCCCAAAATGGAAGGAAATCTTTACTATTTTCCCCACTCATTCTCTCTCATATTTTACTTTTACACTCACAACAACAATCAAATCAATATTCCTCCCACTCATTCTCTCTCCTATTTAATTTTTCATACTCACAACATTTTCTTCCATTTTTTATCTCTCTTACTTTTCCTTAATCTGTGTGTCCAAATTTTTGGTATCCACTCGACTGGAGCGGAGGGAGTATTTGTTAGTTTTTAATTTGGTCTGTAATCTCTAAACAATTATCTGGATGTTACTTTATCATAGTTTATTGAACTGTGAATTTTTGTACTGACTTCTGTCTTGCAGTTTTTGTGTGGATGTGTTGACACATCTATACATACATCCATTCAGGGGGGAGATTTATAATCTGAAAATCTTGATTAAATGATCTATATTAGATAAATCTTTATTTTGATCAGAAAGTTCAAAATAGGGGAAGATTGAAAGAGTGAGATTTTAGGGAATATTTACTTCCCTAATTCGATTCCAATTGGTATACTCCCTCCGTCCCACCAACATTGATACCAAATTTCTGGGCACGGGGATTAAGGAAATGTAAGTGAGAGAAAAAGTGAAAGAAAATGTTGTGAGTATGAAGAATTAAATAGGAGAGAGAATGAGTGGGAGGAATAGTTAGGAGAGAGAATGTTGTGAGTGTAAAAGTGAAATAGGAGAGAGAATGAGTGGGGTAAATAGTGAAGATTCCTTTGCTATTTTGGGCAGTATCAGTTTTGGTGGGACGAACCAAAAAGGAAATAAGTATCAGTTTTGGTGGGACGGAGGGAGTATTTGATAAGAGTATTTTATGACTTTCTTACAAAGATTTATATTGTCCTATTTGAAAAAGGACATTGTTAAATATGTAAATAGCATTTATTTATGTAAATATATTTAGACTATAACTAACAGACTAACAAATATATTTCCTTGTAAGTGTCAATTTATGTTTTCTTGTAGGAATTGAATTGCATCAAGAAGCAAGAGTTTGATTGATTGAAGATTTTCTCAAAGGTGCTTATAAATACAAGACTTCAGCACAAAGAGAAGACAAGGCTTTAGAGAATTATTTGAAAGACAATAGCTTTTGTTCTTCACGGATTTAATATTGCCTTTTAGGTTGTAAGTAATGTTGTGACTTACATCTGAACTCACATCTAGGTTTTCATCAAGTTCTTTGTTCTACTTCTGATTAGAATAGGTTCTCCTTGGGAAAGGAAGATTGTTCTTAGTGTAGAAGGTGGTTAGAAGTACTTGTTTAGTATTTTAATCTTTTTGTTTCCACTTATTCAGATTTCTTTCTGTAAGACAAATTTTAATAGTGAAAAGTTTTTTTTGGCTTAAAGCCTTGTTTGCGGGGGTACAATCAGTAAACGTTTAAATTCTTGTGTTCTTTTATTTTATTCCGTTGCTTATTGGTCGATATGTGAACAGTTGTAAGTCACATCTTTATTCACATCTGTGTTCTGTTGAGTTGACTTAAATTCTTAGCTACACGAAATTTTCAGAAACGAAAAGAGGAACTTGTTAAAAGAAGATGCATGATAATTCAAAAATTAATTTTTTTTTTTTTTTTTGAATATTCATTTATTCCGGAGCATAATTCAAAAATTAATTTTTTTTTTTTTGAATATTCATTTATTCTGAAGTCCGAAGTGGAAGAAGATTTTTTTGTTTTAAGTATGACAAAGATCCTTGTCATAGTCTTCATGATGTTCCCACAATAGGCTCTAACCCATATAAAAAAGTACAAAATTGTGTCAATCAATAGTCTTCATGATGCCACTTCTTTTCATGACCAATGGCAATGGGTGAAATTATTCAACATTTCCATCCAACTTAGAGCGGTCGCCCTTTATTTGCGGATCCATCTCACCTCACCTCACATTCTGAAGTTAATGCCTTGTATAATAAATAAGAGTAATATTCTCATTTGTCAATTATTTTAATCTTATAAAAATAATTTTATTTTCAAAGTTACTAGGTGTAAATCATTACACTTTCATAAATTATCAACCAATAGTATGAAAGTCAAATCAAAAAATAAGATGAACCAATAAATTAACAAGAAAACATATACGTATTTTTATTTATTTTAATATTTAATTTAATGATAGAAATGAACTGCCATTTGTAAAGCCAAGTGTCACTTAGTGAAATTTAGGGTTCAATCCCTCTGCTTGCCTCTTGCCTCGGAATATCAATTAAAAAAAAAAAAAACTAAATGTACCCCCCACATTTTAGGGGGTAACGGTACAATTTAATCGGCAATTTGGGACCAAAGTTAACAAAATCACACGATTTGATATTATTTCTAAGAAGAATTGGTTACCTTGACAAATCACATGATTTGACCTAATGATTATAATCTTTGTTCTACACCATCAAACCAAATTGAGCTAAATCGTGGTGGTTCGAGAGTGAATTATCCATCAAACTTGGATCTATAAGATTTACGTTCACTTGTAAATTGTATTTAACACTCGATATGATCTAAACTACAATTTGAACCATGTCCGAATCGCAACGGGAAACATGGTAGTCTATGCCTAATATCAAAGAATGCCAAGGAAGACTGCAACCGGAAAAATAAATCAATGTTCAAACATAAATATATATTCAATTTTGGTAGAATATTTTCATAGTGGAAACAAAAAGTCTATGATAATCAATGTCACGTCAATTAAAACATTATATTTCAAACTACTCTATCACTCCAAATATCAAAAGAAAGAGTCTTAGTTTAATTTTATATTTGATAAAATATTCAATCATTATAACATTTACAACAATTTGTAAAGCCATACTCCCTCCTAAGAGTCACACGTTGATTGAGACTTATTTCTTTTTTATTCGTCCGTTTCATATCAGTATAAACTGTCCAAAATGACAAAAAGTTTACATTCATTCTCTCCCACTTTACTTTTATATTCACGACACCAATCAATTTACTATTACTTCACTAATTCTCTTTCCTATTTTATTTTTTACTCTCACAAACACCTCCCACGCTTCCACTGATTCTCTCCCCTATTTTTTATTTATTTTTTTAATTCTTGTGCTTAAATTTTTGATCTACACTCACGTGGTGATACGAAGAAATTTCACGTGGAACGTAGAAAGTGAGACATCCTGCGTGATATTTTAAGAATGAAGCTTCTTTTAGTTGAACTTGCCCCTTTTAAAGAAGCAGAATTGTTGCAGCATCATTAGTTGAAGCTAAAACAGGGTCAGTGGCACCATCTGGATCCTAGATTGCAGCTGAACAAGAAAACTCCTGCTGCAACAGTTCCAAACTCCTCTTGCATCATTGACTTCACATAGATTGCTCTAAAATTAGAAGCTCAAGCAATGTTGGGTTCAAAATGTGGGACCTGGTTCATTTTGGGCACTACAAAAATCATCACCAACCATAGAGTGCCGGTCAGAGCTGCTGACAGTCACTGTGCCGCTGGCCATCTCCCTCCTCTTTTCTAGCAGATCGTAGGGTTAGAGAGAAACAGAATAAAAGACATGGTGTTTTGAGGGGATTATTGGCAGGCAGAATTTCAATAGAGGCCTGTACCCAGTATTTGTTACGAGCCTATAAACTAAACCAAACACGCAAAATAGTTTACGAGAAACCATTTAACACACAAACATCTAAAATAAACTCAAATCAAACAAGCCCTTTTTCTTTTCTTATCTTTTCTTTTCTTTTTTTTTTTTTTTTTTCATTTTGGTCTAAGGGAACTGCTCTAATTCAATATCGAACATTTTCTTACCTTCAATGCAAGTCTTCTCATTCCAGTTTTCTTTCTGAAATCGCGTATGTGCAGTCGGTCTTAATGGCTTTCCAACTCCCATATCTCTTGGGAGCAATAACATCAGTTTCCAAGTCCATGCGTGAATTATCAAACACAAACCAAAATAACTTTAACCACTTGTTAAATAATGACTAGTAAAGCTATTTCCCCCTTGGCACGCTTTAAGTTTCTGCAATCCCCTTCGGTATACACCTTTTATACATGACCATATTGCCCCTCATCCTAGCTCTGCCATTTAAGTTGAGAAAATGCTTCATGAGATACAAGCTTTCTAAATACCCAATGTATTATAAATGCATGTATTATAGAAAAAAAAAGTGTCAAATGCATTACTCTTGATTACCTTGGAGCCTCCCAAGGGAAATTGCTCAAAAAATCCCATATATTGGCAATTATTCTTCCACTTGCAAACGTAAGTTTGATTTCACATCAAGATTTCCGATGGGAACTGGCAGCTCCTTTTATCCACACTTTTTCATCCATCTATAATCCATCTATATCAAGATCTGAAATGCACGAAAAAATTCGGCAAATGGGCTAAAAAAATACCAAGATACACGAAGGCTTCAACATACATGATAACTGAAATGCATAAGGAGTACCTGGCATGGGTGAGGGTTGACGGGTATTCACATTCTGGAGGACTCGGGTACCTATGTTAAAACTAATCCAGGTGAACATCAAGAACTTTGATACAAAGAAAGAAAAGCAGAAAAGGATATAGAACAACACCTCAATCTTGAATTATGAAATACATGGTTAAAAAATAATCAAACAAAGGCGCAAATATATTATCTATCAACACAAAAACAGAAAAAAAGTAGAAAAACTTTACAAATGATCCCAAATCTTCCTAGGACAATAATAAAAATCAAACATGCAAACGGCTTGGTCAATTTGCCACCATATATATATACCCAAAGCAATCAAACCTTGATAGGCAAATTTCAAGCACCATCCAAAATGTTTATGCTTTGTAGTCACCTTAAGGGAATTACATTTGCAACCCCGTACGGTAGAATTCAAGCAATAACTTCATCAAAAGCCAATCTTTGATGCTTTCTTCGAATCCTTTCCTTCATTTATACATCTGAATAGAAGATGAAAAATACTAAGTGGACACTCATTTGGCACATAAGACGTAAGGCCAAATAGAGGATCAAGAAAATTACATACCAACTACTTGGCTTAAGAAATACGATTTAACGGTCGAATCCAGCTGCTTGATGTCCCAGGTTTGCTACCAAGGCCATGATCAATGTCTGCAGAATTATTTGACTCTTCTTGTTTATGAATATTTCGTTTGAAAGTGGGTGCCATGGAAAATGATGTAGATGGCATTTTGCCATTTGTAATGGTCTGCAACAATCAAATTAAACATCAGCTGTAGTTTGAATATCGCTACTCCCACTGAAATACAGGCAGTAAGAGAGAAAACTCAAGTAGCGAGAAGAAGATTTTACGGTCATAATTTGTTGTATTGACAAGTCGAAAACGTAAAAGCATTCTTGAAATGTTTCACAAGCCGATAGAAACCCTATATTATAGAGGTAGTGGGAATAAAGCAGAAAAACTATAATCTATCTTTAACTATCACGCACCAACTTACATGTTTCTCAACTGGGTTATCCGCAATTGGTTGGTTTGATCGAACACGGGTGTGCGCAACAGGACGGGCAAGACTACTTGATTCTCTACGTTCTGAAGCTTCAGCTAGATACGAACTATCATTACCACCTGGAAGAGAAGAGATGACCCAAAACTTATTTTTGGTCAATAACACAAGACAATTCCTCATCAATGGTAAGAACTCGAATACATGGTTAAGGCTGCATGTATAGCATCAATGGCCATTGTTGTATACTGAAAATGTTCGTTTCGGGAACATATAAACTAATAAACATGTATATATAAGGTGAAAAATAAAGAATGTACCTCGACGCTTGTCCATATGTAAATGTGTTGCCCGGGTGCTGGTCATCCCAGAGACTGGCTGTACATTCTTAGATTGTCCAGTAACCAATAAAAAGTACAAGTTAGAGAAAGTAGAGGTGTATGGACAAGGTAGAAACTAAGTTCAAAGAGTTCTTAGAAAGGTATGTGCATCAAATACTTACCGGAGATTGAGGTTGTGCTTTTGTCCTTTGTGATTGCTGGTATTTTAGAATAGTCCAGTCAAATACATAATCAAACTCATATCCTGCCAGAAGAGTAAAATGTGAATAATACTGTAAAGATCAAGTTTCCATAAATAATGGGAAAACGTATATTGTGCTGAGGTGTTTTCTTTATCATCTACATAACAGCAATAGACTAATAATGAGGTCCTCAGTTATATTTTATGTAGTTCAGTAATAAGAATACAAATCTTGAAGCAGCAAGAACATGGTTACTTGTACCTTCACGAGTAAACAAATCACGGAAAAGGCGCTTCAAGAATCCATAATCAGGCCGTTGATCAAACGTTAGAGAGTGGCAATAATGGAAGTAAGATGCAAACTCCACAGGATGAGACTTGCATAAAACCTGTTCATATAAAAGTTTCATTAGATAAAAACCAATGCAAAATGAACCACGAACGGGAAAGAGAAAAAAGAAAAGAAAAAGTTTTGATCGTTAACTGAATTCTCGCAAAATTTAAGGCAGAAATTGAAATTGCTTGCAGTTTGACAGGAATCAAGTTAATAGCATGAACCCATTTCAAATCACGTAAGAACTAACTCATTAACATACCTCAATGGGAGTTGACAACTTCTTTTCACAAATTTTGTCATACTTTTGCTTCTTTGTTGCAGCCTTTAGACCCTGCCATGGAAGACTAATGCCAGAAGTAACAAATTAGTTCAGATTAACTAGGAAAATAGGAGCCGTATCACCAGCTCAGCAAAATAACTCAATATCCATGAGGTGCAAATTCAGTACTCATTAATATCTAGGCCCTACTAGTTCAATTAAAAGTGGATAAGAGATTGGTTTGTACTATGCACCTTCCTCTTAAAAAATAGAGAAAAACGTAGCCAAGAGACTCCAAATCATCCCGGCGGCTTTGCTCTGAAATCAACAAATCTTAAATTAGAATGAATTCAATTATTAACTCCAAATATCACATAAGTTAATGGATGACTCAATCATACCAATTCCCAAATGAGTATTGCAACTTGCATATCGTGCAGTCCCTGTCAAGTTTTTGTTCTCTCTGAATGCAAAAGGAAAAGAATGATCTGTATCGCAACCAGCATCAGGAGGAGAGAGAGAGAGAGAGAGAGAGAGAGATTACCGGTAAGCAATATGACGATTGGTATTGGGGTCACGGTATCTTTTAGCAAGTCCAAAATCAATAGCATAGACCTGATAAGAATAGATTTTTTTAGATAGCATCATTAAAGCTAAGATAGACAGCCAACGAATCCAAAAGAGAACAGAAATTCTTGTATACTGAAGGCTATGCAAGAACGCTACCTGATTTGCTTTCCTGCCAAGCCCCATTAAAAAGTTATCCGGCTTGATGTCTCTATGCATAAACCCTTTAGAATGCATAAATTCTATTCTCGTAAGCTGCAATTATGAAAGGTAAGTTAGCAAACAATTGATAGCTAGTGTATCGTCAAATTACAAATGCAGATGAGGTTTATATTACCATCTGATCAGCCAACATTAGAACTGTCTTCAGCGAAAATTTCCTCCCACAGTAAACAAACAGATCTTCAAGACTGGGTCCTAGCAGGTCTATAACAAGGATGTTATCATCTCCATCAACACCACACCATTTTATGCTAGCAATACCACCTAATAGTCATCAAACTGAAACAATCAATGATCGGATCAATTGAAAATGATCAAAACTGGTGATATTAAATACTCCCTTCATCTCACAAAACGAGTCATACTCCCATTTTCGTTTGTCCCAAAATCAAAGTCGCACTTTTAAACTTTAAGCTATAATATTCTACAATTTTCATTGTTTTTCTGTTCCTTTCTGAAAACCTGATATCTCCGAAAAATTATCTTTTTTCATTTATGAAAATATTTTCAAGGAAAAGATACATACTGAAAAATGAAATATAAGTTTGGTCTTCTAAAATACTCCCTCCGTCCCATTACAAAAGGTACAAAATGAGTTTTGCATAAAAATTAAGGAAAGTGTATAGCGGAGTAAGTGTTGTGAGTATGAAAAGTGAGATAGGAGAGAGAAAGTGGGATAGGGAATAGTAAGGGGATAGATGATGTGAGTATGAAAAGTGTGTCCCATGAATAAATAATTATTAAAAACTTTATTTTTTGGGCTTGTGCCTTTTGTAATGGAACACCAAAATGGGGATTTTATGCCTTTTGTAATGGGACGGAGGGAGTACGACTCATTTTGGAATGGAGGGAGTACATGCCCTTAACTCATGTATGCCATGCCACTGTACAATGATATGATGTACCATGACATTGAAACTAATACAACACTTACTTCCTCCCTGTAAAATGTTATACAGCTTGGCTTCATAAACCAATTGCGGATGCTTTGTCTGCCTGCTTTCCTAGAAACCAAAACGAAAAGTTAAATCATTAAACAACCCAATGCTTAACTCAATCAACAGTTAATTACAGAAACAAAGCAAAATAAGCTTTCTTTTTTTTTTTTTTCCCTAAAATCAAATCTCCATTCTTTTACCACTATAGTCTATAACTGAACTAATTTTTTTATTTTACTTCCCTCAGAGAGGGATTCAACAAGTTCATCTCCAAAATTAATAAACCCAAATTCTAGAAAGTACAAATAATCAAAATCAAAACACACAACACAACACAAGAATAGGAACTTCACAAAACAGAGTATACAGCAATAAATCTTACAATCTTGACAGCAACAATCTCAAAAGTATCCACATGGGTAGCTGCAAGAAATTCAAACATAACAAAAATCATCAAAACCAACAAAATCTTGATCATCAAAAATCAAGCAAAAATCTCACACACACACACAGTAGGATGAGTAGACAGATACCAAGAAAGATTTCACCGAAGGAGCCGCTTCCGATCTTACGACCTAACTTATACTTGTCTCCAACAATTCTCTCCATGAATTAAATCTTCAATCTAAATCCAAGATCTGTTCTTGATTATTTTGAGCTGAGTTGAAACGATTGAGGCGAAAGTTGCTAGGGTTTGTGATTCAGTAACGGAAAATAGAAAAATAATTAAACGGATAGGTAAAGAGAGAGAGAACGAAGGACATGGGACTTGCTCGGCACCAAATAATGCCATGTCACGGCTCTGCTGGCATAATTGATAATTGATAATTATTGACACTATTTTTTGGCTAATATAAAATACTAGCCTAAGCTCGTATCCAAAGTCAAATTTTTTTTTTTTTAAATTTTTTTTGAAAAAAAATTTTTTTAAGGGCAAAATGGGAAAGGAATAAAATAGTGAGAGCAAAATGGTAAAGTCGGCGAATGTAATTATTCATTGTACTGTTAAAGATTCCTTTGCCATTTATAATATAGATTATACTCCGTATTTGTTTTATAATTTTAATCCAAACTACTCCTTCCATTACGAAGGGAAAAAAAAAATACCTTTTTAATTTTTAATTAGGACCTAGAATAAAGATTTTAAGTTTACGAAAAGTTTAAGGAACATAAGGGTAAATTAATAACCTGAATAAGTCATCATAACCAACAATTAAAAGAATAAAATTGAGTTAGGAAGATTATTAATAGGACAATGCTAAGCATATAAAATACTCCCTCCGTCCCAATAGTAGCTTCCCATTTTGCCATTTTGGATGTCCCGTTAATAGCTTCCACTTTTCTTTTTTGGCAAAAGAATCTTTACTATTCCCTCCACTCATTCTCTCTTCTACATTATTTTAATACTCACAACACCATTATAATTTACTATTCCCTCCACTCATTCTCTCTCCTATTTTCAAATTACACTCACAACATTTTTTCTTCCCACCCATTTTATTAATTTGCGTGCAAGAGATTTTTTGGGCAGCTCTTATTGGGACGGAGGGAGTATAAAAGAAGTTTACAAAAATATTGATACAAAATAAGATGACTCTATTTTATTTGTTGCAATGGTTGTATACATGTGATACTCTAACTAAAAACATCAAGACAAAAACTCATGTGAGAACATGAAAACCCGTCTCATTCATGAGACGGGTCGGATCCTGACCCATCACCCGCCCAACAAAGCCAACCCACGCCTCCGCCCAAGCTTTTTGCATATGGGCGGTCGCCCAAGCTGGAATGGGCGGTCGCCCAAGCTGGAATCAGCCCACATTTGCCTTGGCCCAATCCTTCAGCCAACATAAAGTAATAGTTTGTATACATTAAAGTAATAGTTTGTATACATTAAAGTAATAGTTGGTATACATTAAAGTAATACATATATACAGAAAAGTAATAATGTTTTTTCCTATGTTTTCTTCGTTTGGCAAAAGTAATACTTAAAGTAATAGTTTGTATACATTAAAGTAATACATATATACAGAAAAGTAATAATGTTTTTTCCTATGTTTTCTTCGTTTGGCAAAAGTAATACTTATTATAGAAATATGTTACAATTTCATCTATCAAAGTGTTACATTTACTTGTATAAACTATTACATTCATATACATAAGTTATTACATTTCAAAAATAATACATATAGTTTGTATTACATTTGAAAAAAATGGATAAAAACGAGCTTTTATTTTTTTAAAACAGGTATTACGTTTACTTATGACCAATGTTACTTTATATGTATACAGTCATTACATTAAGAGATGGTAACTATTACTTTTGCTCTGAAAAAAAATAATATAAAAAAAAAAAAAATTAAAAAAAAAAAAAAATTGGCCTATAAAAGGCTGCCACGTGGCGGGTCATGCCCCATGGGTCATGGGTCGACCCGTCTCATGCATGAGACGGATCCCATGTTCTCACAGGAGACCGCCTCAAACATCAATAAAATTATGATACATCATTGTGTAACCAAATTTTATAACTTTTTTTATAACCTTAGTATTAGCTTTGTTAATAAAATGTCATTGGAGTTAGCCGATAAACTATGAAATTAATAACGAAGTAATAAAACATAACCCACAAAATAGAATCTCGTACTATGACTCCAACATTACTTTAACATCTATATTATTTAAACAACGAATGTAGCATGTGTATTATAGATAAATAAGCATTTTTAAACAACATACTATGCATCGTTGTTATTTCTAACGGATATTGTTTTTTCTAATAAACGTTAAGTTATTCTAATGGATGGTAATAACTTAACAAACACCAAACACCACCACTTTCATTTGTGGTGGTGGGACGCGGTGGTGGCAAATAGTGGTGGGAGGAAGTGGAGGGTGGTATTGGTGCTAGATGATTGCAATAGGTGTTGGTGGGCGATGGTAGCATGTGGTGGTGGTGGTGGTGGTGTTGGTGGTGGTGGTTGAAGAAGAAAAGAATAATGTTTGTTAAATATATGTGTGTGTAAGTATCCAAATCTGGATCGTCAAAATTCGTTAGAAAGTTAACCGGAATCCGTTAACTGGCCCGCTCCAGGTTAACCGGAACCCGTTAAGCTCCCCGTTGTCAAGCGAACGAGACGTCTCGGGACTGCCGCGTGCATCCCAACATCGAAGCGTACTCAACACACGTCGTTGCACGTAAAAGTTCAGCTTTCCCTGAAAAATGCACTTTCCGGCACTTTCCGAGGGCGTTTCGGACATTTTTCGGCTTGTTATTTTAAAAACGGACAAAACCGGGAAACAATAGAACAAACTCCCATAACATGAGAGTCACAGGGACACGTGGCTTACATGCCACAACTCCCCCATCACCCTTCAATCAAATTCAGAGTGAAAAAACAAACATACCCCTGGTATGCAGTCTCAGTCCGGCCGGACTCATTTGCAGAAAATTCAGAATTGCCAGCAAGTCCCTCCAATTTTCAAAGTTTCACAAAACCCCTTGGTTTTCACTCTCAGTCCGTCCGGACTGATCCTGAATTTTCACCTATAAATACAGAGGTTGTCAAAGCCATTTGTGATAACAAAAAATCACTCCCTTTCACCAAAACCCCACGGCCTAAACTGGTTCTCCCCCTTCCCGAGCCCCGTTTTACCTCGTTTTGCGTGAAAACTTTGTATTTCAATCAAATACAACCCTCGCCACCTCGAAACACCATTTCAAACACTTTTTCGTATCCCGTATACGTCCCCCGAGCCAAAGGAGCCGACCCTAGCCATAGGTAGCTCCCTCTCTCTTTAAACTCTCGTTCCGTCTCGGTTTACGCGCCAGTCGCTACAACCGTTTCGGACGACGTTGTTGAAATGTAGACGTCATCGTCTAAACGAGTCCCGATACGTTTTAATCCGCGATCCTCTTCTCTTCCCGTAAGAGAAGTAATCTCGGGTTAAAACGACGTTCCGGCCCCGTTCCGTTTACTTTTATGTCATTTACAATTTCGGATCATTTGATCCGTCGAACGTCATTTAAATTCCTTTCATTTACAAATTTCGGATCGTTTGATCCGTCGATCGTCATTTACTTTCACGCAAATTTAATCCGTACTAAACACATATACAACTAATGTTGAATCGAAATATTGCAAAATTTATTATTGAAGCATTGTACATATGTATTCTTTTATAATGCAAATGAAACAAATAGAGGGTATTAAAGTAATTCTCAATCCATAATAAATCTTCCCTGTCAAAGTAACGTTCATCTTCATCCTTCATATTCTTGCATATTAAATTGCACATTTTAATTGAGTTTAAACAAATAAGAACGATTCATTACATGCAATGCCCATTGAAATGAATTTTTTTTTTTTCATTATGTAGTAGGACACAACCAAAGAATATGGAATTTCCATGATTGTCAATACTTACCCAAACACAAAGAGGCGTATCGTAACGATTAATACGGTAAGTTGTATCAAACACAACCACGTCACTGAAACTTGCATATGCTCGAACAGAATCACCAAAGGACCAGATTATGTGCTCAAGTTTATTATTTTCATCCATGGTGTAGTCATAACAAAAATCAGCGTCTTGATCCTTCATATTTTTGCATAACTTAATGACTTCCATTGCATCATCTTCACGAGCAACATTACTTTGAGAAGAAATCAAATTACGCACATCTCTATCAGTAAAAGATAAAGAACCTGGCTAAATAACTTTTTCCAGTTCAAGAATCCTAATCATGAGCTTTGTTGTGCATTCTGCTTTGGATTAAGTCATAATTCTATCTTGATCAAGGATTCCAATACTACGATATGCTGGAAGGAATCGAACTTCGTTTTCCTTTAGAAGCTCATGGTTATGAATGTCATTAAATTTAGTAATTCTCCATTGTATAACTCCATAAAAAAACATCTTTAAAAATCATCATTTTGGCTGTACATTTGCATCTTGACGATTTTCGATTTCTTTGTCTTTCCTTTCAGGCACCTTTTCTTTTGGTCTTGGTATTCCAGCTCGATGACATACATATTCTCTTCTATAAATCCCGAGTGGATGTTCCTCACTTCCTAATGTGTGATTGCGACGAATTGAAAATCCGTTTTTCTTAGCAAAGTTACAGTACCTCTCATAAGCCTCATCATCATTCTTAAATGTTTGTCCCACATATGGAGCTACATCAGTGTCACCATTTCCTTCCATTGCAACGTAACATCCATTACTGCCGCACGGACAACAAGCCTTTGGCCCAATTCCAAAAAAGTCATTGATAGGCTCACTTGACATTATTTCCTAATTGAAAGTGCATAATTGATCATAAAAAATGGAGCATAAAGTTTTTATAACACTCACTTGAATACAAATATACTAAATCCCAAAAAAAAAATTAAGAAAATATTATCTATATCAAAAACATCTGAGCATAATGAGCCAAAATAAAAGAATAAAAAACAAATTAATGAATAATGATTAATGATTAAGGCGATGATGTGAGGTATGAAGTATGATTACTTAAAAAGAAAAAGAAAAAAATGGAATAGATTGAATATTGGTTGTAATCATAAAAGGGTATAAAGTTACCTGTAACTTTCAATCTTTCGTTGCTATTATAAATTGAGAGAATTTTATATCTTCATGAATATGGCATATTGGGAAGAGAAATTAAGAGAGATTAAGAAAGATAAAGAGGCGGATCTGTAACAATGTCTAAGATTGTTTCCCTCTTTTTGTTTTTGGTTTTCCCTCCTTTTTATCCCTAATGCTACAAATATTCTATTTGCTATTGCATCCTTGCTTTATTTTTAGTTCATGTACAAGATGAAGGGACATTTTAATCAATAAAAAATTGGTTAGTTGTTAAGATACTCCTACTATGGGTATCCTAACAAATCTCATATATATATATATACATATATATATACATATATATATATAGATATACATATATATATATATACATATATGTATATATATGTATATATATATATACATATGTATATACATATATGTATATATATATATATATACATATATATATATATATACATATATACATATATATATATATATACATATATGTATATATATATATATATATATATATATATATATATATATATATATATATATATATATATACATATATGTATATATATATATACATATATACATATACATATATGTATATATATATATACATATATACATATACATATATGTATATATATATACATATATGTATATGTATATATGTATATATATACATATACATATATGTATATATATATATATATATATATATATATATATATATATATATATATATCAATTTCCCCTCTTTTAATTTCAGAACCGAAGCAAATTTCAGAGCCCTAATTGTCCGTCAATCAAACTCACTATCTCCGTCGTCCATTCAATGGCAAAAGTGGCGAGACTCAACCTCCGATTGCAAAAGGAGCTCAAAAAAATATGCGTAATTATTTTTTTTATTATTTTCTTCAAATGAAAAAAATCAAATCATGCTATAATTTCATCAAGACATCAAATTTATTCTGGGTTTATGATCCACTCGAAAAAACAAAGAAATATGTGCAATTATTTTTCAAATCTGAGCATGTTTTGATCACCTCGTAGACATGTGTTTTTTTCGCCGTTCATAGAGAAGAAAGAGATAAAGGAGTAGGGTGGATCTTAAATGAAGGGATAGGTGGTGATGGGGTTTAATTTGTAGATTATAATTTTTGAATTAACCCCCTCTAAATTGATTTAATATATCATTTACTTTATTGATTTATACTTTACGCCCTTAACAATTGTGTAACTTTAATTTTTATTGATTTCCTAATTTGCCTTTAAAAAGTGGGTCACATGCATTGCACATGTCTATTTAACTAAAAAAATGGATGTCGTTAGCCCTAGGTACATTAAACAAGCATCCAAAACAGATGAGGTACTGTGTTTGTAACGAAAATGAGTTTAGGTATGAAATCCAAACAACCCCTATAGTTGTGGTACCTTTGTGCATTTTTTCCAAACAATTAATATTTTGTTTTCAAAAAAAATAATAATCCGTACTAAACACATATATAACTAATGTTGAATCGAAATATTGCAAAAATTTATTATTGAAGCATTGTACATATGTATTCTTTTATGATGCAAATGAAACTAATAAAGAGGGTATTAAATTAATTCTCAATCCATAATAAATCTTCCCTGTCAAAGTAATGTTCATCTTCATCCTTCATATTTTTGCATATTAAATTGCACATTTTAATTGAGTTTAAACAAATAAGAACGATTAATTACCTGCATGCCCATATGAAGTCGTTTTGTCATTCTGTAGTAGGACACAACCAAAGAATATAGAATTTCCATGATTGTCAATACCTACCCAAACACCAAGAGGCATATCATAACGATTAATGCGGTAATTTATATCAAACACAACCACGTCACCGAAGCTTGCATATACTCAAACAGAATCACCAAAGGACCAGATTATGTGCTCAAGTTTATTATTTTCATCCATGGTGTAATCATAACAAAAATCAGCGTCTTGATCCTTCATATTCTTGCATAACTTAATGACTTCCATTGCATCATCATCACGAGCAACGTTACTTTGAGAAGAAATCAAATTACGCACATCTCTATCAGTAAAAGATAAAGAACCTGGCTCAATACAAAAGATAAAGAACCTGGCTCAATACCTTTTTCCAATTCAAGAATCCTAATCATGAGCTTTGCTGTGCATCGTGCTTTAGATAAAGTCATAATTCTATCTTGATCAAGGATTCCAATACTACGATATGCTGGAAGGAATCGAACTTCGTTTTCCTTTAGAAGCTCATGATTATGAATGTCATTAAATTCAGTAATTCTCCATTGTATAGCTCCATAAAAAACTGTTGGTGTAGTGCCCTGGGCGTTTAGTTATGTTTGACTTATAATCTAAATCGCAATGTAATCGTCTTTATCATTTATTGTAGAGAAAGTTTATTTGGTTCATTATATGTTTACATGTTTATTATATTGAACTGCGTCCCTAGTTATTATGAATAACTAGTATAAGTTGGTAGTGGATAATCATGGAGTTGATTATATGCATGTGATGCACATTGCACTTATGGATACTTGCTAGAGAACAAGTATTGGACATGACCTATCGATGATATTTATGACATGGTCTATAGTCATATATGTCGTGAACAAATCTCATGATAGTCGTGTTATTGAATCCTTTGAACCTGAGATTATCATCGTCTTCCACACGATGAACATTGTGTTTGATATAGTGTAACACTATCTTTAATCGGATAGCAATAAGGGCTATGTTGGCACGATTGGATTCATGTAGGGAAGAATGATAAGTCAAGATGGGATTTGTCCCTCTCGTTGAGAGAGATGTTTGCTTGAGCCCCTCGATGAATAATGTTGATGAAATGTGTGGCCACACTCAAGTGATTTGATAGAGATCAAATGCATTTGGATTATCAATATATTCGGAATCGAGAAAGCATTGAATATGTGAGTTGACATGGACCATGACTCCTGTTCAATTGGACATCATGGACAAAGGGATTATGACAATCAAGCTTTGATGTTATATTTAATTGGGTGAACATAATGACTTGCTAGAAGTCACTTATGTCTTGTGAGGTTGATGTTTCAACTCACTACCAAAATAAAATATAATTCCTAAAGGGTCACACACAAAAAGAACGGATTGAAAATGGCTAAAAGAGTGAAATCTGGGGTCAGGGGACGACTCATCCTCAGTTGGCCCAATTCGTCCCTTGTGAAGGGACGACTGTATCAGAGAGCGTGCAATAGGGGATGACTCGTGTCCCTGGGGATGACTCATCCTGGCGGTGCTGGAAACTCGTTTTGGCTTGGAAAAAGAACTCTTTTCCCTAAAGGTTAGGGATTTATAACCAGTATAAATAGAACCCTTTTGTCCCAGCCATAGGTGACGAAAATTAGAGTTTTTGAAACACTAATTGGTTGATTTTGATTACTAATCAAAGATTAAATTCCATAGATTCATTCTACCAAACAGCCATTGATTATTGAAAAACGTTTCAATAATCGGTGATCATCTAGCAATCAAACAAGAAATATTCTTGGTTCGTTCGCATGTGGATTACCGATAGAGGGTGATTACTTTATCACCAAAAGCTTGATGACTTCAATCGTTGATTTATCACAAGGTTTAGAACAAGGAGAAGATCAAAAAACCTTCATCAACAATTTTTGAGATTCGCTTTGAGGATCCGTTTTTCGAACAAACAAATCGCATTAAGGTATGCAAATTCTATTTCATGTTTCTAATCTCTTCATGCTAGATGGATTCAAGGGCTAGGGTTTTGTTGTTTTTCAAAGTTCTTCCGCTGCGTTTGTAACCCCAAAACCCAATAGTGGTATCAGAGCCCTGTCTTGCCATGATTAGGATTGAAATTGGCATGCTAGATTTAATTGGATTAATTGCTATCCATGCTATATGAAATAGATCTAGATTTTTTGTGTTTTGTTTTTTTGAAAAACAAGTATATGAGATATGCCATGGTCATGATTTATGATGGATTAATATGATTAGTTTATCACATTGGTTGTTGATCTATTTAATATGATTAAAGTAGATTCGTAATTTCTCAAAATTGGATCAAAGTGTTTGTATGAAATTTTGTGAAGCCCTATGTTTATGATTATGTACACATAAAATTTATGTTACAACCATGCGATGTTTGTTATTATGTGTAAAACCTTCTAAATATTTAAGTTTTATGCCATTCCTTGATTAGAACACTTGTAAAATTTTAGGATATTTTGATGTAGTTTTGACTCAGTTGGGTGCATCATTATATCTTAAATTGTGATCAGGATGAGATAATGGTTGATGTAGTTTTGACTCAGTTAGGTGCATCGTTCCATGTCTTATGCGTTTGAAAAAGGTTTTGACTTAATTGGTGCTTTCAAATGAGATTTGACCCAAGGCATAGATAAGATTTAAAACATGTTTTTGACATATGATGTCTAAGAAATCTCATAAAAGATCTAAGAGTCATATAGAGATATGATTGATATTTCTACCTAAATAGCTTGATTTTGGGCATTGACTCAGTTAAACCAAAATCAAGTGAAATATGGATCTTAGCCTACTATGATTATATGATACATGTTTGTATTTGAAGGTGCATAATTTAGTGGGAGTATTTATGAAATACATTATTTGCTCTTAGATGATAAATGTATTGATACTTATGTGTTTCATTGTTTGCATATTTTATTGTAGTAATGGCAACTCACAATAATCAGCCCCTGTCACTGCGATCCGTCCTTGAGAAGGACAAGCTCGAAGAGAACGGTACAAACTATTCTGATTGGATCAGAAGCCTAAGAATTGTTCTAAGGCAAGAGAAGAAAATGTACGTTCTTGACGAACCCGTTCCACCTCACCTGCTGCCAATGCTTCAAGGGCAGATAAGGATGCTCACAAGAAACATGTTGATGATTCTAATGGTGTGACATGCCTTATGCTTGCCACCATGTCTAAGGCCCTTCAGAAGGACCTTGAGTACATGGAAGCTGCTTTTGATCTTGCTGAACGCTTAAAGGAAATGTTCCAAGTGCAAGCAAGACAAGAGAGGTATGATGTGGTTAAAGCCCTAACTGCATGCAAGATGCAAGAGGGGCAGTCGGTTGGTGCTCATGTCCTTAAGATGAAGGGTCACATTGAGCATCTCGAAAGGCTTGAAAATTCGATGAGTTTGGAATTCGCCACAGATTTGATGTTGAATTCATTGCCTGAAAGTTATGGTCATTTTATAATGCACTATCACATGAGTGGCATGGATAAGAATCTCTCGGAATTGCATGCGATGCTTAAGACCGCAGAGAAGAACATCAAGAAGCCCGGAACGACAAACGTGTTAATGGTTAACAAAGGAAAAGGGTTCAAGAAAGATTGCAAAGGTAAAGCAAGTGTTGCTAAACCTAAGGCAAAAGTTGCCGTTGCCGAAGAGGCTCCCAAAGTGTCTCAAAAGGATGCGGTTTGCTACCATTGTCAAGAGGTTGGTCATTGAAAGCGCAACTGCAAGGCTTATAAGGAAGGCCTAAAGGCGAATAAGGGCAATATGATTGCTTCTGATTCAGGTATCTATATGATAGATATTTTCCTTTCTATTTCTAGTTCATGGGTATTGGATATCGGATATGGATCTCACATTTGTTTAAATGTGCAGGGACTAAGGAATAGGAAGCTACTCAAACAAGGTGAAGTTGACCTACGTGTGGGGAATGGAGCAAGAGTTGCTGCATTAGCCGTAGGGACATATGATGTAACTTTACCTAGTGGCTTAGTACTTGTTTTGAACAATTGTTACTATGTTCCAGATTTGAGTAGGAATATTATTTCAGTTTCTTGTTTGGATAATGAAGGGTATAATTTTCTTATTGCGAATAAGAAGTTTTATATTTATTTAAATGATATGCTTTATAGTATTGCAAGTTCATTTAATGGCCTATATGTTCTTGATGTTGATGAGAAACAATATAATGTTGAAAATGTTTATCATGTGGACAAGAAGTCTAAACCGAATGACGTGAACAACACGTTCATGTAGCATTGCCGGCTTGGTCATATAAACGAGAAACGCATCTCTAAACTCCATAAGGATGGTATGTTAGACTCACATGATTATGAATCATATGAGATATGCGAATCTTGTTTATTGGGCAAAATGACCAAACCACCCTACACTAAGAGTAGTGAAAGGGCTAGTGACTTATTGGGCCTAATACATACCGATGTATGTGGACCAATGAGCAGCATTGCTAGGGGAGGATTTCGGTATTTCATTACATTCACCGATGACTTATCTAGATATGGCTATGTCTATCTGATGAAGTCCAAAAGTGAATCGTTTGAGATGTTTAGAACATTTCAAAATGAAGTACAAAATCAACTTGGCAAAACTATTAAAGCACTTCGATCCGATCGTGGTGGAGAATATTTGAGCCAAGAGTTTGACAATCATCTCAAAAACTGTGGAATTGTTTCAGAGTTGACTCCACCCGGAACACCACAATGGAATGGTGTTTCCGAGAGGAGGAATAGAACCCTATTAGATATGGTTCGTTCGATGATGAGTCAAGTTGACCTTCCTATATCCTTTTGGGGACATGCATTAGAGACTCCGCCGCATTCACACCGAACGTAGTCCCTAATAAATTGGCTCCTAAGACCCCACATGAGATGTGGCATGGAAGAAAACCTAGTTTGTCATTCATGAAGATTTGGGGTTGCGAAGCTTATGTGAAGAGACTTGTCTCCGATAAGTTAGCACCTAAATCTGACAAGGTTATTTTCGTTGGTTATCTTAAGGAAACCAAAGGGTATTACTTTTATAACCTCAATGAGAACAAAGTGTTTGTTTCTCAATATGGTACCTTTCTTGATAAACAATTTCTCAATAAAGGAACTAGTGGGAGTAAAGTTGATCTTGAAGAAATTCAAGAACCCAAAAATAACATGGAATCGATATTAGAGACTGAACCAAATCCACAAGGAGTTGTGGAACCGGTTCAAGATCCACAAGTCCATCGTAGATCGAATAGGTTACGATCCGCATCCGAGAGATATGAATTTCTCGTGTCGGAAAGTAATGAAGTGGAAGTCATTGAGAATGATGAACCTACTTCCTATCAAGAGGCGATGTCCACTCCTGATTTGGCTAAATGGTTGGAGGCCATGGAATCCAAATTGCAATCCATGTCGGATAATCAAGTTTGGAACTTGATTGAGCCAACCGAAGGTGTAAAAACCATAGGGTGCAAGTGGGTTTTCAAGAAGAAGACTGACATGGATGGGAAGGTGCATACTTACAAGGCTAGGCTTGTAGCTAAGGGATATAGGCAGACTCATGGTGTAGACTATGATGAAACCTTTTTGCCTGTTGCAATTCTTAAGTCTGTTAGAATTTTGATTGACATAGCTGCGTATGATGACTTTGAGATATGGCAAATGGATGTCAAAAAGGCTTTCCTAAATGGGCAGTTACTCGAGGATGTGTATATGACACAACCCGAAGGTTTTGTCGATCAAAGAAATTCTAACAAAGTGTGCAAGTTGCAGAGATCCATATATGGATTGAAGCAAGCTTCTAGGAGTTGGAATCTTCGTTTTGACGAGAAAATCAAAGAGTTTGGTTTTGTCAAGAACGAAGATGAACCTTGTGTATACATGAAATTCAGTGGGAGCGTAGTACTATTTCTCTTATTGTATGTCGATGATATCTTAGTCATTGGAAACGACATTCCTGCACTTCAGACTGTCAAGTCTTAGTTAGGGAATTGTTTCTCAATGAAAGATATGGTTGAAGCCGCTTACATCCTTGGCATCAAGATCTATAGAGATAGATCTAAAAGGATAATTGATTTGAGTCAAAGTACCTGCATTGACAAGGTTCTTAGAAGATTCAATATGGAAAATTCTAAGAGAGGAAACTTGCCAATGGGTCATGGTGTTACTCTTAGCAAGAATCAGTGTCCTAAGACAACTGATGAGCGAAAGAGGATGAATGAGGTTCCATACGCTTCGGCTATTGGATCTATCATGTACGCTATAATTTGTACTAGACCCGATGTCTCGTACGCCCTAATCATGACGAGTCGATACCAATCTGATCCTGGTGAGAACCATTGGATGGCAGTCAAGACGATCCTTAAGTACTTAAGAAGGACAAATGATGCATTCTTGGTATTTGGAGGGATGGAAGAAGATCTTGTTGTAAGAGGTTACACAGATGCTAGCTTCCAAACCGACAAGGATGATTTTCGATCGCAGTCGGGATTTGTGTTTATTCTAAATGGAGTTGCAATTTGTTGGAAGAGTTCCAAGCAGAGTACCATAGCAGATTCTACAACCGAGGCCGAATATATAGCGGCATCCGATGCAGCTAAGGAGGCAGTTTGGATCAAAAAGTTCATTAGTAACTTGGAAGTTGTTCCAAGTATCACTAATCCGGTGGAACTTTATTGTGACAATAATGGTGCCATTGTGCAAGCAAAGGAACCAAGGTCACATCAGCGATCCAAACACATACTTAGATGTTTCCATCTCATTCGAGAGTTCATTGATCGGGGAGAAGTTAAGATATGCAAAGTATCAACCGATGATAACATTGGGAATCCGCTTACAAAGCCCCTCGCACAAGCAAAGCATGATGGTCATGTGAGGTCCATGGGTATACGATACATAGATGGAGCCTAGTGCAAGTGGGAGATTGTTGGTGTAGTGCCCTAGGCATTTAGTTATGTTTGACTTATAATCTAAACGGCAATGTAATCGTCTTTATCATTTATTATAGGGAAAGTTTATTTGATTCATTATATGTTTACATGTTTATTATATTGAACTGCATCCCTAGTTATTATGAATAACTAGTATAAGTTGGTAGTGGATAATCATGGAGACAATTATATGCATGTGATGCACATTACACTTATGAATACTTGCTAGAGAACAAGTATTGGACATGACATACCGATGAGATTTATGACATGGTCTATAGTCATATATGTCGTGAACAAATCTCATGATAGTCGTGTTATTGAATCCTTTGAACCTGAGATTATCATCGTCTTCCACACGATGAACATTGTGTTTGATATAGTCTAACACTATTTTTAATCGGATAGCAATAAGGGCTATGTTGACACGATTGGATTCATGTAGGGAAGAATGATAAGTCAAGATGGGATTTGTTCCTCTCGTTGAGAGATATGTTTACTTGAGCCCCTCGATGAATGATGTTGATGAAATGTGTGGCCACACTTAAGTGATTTGATAGAGATCAAATGCATTTGGATTATCAACATATTCGGAATCGAGAAAGCGTTGAACATGTGAGTTGACATGGACCATGACTCATGTTCAATTGGACATCGTGGACAAAGGGATTGTGACATTTGATTATCAAGGAATTAAGCTTTGATGTTATATTTAATTGGGTGGACATAATGACTTGCTAGAAGTCACTTATGTCTTGTGAGGTTGATGTTTCAACTCACTACCAACATAAAATATAATTCCTAAATGGTCACACACAAAAGAGCGGATTGAAAATGGCTAAAAAAGTGAAATATGGGGTCAGGGGACGACTCGTCCCCAGTTGGCCCAATTCGTCCCTTGTGAAGGGACGACTGTATCAGAGAACGTGCAATAGGGGACGACTCTTGCCCTATGGGATAATTCGTGCTCACGACTCATGCCCCTGGGGATGACTCGTCCTGGCGGCGCTGGAAACCCGTTTTGGCTGGGAAAAATGACTCTTTTCCCTAAAGGTTAGGGATTTATAACAAGTATAAATAGAACCCTTTTATCCCAGTCATAGGTGACGAAAATTAGAGTTTTTGAAACACTAATTTGTTGATTTTGATTATGAATCAAAGATCAAATTCCATAGATTCATTCTACCAAACAGCCATTGATTATTGAAAAACGTTTCAATAATCGGGGATCATCTAGCAATCAAACAAGAAGTGTTCTTGGTCCGTTCGCGTGTGAATTACCGATAGAGGGTGATTACTTTATCACCAAAAGCTTGAAGACTTCAATCGTTGATTCATCACAAGGTTTAGAACAAGGAGAAGATCAAAAAACCTTCATCAACGGTTTTTGAGATTCGTTTTTGAGATTCGCTTTGAAGATCCATTTTTCAAACAAACAAATCGCAATAAGGTATGTAAATTCTATTTCATGTTTCTAATCTCTTCATGCTAGACAAATTCAAGGGCTAGGGTTTTGTTGTTTTTCAAAGTTCTTCCGCTGCATTTGTAACCCCAAAACCCAACAAAAACATCTTTAAAAATCATCATTTTGGCTGTACATTTGCATCTTGACGATTTTCGATTTCTTTGTCTTTCCTTTTCAGGCACCTTTTCTTTTGGTCTAGGTATTCCATCTCGATGACATACATATTCTCTTCTATAAATCCCGAGTGGATGTTCCTCACTTCTTAATGTGTGATTGCGACGAATTGAAAATCCGTTTTTCTTAGCAAAGTTACAGTACCTCTCATAAGCCTCATCATCATTCTTAAATGTTTGTCCCACATATGGAGCTACATCAGTGTCACCATTTCCTTCCATTGCAACGTAACATCCATTACTGTCGCACGGACAACAAGCCTTTGGCCCAATTCCAAAAAAGTCATTGATAGGCTCACTTGACATTATTTCCTGATTGAAAGTGCATAATTGATCATAAAAAATGGAGCATAAAGTTTTATAACACTCACTTGAATACAAATATACTAAATCCCAAAAAAAAAATCAAGAAAATATTATCCATATCAAAAACATCTGAGCATAATGAGCCAAAATAAAAGAATAAAAAACAAATTAATGAATAATGATTAATGATTAAGGCGATGCTGTGAGGTATGATGTATGATTACTTAAAAAGAAAAAGAAAAAATGGAATAGATTGAATATTGGTTGTAATCATAAAAGGGTATAAAGTTACCTGTAACTTTCAATCTTTCGTTGCTATTGTAAATTGAGAGAATTTTATATCTTCATGAATATGGCATAATGGGAAGAGAAATTAAGAGACATTAAGAAAGATAAAGAGGCGGATCTCTAACAACGTCTAAGATTGTTTTCCTCCTTTTGTTTTTGGTTTTCCCTCCTTTTCTATATATATATATAAAGGCATAAGTGAATGAAGTAATTTTTCCCTCCAAAAATCTCAAAGTACAAGTGGAATTCAAAAGGTCATCTTTCTCTACTTCCAACAAATCTAATAATAATACTATTAAAAACAACAAAATTTATAATATTTTTAATAGGGAATTCCTATTTGCACCATCCTTTTATAATTTTTGTAAAAGTGGAAAAGAAATTTGTGTACTCATTGTAGTAAAACACTTAGAACTAATTTAAAAATAAAAAAAATATTTTTCTCCATCTCAAAAAGATAGGATAGTTCTAATTTAATTTTGATAGTAAGTTTGATTTATTTTTGACCAAAAATTTGATATTAACACAACATTAATATCAATAGCATTTTTAAAAGTTTATTTGAGTTATTTAGTTTCATTATTTTCTAGATCAATGTTCAATTAAGTTAACATTAAAAATAAAGTGAGTATATTTTTTTGAAACGGGGTAAATATAAAATTACAAAAAGTTGAAGACATTTTACTACAATCTCCTACTCCTTTTGTTTTAAAATAAATATAAAAAAAATTGGGATGGGAAGAGATTTTTTTTTCAAACCCAGTATTTTCGCATTTAAATAGTGGTCAATAGCCAATGATTTGGTCTTCACTATTTACAGGTTTTACAGAAATAAATTTTAAAAATTCACTCTCGCCCTGTTTTTTTTTTTTTTTTTTTTTGAAAGTGCCCACTATGACATTGAGACAACGATTTTGGGACACAGGCAAATGAACATGCTATTTTACAATTAAAAATGCCTATAAATACGAAAAAATTATAAATTTTCCATTTTCGTAGGCAAATAAACATGTTGTTCGTCGATTTTATCTGTTTACTCACTCATGTTGGTCTGTTTTTTAAATAATCTGTTTTTAGTAATGGTCAATTGTATGTTATTTTGTGTAAGATAAAT
Organism: Adenophora triphylla var. japonica; assembly: GCA_022495995.1. Classification (NCBI taxonomy): domain Eukaryota; kingdom Viridiplantae; phylum Streptophyta; class Magnoliopsida; order Asterales; family Campanulaceae; genus Adenophora; species Adenophora triphylla. The sequence goes on from JAFEMH010001337.1 coordinate 322,985, forward strand.
AATCGTGTTGGGTTGAAGATTTTAATATGTGACGAAAGAAAAAGACCGTGGATGACACCACAAATGTTGTGTACAAGAATTTTTTTTTAAAGTTTGTAATTTTTATTATTAATGCCAGCATATATTTTTGTTGTATACTTTTTATTTTATTTTCCTAAATTAACCTTTATAGTTATAGTAACTTTTTTTGGTTTAATTTCTGCTATTTATCAAAAAATTTGATCGTGTGTTTAACACACGGGTGTTACGCTAGTTATCCCTAATGCTACAAATATTCTATTTACTATTGCATCCTTGCTTTATTTTTAGTTCATGTACAAGATGAAGGAGCATTTTAGTCAATAAAATATGGGTTAGTTGTTAAGATACTCCTACTGTGGGTATCCTAATAGATCATATATATATATATATATATATATATATATATATATATATATATATATATATATATCAATATATATCAATTTCCCCTCTTTTAATTTCAGATCCGAAGCAAATTTCAGAGCCCTAATTGTCCGTCAATCAAACTCACTATCTCCGTGTCACGACCCTAATCCTAGGCACTGTTTTAAGCATTTGTTGAGCACGCGGGGGTGGGGTGCGTGGCATTTCATTTTATGCATTTCATAATATTTGTGATTTTTATGTGTTTGTTTAATATTTTAATAATTTAATTGGCCTTTTAAGTATGTTACTAAATTAACTTTAAATATTTGATGTTTAAATGAACCAAATAGGAGTTGTGTAGTGAATTTATAATATTGAAAAATTTAAATAAAAGCTTATAAAATGATGAGGTGCTAAAGTGTAACAATTATAACTTAAGTTATCTAATTTGATCAACTAAGGTAATGGAGGAGCTTATATGGAAATATGTTAATGTATATCTCTTTTCCTTGGAGAGAAAACCTCATAATCAAAACTCCAGTAACATTGTTCTTTCTCTGTTCCAAGAAATGCCTAGGGTTCTTTCTTCCTTCCAAAATTCATTATAAATTCGTTTCTTGCCCGTTCTTCGATCCATCAGCGTCTAAATGTTGAGGAAGCCGAGGGGATCATTTCTATCCGGATAAAGCTTTTTCACTTTCGTATTATTTTGGTAAGTTATTATGTCCTTTCCTTCAATACTTGTTCATTTGAGGTTTGAAGTTGTTATTGTTAATGTATAAAATGTTGCATGTCAATTTTGGGCATTTTAATTGGTTTTAGAATAAATGGAAAATAGGTTTTGAAATATTTTTCTTTGAGTTGGAAATGTATTGGAATGAGTTGAATTAAGGTTTGATTATGGTGTTGTTGTTAAGGTGAAAGGATAGGAATAATTTAAGGTTAATGTTATAATGGTTGGATGTCGCTTTGGTACATTTTACTTGGGTTGAAATGGTTTATGGATGAGTTGCATTATGAGTATATGATGTTACTAGCTTAGTATGAAAGTCTTGAGGTATAAATTGTTGTTTGTTAGTTTGAACCATTTTCATTTGGTTTTGGAATGAATTGGATTAAGGTTTTGGAGAAGTATAAGTGAGTGATGGTATAAGGTTTTGGATTGAATTAGAAATGTTAAATGAAATTTTGGTAACATGGTTCTTTGAGTCTAGAAGGTAGGGAAATGGTTTGGTATGAGTTGTAGGGAGGTTGGGAATATGTGTTGTTGCTTAAGGAGCCAAGAGAAGGAGTATATGAATGATTGGTTTTGGTCTTGCTGATGTTTCAGCTGCTGTACTGATTTTCTGAAGAGGGCATGACTCGTGCCCTCCAGCACGAGTCATCCCCTTCCCCCAGTCGTGGCAACGAGTCGTGCATTTTGATGCACTCGTGCTGCTTTTGAGTGGCACGACTCATGCTGTGGGGCACGAGTCGTGCCTTGCCCTGTTTCTGTTGAATCATTTTCTAAGCAATTTATCCCTAACTACCTAAAGTATTTTTGAACCAATGGAACACTCTAATCATAGTACAACTTATGAGTTGTTCATAAATGTCTTAACTTGTCAAAAAGGATATTAGGAAGATGAATAAATATTGTCTTGAAAATGGTTGAAAGGCATTATGGAAACTTCACCAAAGTTGATCAAAACTTGGTAAATCAATCTTGAACCTTTTATGAATGGTACTTAATGTTGTATGTGAATATGTAGGGCTTGCTTGTGATACATTGTGCCCATAATTGGTTTCATATTCATGGTGTTGTGGTTCAATCATGTTTGAAATGCAAGTTGCACTATTGTGATGGTTTTAACATGAGTAATATTACCATGTTGTGTATTGATATTCCTATGGTGGATTTATTTTCAAGTAACTGTTTATGTGCTTGAATGTTTATATCAGCTGATGTTTAGGGGTATAATGAAATACGATCAATTATGGAAAATGTTCTATAAGGTGATCGAATTACGTTATACCTATGACTGTCCCCTTCTATGGCCACAGTTGGGGTGACAACTTCTCTATTGAGCCAAAAGCCTTTACAGATAGTGAGTAATCTTATATGGTTCTCTGAAAAATGAGTCTTATAAGATGTGAATATGCCTAAGCAGTTCACCAAAGAGAGGAGTTTTTACTCCCACGTTGTATGACATATTGTTCAGACGGGAAAGGTAAACTGAGGTAACGTAATATATTTACCGCTTTTCACAAGGTATTATGTATACACTTGTTATGTGATGTATCTTCTGTGGCATCTTGTTGCATCATAATAGCTTGCTGAGATTTATTCTCACCCCTTCTCCCTTTACTATTTTAGATCGCGCTGAGACAGGTGACCCGAACCAGTGAGGCCCGGGGAAGGAGTTTGGACTATTTTCTTTTGGGTTTTGTCAGGATACGTTGTATGGTTGGTTTATGTTTGCGAGTATCAATTGGATATTTCTATTTTGGGAAAACTTGTACTTAGTATTATTTTGTAAACCGTTTTCATTTGTGTAAATGATGTAAGTAAAACAGGTTGTGGTTTTCATAAAGGTTGTTTTATAAACTTACCTCCAAGTGGAGATGCATATAGTTAGTTTTATGTTGGTTTATGAAGGTTGATTTTCTACATTTAAAAGTTAAACAAAAGTTTTTAAATTTAGGTGATTTTTCTAGTAAGGGGACCCTCCCGCTCGGGGCACGAGCTAAGGTTCCGGGTCGGGGTCCCCACACTCCATCGTACATTCAATGGCAAAAGTGGCGAGACTCAACCTTCGATTGCAAAGGGAGCTCAAAAAAATATACGTAATTATTTTTTTATTATTTTCTTCAAATGAAAAAAATCAAATCATGCTATAGTTTCATCAAGACATCAAATTTATTCTGGGTTTATGATCCACTTGCAAAAACAAAGAAATATGTGCAATTATTTTTCAAATCTGAGCATGTTTTGATCACCTCGTAGACATGTGTTTTTTTCGCCGTTCATAGAGAAGAAAGAGATAAAGGAGTAGGGTGGATCTTAAATGAAGGGATAGGTGGTGATGGGGTTTAATTTGTAGATTATAATTTTTGAATTAACCCCCTCTAAATTGATTTAATATATCATTTACTTTATTGATTTATACTTTACACCCTTAACAATTGTGTAACTTTAATTTTTATTGATTTCCTGATTTGCCTTTAAAAAGTGGGTCACATGCATTGCACATGTCTATTTAACTGAAAAAATGGATGTCCTTAGCCCTAGGTACATTAAACAAGCATCCAAAACAGTGAGGTACTGTGTTTGCAACGAAAATGAGTTTAGGTATGAAATTCAAACAACCCCTATAGTTGTGGTACTTTTGTTGCATTTTTTGCAAACAATTAATATTGTGTTTTCAAAAAAAAAAATTAATCCGTACTAAACACATATACAACTAATGTTGAATCGAAATATTGCAAAAATTTATTATTGAAGCATTGTACATATGTATTCTTTTATAATGCAAATGAAACTAATAAAGAGGGTATTAAAGTAATTCTCAATCCATAATAAATCTTCCCTGTCAAAGTAACGTTCATCTTCATCCTTCAGATTCTTGCATATTAAATTGCACATTTTAATTGAGTTTAAACAAATAAGAACGATTCATTACCTGCAATGCCCATTAAAATGAAGTTGTTTTTTCATTCTGTAGTAGGACACAACCAAAGAATATGGAATTTTCATGATTGTCAATACCTACCCAAACACCAAGAGGCATATCATAACGATTAATACGGTAAGTTGTATCAAACACAACCACGTCACCGAAACTTGCATATGCTCGAACAGAATCACCAAAGGACCAGATTATGTGCTCAAGTTTATTATTTTCATCCATGGTGTAGTCATAACAAAAATCTGAGCATAATGAGCCAAAATAAAAGAATAAAAAACAAATTAATGAATAATGATTAATGATTAAGGTGATGCTGTGAGATATGATGTATGATTACTTAAAAAGAAAAAGAAAAAAATGGAATAGATTGAATATTGGTTGTAATCAAAAAAGGGTATAAAGTTACCTGTAACTTTCAATCTTTCGTTGCTATTGTAAATTGAGAAAATTTTATATCTTCATGAATATGGCACAATGGGAAGAGAAATTAAGAGAGATTAAGAAAGATAAAGAGGCGGATCTGTAACAATGTCTAAGATTGTTTCCCTCCTTTTGTTTTTGGTTTTCCCTCCTTTTTATCTCTAATGCTACAAATATTCTATTTACTATTACATCCTTGCTTTATTTTTAGTTCATGTACAAGATGAAGGGGCATTTTAGTCAACAAAAAATGGGTCATTTGATAAGATACTCCTACTGTGGGTATCCTAACAAATCCCATATATATATATATATATATATATATATATATATATATATATATATATCAATTTTCCCTCTTTTAATTTCAGAACCGAAGCTAATTTCAGAGCCCTAATTGTCCATTAATAAAACTCACTATCTCGTCCATTCAATGGCAAAAGTGGCGAGACTCAACCTCCGATTGCAAAAGGAGCTCAAAAAAACATGCGTAATTATTTTTTAATTATTTTCTTCAAATGAAAAAATTCAAATCATGCTATAGTTTCATCAAGACATCAAATTTATTTTGGGTTTATGATCCACTCGCATAAACAAAGAAATATGTGCAATTATTTTTCAAATCTGAGAATATTTTGATCACCTCGTAGACATGTGTTTTTTTTGAAATTCATAGAGAAGAAGAGATAAAGGAGTAGGGTGGATCTTAAATGAAGGGATATGTGGTGATGGGGTTTAATTTGTAGATTATAATTTTTGAATTAACCCCCTCTAAATCGATTTAATATATCATTTACTTTATTGATTTATACTTTACACCCTTAACAATGAATGTCGTTAGCCCTAGGTACATTAAACAAGCATCCAAAACAGATGAGGTACTGTGTTTGCAACGAAAATTAGTTTAGGTATGAAATCCAAACAACCCCTATAGTTGTGGTACTTTTGTTGCATTTTTTCCAAACAATTAATATTGTGTTTTCAAAAAAAAAATTAATACGTACTAAACACATATACAACTAATGTTGAATCGAAATATTGCAAAAATTTATTATTGAAGCATTGTACATATGTATTCTTTTGGTAATATTTTGAATCTAAGAAGTTTTAAATTTGATCAGTTAAATAAATATTCACATAGATGATTAAATATATGAAAGTTTAAATTTTTTTTTGGGAAAATAGTAATTTTGCAAATTTTGGATCTTAAAATATTTGGTGGAATACAATAAATTAATAAATTATTTATAAACTAATTATAAATATCATGGAATAACGGTCGAGTTAATATATAAACCATGTTACATGAAAAAAATTGGGGAAAATAAAAAATTACCCTAAGTTGAATCTCGAAATATACATGCAAATATAATTTATGGGTTAATTTCTTAAAATCAATCATAATAACATGAAATAAGTGCAGAATCTTAAAATTTCCAATAATTAAAAATTAATTTGAAAAAAGAAAAGTAAATGATTCCAAAAATACCCAAATTGAAGGCTCGAAATAATATAGAAATAATTATTAATTGTGAACGGTATAAACCGAGATATGAACATGGGCTAGTCCGGGCAAGGCCCAAATGGATTGGGCCATAAACATAATTCATACAAGTCTCATATACGACGAAGGGAGTGGGCTTTCCCTACCTTCCTCGTACTTGCCTCCTCGTCATTTCCCTTATGTCGACATGGGTATAGAAGGCGGATAATGACCAAGGCCCAATAACACCGAGGAAGGTCTCCCTCCAAGGCTGAGCAAGGCTCCCTTGACGACGAGGAGACCTCCTCTGCTATCAAGCAAGCAGGAAATGAGCTTCCCATTTTGCTCGGCATTTCTCCTCAGCATCAACATAAATCGACCTGGTTACTATGACGAGGATCCTTCTCCCCGGCGCACATGCAGAATTGCAGTTTATACAATCATATTCAATTTGGGACTGTGAGCAGTTATAATCCCTCTAGGATTATAACCATATCTCACACAAATTCAGGCCCAACAAGGATTCAACAATTATATTCCTACTTGGAGTAATATCTTATCTCTTAGCAATCATATTCAACATGTATTATACAATGCTATACCTATATATACAAGCCATAGTTCACATATTTTGGTACATTATCTTTTGACTCTAAACTCTTGTCAATTGATTTCTCTCTCTCAAAGCACATAAGCTTACTCTCATGCCGGGGGGCCTTCGCCGGTGGAGCCCCGGCTTAGTTTACGTGTTTGTTCATCTTTTTCAGGCTATTCAATCGCCAGAGTACAACCTTCCACTGGATTTGGTCTGATCCGAACGTTTTTGGCATCATCAGTTTAGTTCCATTGACGGGAAACGATTCGAATACCCATTGAATAGCTTGAAATCTTTTTGTTTGGTAGAAAAAAAGTCAATTTTGGCCAGAAAAATTCTGTTTTGGCTGGAGAAAATCTGTTCCGTTAGAAAATTCAAAGTTTGCTTGGAAATTTCCGTTCGCCTGGAAAAACTTTCTGCCGGAAAAATCTATTTGGCCTGAAAAGTAGACCGCCTGAATTCGGTTTACCGAAAAACTCTGTTTGGCTGCAAAAATTATGTTCTCATAAGAATTCTGTTTGAAACACGATCCTAATTCCCATGGAGGACGGACGTACTGTTAGTGTTACAAATGAAGAGCGTGTTCATGTGGAGGACATTCCTATCAATACAAGGACTGGTCTTCCTTTCGCTAATGGGGAATTACCTCCCCCACCACCATTGGTAGATGGCCTGCCCCCCTAGGGATGACCCTGCATCCTAGGGGACAACCGGCAGCCGAGGTAATCATACTAAACCTTCCTCGTCATAAGAGAGGAAGATGACTTGGTAGCCAGACGATGAAGAATGCTGAGAAGGGAGAAACTGGGACCTCTACCCAGCAGATTGATCGTAGAAATCTCTTGCACCAACAGATGGAGACCTTGCAACGTATTTACGAAACTCAGAATGCTCTCTTGCAATTGGATCCCGAGCATTTGTTAGCTGAATTTATAAGGCCTACGAGGACTGGAAACTCCCTCGGAGGGGAAAGTCATGATGACAGGCGTGGTAGTCTGGGGAATGGAGAAATTCTTCCCCGTAGCCAAAATCCCCCTCATCTTGAATTTGCTGCCCGTTCTAAGCAAAACCCTCCTGAGATCCCACCTCATCCTAGGTCGAAGGGACATGTAAATGAGAACGTGATAGATCTGAGGAGTCACCTGAACCAACAAAGGGATCAGGAGGTAAACTCTACCGACTTTCGAGCAAGGCCCAGTCAGGGAAAACAAAGAACTCCATCTTGTCACAACATTCCTCTTCGTCCCAACTACCCTCCTCAGCCTAGAAGCCCTCCTCGTCACAGGAGCCCTCACCGACCGAGAAGCCCTCCTCGTCACATAATTCCTCTCTCTGAGAAGGAACAAAGGAGGGATAGAACACCATCCAGACATGGAGATAACCACCAAGAGCCCGAGGAACATAGCCCGGTGATGGAGAAAATTCCACTGTGTAATAAAAATCTTGCAAGTGTACAAGTTACCGAAGTAGCAATATACAAAAGTAAGGGTCGAACCACAGAGACTTGAGTGAATTAACAAGTTGATTTAATTAGTGTAAACGAAACAAGAGGGGGGTTTGATTTTGATTGATTAAAATAAACTAAATTGAAAAGCAAATAAATTAACTAATTAAAATAAAACAGATATGGAAATCAAGAATGACAAGGATTCACGGATTGGGTTTCACAATTATCTCCTTCCTATGCTAATTTATAAAAACAATTACTAATCTTGTTCAAGAAATCGTTCACTTTAATAAGAGTTGGGACGGTTAGATGGCCGAATTGCAACCCTATTATTACTTCGATGTAATGTTTTCCGCAAGGTCTACAATACATCCAAGTAATACGTTTAAAAACCAAGGAACTAATGATTTTGGACCTTTTTGATTTCCGCAAGGTCTTCAATTGGATCTATTCAATGAAATCTAGGCCAATGTGAAAATTACCCACGCAAGTATAGTAATTTAAATCCTAGTAATTTAAAGACCAACAAAATCAATCAATAATGTTGGAAGTCTAAAAATAAATTAAGCAAATTCCATTGAACATGAACAAGAAAAGTGTGGAAGAATTAAAACATCATTAGCTTAAGAATTCGACAATTTTTACATCCAATCCGCGAAAGAGAATTTAGCTACTCATAATAAAAATTACAAAAATAAAATAAAACATAAAAATCATAAACCTTCAATTGAATCGGGGACGGAGGAAGTAATTATTTTCTTTTCCTCCTTCTACCTACACTACGGCATAATCAATTCCTGGGAATTAGTCCCTCTTCACCTTTTCTCAGAGAAACCAAGTCTTTCTTTATAACAATCCCTAGGTTGACACAAAAAGTATGCGAGCCAGTGTGAAAGCCCAATCAAACAACAGGCCCAATCAGGCCCAAAACCATGCTCCTACATGGCTCGTACTCATGAGTCATTCTCGCTACCCCAACTCATTCTGATAAAATCAAATGCCCTTCCTGCCTTGTTCCTCATTAGCCATGTATGCCTTAGTACTCGTTTCGTTCCGAAATTTTGCCATCGCACTTTGACCACTATTATGAATTCTTTTGCACTTCGCTCTTTGAGATCTTATTTTTAACTTTAATCCACGAATTTTTATAAATCAAATTTCCTCCCAAATTTCCATATTTCCAGTTTAGTCCCTGAATTTCCAATAAATTACAATTTGGCCCTTGAACTTCCAAAGTGGGTACTAATCCTCCGTTTTCAGCATTGTTGCACTTCAGTCCCTGAACTATCAAAACACTAACAAAATACATTAAATTCTCAAGGTTTCGAGCAGAAAATAAGCTAGGAAATATATCTTTTGGATGGGTAAAACCACATCCATCAAATACCCCCAAACTTACCTTTTGCTCGTCCTCGAGTAAATCAAAAGAACTAAACAAAAACAAAACTACCCTAACAACTAAAAACAATCGACATAAAATATTTTTTTGATATGTTCTCAATATATACAAGGTTGTCGGCCAAACAAGTCTCAGATTCTCACATAATATGCTAAACAAGTGCCAATGAGAATATGCAATTACAATTACATTAATGCATCTAACCCACAATTTTCCACCTCGGCCTGAATGATGAATGAAATATGGGAGATCATTGTTACCAAAGTAAGATATTTTATAGGGTCACTAACCACATGCTCTAAATCAATGCTACTAAGATGAAATTTCTGCACAAGGGACACTCATATGCATATTTAAACAAAACTGTCAACCCGGCTACTCTTTAGGGATCAAATATGGCTTTACGGTTTGTAATGTTTCGCGATAAACGCGGGCTAGGTTCACGGCTCCAAATGAAGGCAAGGACATACGAAGTCAAGCAAGTAAAACTAGAAAGTCTTCATCTTACATTCTCACATTGAAATTTATCACTCCACTCCAAGCCAACCCATTGATTTAACCCCCAAACTTATAATTTTGTATACTTTCAAACTTGGGCTTGATCACCTTTCTTTCTTTTTGATCTCTTTCCACTTCAACATTAGAGAGGGCTCGGCTTTTCTTTTTTTTTTTTTTTTTTCTCTTTTTTTTTTTCACTTTGCACAAATATATCACGGAGAATGTGCATTCAATACTTTTAGCTCAAGCCCCTCTTTTCATTACATAACATGCCCCTTTTTTTTTTCATGACCACTTTCCACTCAACCCTTTGATTTTCCAAACTTCACCCAAAAATTCCCATTCATTCCCTAGTTTCACTTTCTTGAAAAGGTAAGAAAATAGTGTATAAGTTAAAAGGGTAGGATAATGAGGGTACAAAAGAAGGCGAATGGTGGTCTAAAATAACCTCCCACTTTGTGAGAGATTCCATTCTTTTTCAAGCTCAAAAGGGGTTCTAGCGGAAAATTTTGTATAAGTGACGAGAAAGTTAAAGGCTCACAAATAGGGTTCAAAGAAATAGCCACATATCACTTCCCGAATAGCCTAATTGATGTGTTATCGACATAATATGCAAACATGTTCTAGGGACCCCGAGAATGTCAAAGTGATCCTATAAAGGTCTCCTAAATTGGTAACAATGATCAAGAAGAATGATGGAAGTGAATGGTGGTGCAATTGTGTTTTACATGTATTAATGCAATTCTAATTAACATATTCAAATTGGCACAAACTAGTAAAACTCAATCAAAAACTCTCTCAAATCATCACCGACGTTGGCCAACTTCCAAACATATAATGAGAACAAAATTTTTTAAATTTTTCTATTTTTTTGGAGGGTGACACTATATACACTCCCCTATAAACCCACAAACTCGGAGAGATATCTACCCCCAAACTCAAAACATGCTATGTCCTCATAGCAAAGAGAACAAAAGCATGCCTCGGGTTCAAAGGACGATATGACACAACGAAGCAAATAAATAAAGTAATAAAACATACCTACTTGGGTTGCCTCCCAATTAGCGCATTTGGTTAAGGTCGTTAGCCCGACCATTGCCCCACTTACTTGGGGTTGAGATTGGCCTCAATGGATTTGGCCTTTGCTTTTCGGCCCTTTGACCACCTTTGATTTTCTCGGGCACAAATGCCCACTTCCTTCCATGCGTAGGTCCCTTTCTTAATTAATTCAGGTGGAGCCCACGGAACTTTGGGTGCTTTATGCTTCACCCTTTTTCTTTTCTTTTTGTTGGGGCTCTTGCCCCCAAACTTAGTTTGTTCCTTCACCTGCGGAACATATTCCTCAACAAGATCAAAGAGGTTATCTTGAACAAAAATATTAGCAAAAATAGTCTCAGATAAATCAAGCAAATAACTCTCCTCTCTAGGCACCTGTGATTTTAAGGGGACAAGAAGGTTGTGTGATGAACCCAACTCCTTTTGGGAGTGATTTAGGGGGTGATATGGTCCGTCACTCCTCGAGTGTTGATCGGCCTTAATGTTGCTAGCCATGTGACAAACGTCCACATTATCCCTAATTTTCTCACCGTCATCCACACAATAATTCTCAATCGCAAAATCCATAATGTACCCTATAAATTCCTTCTTAGGTGGAGGTTCTTTACAATTTTCAAACATGGAGAACCTAATCTCCTCCCACATCACAGTCAATGCAATATTACCATGTGGCACATCTATCACTGATTTGGTGTCAAACAGAAAAGGTCTCCCAAGTAATATGGGAGCCCCAAATTCATCGCCCTCATGATTTTCCATACTTACCACCATAAACTCAACTGGAATTACAAATTTATCTACTTTAACCAACACACCCTCTACAACTCCTATTGGTCGTTTAACCGACTGATCAGCCAATTGCAAATTCCTTGTAGGAGGTTGCAAATTTTGTAATCCCAAATCCCTGAAAATATGGTACGGCATTACGTTGATACTAGCTCCTAGATCCATTAAACCATTAAAATTTTGACCCCCTAAAGTAATCGGAATAGTAAAACATTCGGGATCTTTTCTTTCTTTTTCTTTATTCAACACATCCACACCACCAGAGGGTATGGTTTTTCCAACATCATGACAAGTGGATTCATGATTACTAGCAGAAAAGACATCATGAATGACCCCCAAACTTCTCTCTTCCTCACAAGCATAATTATCATTATCAACATCACAGAGAGAAGAGAGAAATACCTCCTCATTCTCATCGCTTTCATCCCAAATAGTCACAATAGACTTGGCTTGCTCTGGTGGATTTTGAAAATTTTCTTGTCTTTGGCCTTGTACCGCTTTCACCAACTGTCCAATTTGGGTCTCAGAATCTCGCATGGCAGCCTCATGATTTCTGAAGGCTTGTTGTTGTTCCATCTTGTACTGTTGTTTCTCCATCTTTAACTGCATCATGGGCTCTTCCCAAGGCTCTCTGTTCCTCTAAAAAGGCCCCTGAGGTGGTGGTTGGGGATGGAGAGTTTTATTCGGTTGATTTCCACCCCATGACAGGTTGGGATGCCTCGGCCCTGCTTGCCCTCCTAGATTGTATGCATTCCCGTACTGATTGTTGCTTGGTGGGGACCTTTGCATATATGACTGCATCGCCTGCACCTGCTCATGATCATATAAATGGGGACTAGTGGTGGGACAAACTTCATAAGAATGAGTGTTAGAACCACAAGTTACACAACTATCATGCATTACATTACCAACAGATGACACAGTGGAAGCAGAATTGGAAATACTACTCATGGCCAACTTATCAAATTTTTGATTCAGAAGTGCAAATTGTTTTATGATCTCATCACTTATCCCTATTCCATTCACACTATTTGTTTTTCCCCTTGACCCCTCTGTTGCGAATTAGATGCCAGTCTTTCAAAAAGGTCTTGGGTCTCATCCGCAATTTTGGCTCCTAAAGAGCTCTCCCGCCGTTAACCAACTATAGCCTCGATCGGCTTGTGTCAACCCACCATAGAAAGTTTGATGCAATAAAGGTTGAGAAAAATTGTGGTGGGGACATTGCACCAAGAGCATTTTAAATCTGTCCCATGCTTCATGAAATGCCTCAAAAGAGTCATGTGTGAACCCTATAATTTTCTGTCTAAAAGTGGGTAACGTGGCATGTGGGAAATATTTTCTCAAAAATATATCATGTAATTCATCCTAAGTATTAATGCTCCTAGGCGGGAGCAACATAAGCCACATCTTAGCATTATCTCTCAAAGCAAAGGGAAAACATTTCAGTCTTAGGTGCTCATCAGTCACGCCTTCTCTTAACGGAAAACTCGACACAATCATCATATATTCCCTCAAGAAATTCAAAGAATCTTCAGAGGGAAGGCCATGAAACTGAGGGATCATGTTAAACAGATGGCCTTTTACCTCATAACTTTTTGTTGCATCAGTCAACACAATGCATGACACAGATGTGTCCACCCGCGGCCTAGAGAAGGTATCCATAGTGGGTGCTTGCAAAGCCATATCAAATTCAAGTTCTTCTCCCTCGGTGGAAGAAGTTTCTAAGTCACTCAAATTTACCTCTGTCTCGGTGACAGAAGTTTCAGAATCAGTCTCGCTCACTTGAGTAGAGGGAATGCCTCTCAACTTTGTCTATATCGTCGTTTAAAGGAACCAAATTAGGATCCAATGACCGGCGACCAAACATGCACCGATTAAATAAACTTGTTAAAAATCACAACAAGTCCCCGGCAACGGCGCCAAAAACTTGATGGAGAAAATTCCACTGTGTAATAAAAATCTTGCAAGTGTACAAGTTATCGAAGTAGCAATATACAAAAGTAAGGGTCGAACCACAAAGACTTGAGTGAATTAACAAGTTGATTTAATTAGTGTAAACGAAACAAGAGGGGGGGGGTTGATTTTGATTGATTAAAATAAACTAAATTGAAAAGCAAATAAATTAACTAATTAAAATAAAACAGATATGGAAATCAAGAATGACAAGGATTCACGGATTGGGTTTCACAATTATCTCCTTCCTATGCTAATTTATAAAAACAATTACTAATCTTGTTCAAGAAATCGTTCACTTTAATAAGAGTTGGGACGGTTAGATGGCCGGGTTGCAACCCTATTATTACTTCGATGTAATATTTTCCGCAAGGTCTACAATACATCCAAGTAATACGTTTAAAAACCAAGGAACTAATGATTTTAGACCTTTTTGATTTCCGCAAGGTCTTCAATTGGATCTATTCAATGAAATCTAGGCCAATGTGAAAATTACCCACGCAAGTGTAGTAATTTAAACCCTAGTAATTTAAAGACCAACAAAATCAATCAATAATGTTGGAAGTCTAAAAATAAATTAAGCAAATTCCATTGAACATGAACAAGAAAAGTGTGGAAGAATTAAAACATCATTAGCTTAAGAATTCGACAATTTTTACATCCAATCCGCGAAAGAGAATTTAGCTACTCATAATAAAAATTGCAAAAATAAAATAAAACATAAAAATCATAAACCTTCAATTGAATCGGGGACGAAGGAAGTAATTATTTTCTTTTCCTCCTTCTACCTACAGTACGGCATAATCAATTCCTGGGAATTAGTCCCTCTCCACCTTTTCTCAGAGAAACCAAGTCTTTCTTTATAACAATCCCTAGGTTGACACAAAAAGTATGCGAGCCAGTGTGAAAGCCCAATCAAACAACAGGCCCAATCAGGCCCAAAACCATGCTCCTTCATGACTCGTACTCACGAGTTGTTCTCGCTACCCCAACTCGTTCTGATAAAATCAAATGCCCTTCCTGCCTTGTTCCTCATTAGCCATGTATGCCTTAGTACTCGTTTCGTTCCGAAATTTTGCCATCGCACTTTGACCACTATTATGAATTCTTTTGCACTTCGCTCTTTGAGATCTTATTTTTAACTTTAATCCACGAATTTTTATAAATCAAATTTCCTCCCAAATTTCCATATTTCCAGTTTAGTCCCTGAATTTCCAATAAATTACAACTTGGCCCTTGAACTTCCAAAGTGGGTACAAATCCTCCGTTTTCAGCATTGTTGCACTTCAGTCCCTGAACTATCAAAACACTAACAAAATACATTAAATTTTCAAGGTTTCGAGCAGAAAATAAGCTAGGAAATATATCTTTTGGATGGGTAAAACCACATCCATCACCCGGTGAATGGTGATAGAAAGAGAGAAAGGTCTCACCGGAGCTCTCACTTCAGCTCTGGTATTGATGCTAGAGAACTACTGATGTTGAAAAAGAGGTTAGATGAGTTGGAAATGGGTAAGAAAGAAATGGAAGAAGATGACACAAGTGCGACCCGTCCATTCTCACAAGAAATCAATGATCTACCTCCCAACCCTGCCTTTAAAGTCCCATGTTTCGAAAAATATGCGGGAACCACTGACGCAAGGGACCATGTGTAGAGTTTTGAATCCACTATGGCCCTCCTCACCAAAGCAGATGACATTCTCTGCAAAGCCTTTGCGAGTACCTTCTCCGGAACAGCCTTAACATGGTTTTGTGAGCTAAAAAAGGGAAGCATTGATAGCTGGAGGAATATGAGGAGGAAGTTCCTGGATCACTTTGCCATGATAGGGAAAAGGAAGAAGAGGTTGACTGACCTTGCTAACATCAAGCAAGGAAAGAATGACACCACTCTGAGCTACTACAATAGGTTCAGAGCCATGGCAGACTAGGTGGAGGAAAGTTTGACTAACAAGGAAGTGATAATGTGCTTCAACTCCGGACTAAGACCCGGACAATTAATATGTGAACTCTCCGCCAGAGAGCCCAAGTCCAAATCTGATTTATTCAATGTGGCGTATGCCATAGCCATGGCGGAAGAGAAAATCAAGAAGAGGTCTGACAAGCCAGAGGCAAAGACAACTGTCACTAACCAGGTTTCGAATGGAAGCGGCTATAAGGGCAAGAACAGAACTCGGGCTACCGAAAAAACTGAGATTTTCACCCCCCACCAAACCCATCATAGAAACATGCAACTGGTGAACCTGCCTGATCCCCGACCACTCAATGACAAACCAAAGTACTCTCGCGATACCTCAAAATACTGTGCATTCCACAAAGACCACGGGCATGACACAAAGAATTGCATCTCCCTCAAAATAATGATCCAAAGATGGGTAGACGAGGGGAAGCTCGACCTCTATGTTATGAGAAAGGATAACAAGCGGAAGAGAAAGGTCGACAGTGATAATAAAGATAAAGATGATGAAAGTGAAGAAAGACCTCCTAGGGCCAAGCTTCATGTCATACAGGAAGAGTTAGTCTCCAACAAAAAACTGAAGGACCAGATCTATGAGTTAAGTAAGGTATATCACATCCCCGCTAGGAATCACAAGGAAGAAGAAGTCATCAGCTTCTATCCTAATGAACTAGTCGGAAGTCGTGCAGCTCGCGAGCAACCTTTAGTGATCAAAGGAAGGATTGATAAATGTGAGTCCGAGAGACTCCTCATAGACTCGGGGGCCTCAAGAGATATTCTATATTACTCTACCTTCCAGAAGATGAATCTGAAGGATAGCATATTGGAGCCTTACTCTGGATGGCTAGAAGGCTTCACCAACCACAAAGTCAGTGCCAAGGGCACTATTGATTTATTATTGGAAGTAGGTGATCATCCCTTCCGAGCCAAGGCCACAGTTAGATTCGTGGTCATGGACCTGGATAGCGACTACCACGCCATCCTAGGCATTCCAAGTCAAGGAAAACTTGGGTTGGTCGCCTCCCTTCCTCAGCAACGAGTCAAATTCCCTACTCATGCTGAAATTGGATGCGTGAGGGCGACCCCTAAGGACTTCTTGGAGCATATCATGAGAAGCAAAAAAACATCCAGGAAGATGGAGGTGGATGCACCAAAGGAAAACCTAAAAATCTCTAAGTCTGTAAAGACTACCAGTATCAGTTCAAGGTCGAATCGGGTTTTTGAATCCGAGGATGAAGATGAAGATCACATGGTTCTATGTACCTACGAAAATAATACAGTTCTGTCTGTCCTAGTTACAGCCCCTCATCTCGTCAACGGCCAGAACTCGGGGGCCAACCCTCACTCGAGACAAGGAGTGCTGTGGGACATAGACGAACCAGTTGAAAGGGGGATACAAGATGTTCATAAAGGCGAAAATAATTATACGGTTATGTTCGTCCTAGATACAACCCCTCATCTCGTTAACGGCCAAAACTCGAGGGCCAACCATGACTTGAGACAAGGAGAGTTGCGGGACGTAGACACACCAATTGAATTGGCTATCCCTACAACAAAAAATTCAAATTCAAAACTATGACAAGGTCAGCGGGCTACCAGACCTATACCTAGCAAATAAATGAAGACCCCGGAAAAGCAAGAGCAGAATATTACCATTAGTTTTTAATCTTTCTTATGTAATAGATTAGTATTATTCATCTTTTTCCTTTTTTGGTAAGATTGCAGTTTGATGTAATCAGTTTCAATTAATAAAAGATTCAATTTCAGTGAAGACAAATGACTAGCAAGACAATAGACGAGGAGCCTCCTCCTTGATATTCAAGGGGTAAAACTGCCACCAAAAATCATCCGAGACCTATGCATGAGTCACCCTCCTCGGCTTAGGTAGATGAAAAAGAAGGATAAGCCTAGTGTCATGCCAAGGAAACCCCTCGGCTTAAACGACCTCAACGGCAAAAAACATCCGAGACCTATGCACGAGTCACCTTCCTCGACTTAGGTAGATGAAAAAGAAGGATAAGCCTAGTATCATACCGAGGAAACCCCACTGCTTAAACGACCTCAACGGCAAAAAACATCCGAGACTTATGCACGAGTCACCTTCCTCGGCTTAGCCAAGTGTCATGTCAAGGAAACCCCTCGACCTAAATGACCTCATCGGCAAAAACATTCGAGACCTATGAAAAAGAAGGATAAGCCAAGTGTCATGCCGAGGAAACCCCTCGGCCTAAACGACCTTATCGGCAAAAACATCTGAGACCTATGTACGAGTCACCTTCCTCGACACAGATAGATGAAAAGAAGAATAACGAGTCATTATAAACGAACGAGATTCCTCGGTTTTGAACAGTCAAACGATTGAAGTACGAGAGACCTTCCTCGTCTCCCCAAATTATTTTGTACTTATGCAAATAGACGGCAAACAAGCAAGGCAGTTCATATATCAAAGCAATAAAGAAGACAACGAAGAATCAATAAAGGACATTGTATTGATATGAAAGGTTGGGTTACATATGCCCTATTCTATTACAAAAAATTCAGTCATCAGAAGACCTAAAAAGGTCCTCCTGATTGGCTACAGGATAGGGAATGATGATGTGTTGAGTTTGACCCTCAGATTGAGCTCCCTTGTTGGCTGGTTCCTCAGCATTGACTCCCTCCTCATCCTTGGCACTGGCAATCTTGTCCTCAATTCGCTCCATAATGGCATTAATATTCTGAGGATCTACGGCAGGAGGGACCCATGCAGGATGACCCTCTTCCTTGTCATTGGAAGCAATCACACCCAAAGCATAATCAGAAAAAGGGATGAGGTATTGAAGGGACCAAGGCTACCTCATCATAAGAATCTTGGATAATAAGCCGGGCTAGCCTCTCGAGATCTATTCCGAGTGACATGTTGGCCATGATCCTCCTTGCCAGATGCAAGTAACCATAAAACATCGTGGCTGTCTACTCGTTTATAGCATCTCTGAAGGCCGGGCTAGCCTTATATTCTGAGAGAGCTTCTTCGATTTGTAGAGGCAAGCTAGCCTCCAACTCTTTACGCCGGGCTTCAATTACCTCGACTTCCTAAGATTTGGCCTTGAGCTCAGCTTGGAGCCTCTCCATTTTAATCTGCCCGGCCCTAGCAACCTCCTCGACTTTGGCCCGCTCTACCTTGGCGGCCTTGGCTGCCCTTTTTGCCTCCAGCTCCTCCCTCAAAGACTTCAGCAAGCCTGCCACCTTGGCCTGATCGACCTCATTCTTCTCAACCTGACTTTCAAGTTGTTTAACCTTGAGCTCCAAGGGGTTGTTCTGGATAGCCTCATAGGCAGTTATTGTGGTGATCTACAACAAAAAGGATAGTAAAATGTCAGATAAAGTACAAGTTATGAGTAATACAAAGAAGTGATTTACGAGGAAACATACCTCGGCGGCAAGGAGGCCCATCCTGTTAGCAACATTTTCCTTGCTCGGATGGGTTGCAACCATATGTTCGAGCAGGTCCTCATCCATGGCACGACAGACCACTCGGCCTAGCCTGAGCTTAGGGCCAGTGCGAGCTAGTGAAATTACTTGGATTCGGCTTCACGGACCGTGCATCTCGCTGGTGGCGGGCCCGTTGCCGTGTTTTCATTTGTAGAGTCGCCACACCATTTTGATTACGCCCAAAACATTGAGAAAAGACATTTGGTTTAGAGTGTTGTTGTGTGATGAGATTTTGAGTTCGGAGATCAGGTTACGCCTCGGGAAGAGAATAGTAGAGCTCACCCGATTTACCTCGTATACACGAGTCTTTCGATACCCCTCTTTCTTTAAAAGTTGCATGTGTGTATGTGCTTTTAAAAATATATTTTTGAAAATGATGTCTACATTGTATGCTATGTATTTGAATATTGAAATGTATTGAAATAGTTTTGGAAGGAGGCCTTACCAATGTTGGTTCGTGTCTATCTTCCGCTGGAGAATGTGTTTGATTAAGTGTGAATAGTGCTTCGGGACGGACCGGGATGGACCAGGATTGCCTCGGGATGGACCGATGTGTGCCGGAAGAGTTTCGGGATGCTTCCGAATAGCTCGGGACGGATCGGCAGAGCTTCGGGATGCTTCGGGAGATGCCTTGGGATGGCTCAAGATGTGCGGGCAGACGTTCGGCGTGCCTCGGGATTGCTTGGTGGATTCGGGCAGAGGTTCGGCGTGCCTTGAGATTGCTAGGTGTATTCGTACAGAGGTTCGGCATGTCTCGGTATTGCTAGGTGTATTCGGGCAGAGGTTTGGCATGCCTTGGGATTGCTAGGTGTATTCGGGCAGAGGTTCGGCGTGCCTCGGGATGCCTCGGGATTGACCGGTAGGGCTTTAAAATGCTTTGAAATGCCTCGGAATGGCTCAGAATGGCTCGAGATGGACCGATAGGGCTTTGGGATACTTCGGGAGCGCCTCAGGATGGCTTGGGAGCATCTCGGGATGACTCGGTAGGGCTTTGGGAGGGCTTCGGACCTCGGGGCGGCTCGAGAGGCCTCGGGAAGGGCCGGAGGGGCTCGGGATAGCTCAGAATGGTCCCAGCTTGCTGGGGGAGGGAGGAGAGATGGGAGGTGTGAAAAATATGAGAGGAGGAACTGTAAGTACCCAAATCCGGATCGTCAAAATCCGTCAGAAAGTTAACCGAAATCCGTTAACTGGCCCGCTCCAGGTTAACCGGAACTCGTTAAACTCCCCGTTGCCGTGCCAACGAGACGTCCCGGGACTGCCCCGTGCATCCCGACGTCGAACCGTACTTAACACGTGTCATCACACGTAAAAGTACGACTTTCCCAGAAAAACGCACTTTTCGGCACTTTCCGGGGGCATTTCGGACATTTTCCGGACTGTTATTTTAAAAAACGAACAAAACCGGGACCAGGGAACAAACTCCCACATGGCTGGTGACTCAGAGGGCACGTGGCAGCCATGCCACCTCCCTCTAGTCACTCTTCAATCACAAATCAAGGCCAAAAGACCAAAATACCCCTAATTTGCAAGCCAAGTCCGGCCGGACTCCCTGTGCACATTTTCTGAAATTGCCAGCAAGTCCTTCAAATTCTCAAAATACCACAAAACCCCCTGGATTCAGGCAAAGTCCATCCGGACTCCTACTGCATTTTTCACCTATAAATAGAAATGGCTGTCAAAGCCAAAAGGAGAGACTTTTACTCCAAAAATTCACACACCTCACGGCCCAAAATGGCTGATATTGATCATATTGATACTAAGTATCAACTGGCTGATATCTTTACCAAAGCCTTAGACCACGAGAGATTTTCTAGTTTGAAAAGATCTCTTGGTCTTTGTAATCTCTAAGTCTGTTTGTATGTGCTACCCCAGGTGATGTTATCACTCAGGGTAACACTTGTATATTAGTGTATTTTGTTTTTCTCTCTTTATTTAAAAAAATATTATATTCTTTATATTTGATTAATCTGGTTAGCTTAGTTCTAACCGTGACACATGCTGACCTTTTTGTTATGGTAGGTTATTACTTAGGTTATCATGTGTGATATCACTCCCCTTCATATGCTAAAAGTGACAATGTCACTAATCTTTTCTTTTTGATAAATGAAAGGCAAAGGCAATTATTTCCATACTATTCTCTCGAGCTCGGGGCACGGTGTTCGCTGCAACGATGTACTCTTGTCAATGAGAATGTATGAGGTGATTTGTGCTTAGTATTAGGGACATGGAGTTCACTACTACAATGTACCGTACTTGAAAGGCATAAATCACTTTATCTTTACACTTGAAATATAACTCGAAGCACGGAGCTCGTTATTACGTTGCTTTCTTGTTTAAAGAAGTGTATTGATCCTTATAACAAGCAATGTACTTAAAAAATATATATATAGGCTTATAATGCCTAAAGTGCATGAAAAATGCTCAGCTTGTTATGCTTGAAGTGCCTGAAAAAGGCTAAGCTTATTATGCCTTAAGTATTTGAAAATGAAAATATTTATCAAGGGGATTTATATCACATGTGTTATCCTACGTGTTACCATCATTGCCCTAACACATTAGTGTGTGCTATATTAGTTTTTTATTTCTTATTTTCCAAATTTTGTTGATTAAATTTTCAAAATCTGAAAGTCTTTTTAATTAAAGAGTTTACGATTTTGAAAACGCCTTCAACAAGTTTCCTTTTCCTTAGGTAAACATTATTGAGTAACTACTCCTTTTTTTTGTGCTCATAATTTTCGGACTTAGTTATAAATATTTTGTTTACTTATTTTTTATTTTTCGTTTTACTTTAAAAAATATATTTTTTTAATTTATTTTTTTAAAAAAACCGTGTGTATTTTGGTTTATTGGGGATCTAAAAAGGTGAGTGATTAGTTAGTTTAAAATGAGTGGTTGAGGTTTATTAGAGATTTTATATTAAGAGTTTATAGGGTTTTAGATGGGATGGGATTTTAAAATGTCAAATCAAATTAATTACCATGTTCCCTATCCACTACTTCCTCTTTAATCTCCTATTTTCACTCTACCTCTTCTTATCTCTCTCTCTAACCATTACTCTCTCTTTCCCCATTTAACCCCCTTTCAACGTCGTTCGTCTCTCCCAAATTCTAGGTCAATTCCGTTCCAAAAAATTCCCACAAAATTACAATGACGTCTCCATTCAAAATCAATGTCGAACCCTCACACACAGACCAAATGGACATCTCCCCAAGCATTGCCCCATCCATTGCTTCTCGTGTAGCCATGGAAACCTCTCCCATGATTCCACCAAGTTCTTCTCCTCCTATAATGGCTATAGTTCCAACTTCTGCCCCCAAAGCCTCTTTCGAACAAGGCATTCCCAAGGTCACTCTCATCCCAGCTGAACCGAAAAGGAAGAGGAAAGCTCCAACATCCAAGTTATCTCCTCAAGTTGCAAAGAGGAGGTCCTCCAACCGTATAAGGTCAATTAGGTCCAAGAATACATCAAATACCACCTCTGATCCGGTTGAAGTCTCAGAAAGTTCCTTAGATGTGTCCTCACCCCATGTGAGTGACGAGAATTTCGATGCCAACAAGGAAAAGGAACATTCTGTGGACTCTTTTGATGCTTGGGTGGATGCTGAAGATGAAGAAACCTTATCAGATTTTCAGAAGAAGAAGGGCAAGGGCAAAGCTTCTGTTAGTGCTACCAAAGGTGCTACCAAGAAGAGGATATCATCTGAGGTAACACACCTTCCCCTCCTCTGTTCCTACTGCTCTTCTAGTGATAATGAATTATCTGATGATGAGCTTAGTCGAAATGAAGAGGATAAAGCTTTTCCAAAATCATTTCTTACTTTGGAATTTTATAAGAAAGAAAACATGGAGTTTTGGTTGAATAATTCGAGTAAGAAATTGTTAAAAGAAAGGCACATTAATGAGGGTCAGTTAGAAAAGGAAGGAATGGTTCAGTTTTTGAAGGACAGAAATTTTCTTAAGGCTAATAATCATGCCTCTGTGTTTGTTGAAAGTGTTGTGAGAAATTTCTTTGCTAACCTACATGCTCATTTGGATAATGAAGGTTCTGAAAAATTTGGAAAAGTTTTTGTAAGGGGTAAAGTTTATCCGTTTACTCCAGCCCTAATTAACAAGGTTTTAGGCCTCCCAAATTTAGATGATGAGAGCATTAGGGTTAATAGGGATGAAATGGTCAAACTGCTCACTCACAACAAACTTCAGTCCTGGCCTTTAAAGGAAAAACTTCATGCTTCTAGGCTTACTTCTCTGTATTATGTGCTTCACAAGCTTTGTATCTTCAATTGGCTCCCTACTACGAATGAACCTATTGTTACATTGGAGCATGCTAATGTTTTGTACAGATTGGGTAAGAACCTAGGGATTAACGTTGGAAGATTAGTGTTCAAACACTTAGCCTCATGGGGTAGAAAGAAAGAAATGAACATTAGCTTTTTCCCCTATCCTTCTTTAATCTTCAAAGTGTTAGTCTTTCAATCCTTGCCTATTGAAGCCTCTGATGTTTTCACCTCTGAACCTTAGTATTATACCATTAATCAACAACTGAAAAAGGGTAGAAGGTATACAAAGAATCTTCCTTGGCAAAAATCTGATGAATATGCCTCTGTTCTTCCTGGTACTATCTCAAGTGATATCCCAAGTGCTTCCCCAGGTGCTGCCCCTAATACTTTTGCAGGAACTGATGCTGCAAGTATTCTGTCCAACATGATAAATATTTTGGGCAACACTTCTCCATCAATTCCAAAGACAACAGTGCTCAACTTCTTGCACAAACAGTCAAGTGCAATGGGAGAACTTGTTGAGGGATAGACTAAGCTTAAGCAGGCTACTGATGCTTTCATTGATGAAATTTCTTCCCAAACAGGGGGAGGATCTGCTGCTGCTGCAACTTCTGGAGCTGGTGCTACTGCTGGTTCTACCACCAGTGCTGGCCCAAGTGATGGTGGAAGTGATAGGGAAGAAGATCAAGAGGAAGATGAAGAAGAAGAGGAGTTTGAAGAAGAAGAAAGCTGAAACCTGAAGGTTGTTGAACCTGAAGGTTGATGTTGCCACTATCTTGTTGGTGGATTGTGTTTGTGTGTCCTAAAAACAATTTCTTTTTATGTGGTGATGTGATGTGGTTCTCTAAACAATTTTATTTTATTTTGTTTATGTTGGTTGTAAAACACTTTAGTTGGTCTATTTAAAACTTTGAATAGTTAGGTTGTTTTGCTAGTTTGGATGATATTTTGCTACAATGGTTTATGGTTTTTATTTTAACTTAGATTATTTCGAAAACTTTTTAAAAGTTTGAAATAAATTAGTTTATTGTGATAAATCATTGTTTAGATTAGCTCCTTGATTAAGGGGGAGTTAATTTTCATGGAGATATTATACTGTGTTTCTATGCTCTGTATATTTGTTTATAGACTAACATTGCAGAATTGCAGCACATTAGGTTTGAGAAGAAATATCCAACTAAGGGGGAGATTGTTAGTGAAAACTGCAGGTGATATCGTAGATGATTTCCCAAATTCCAGATGATATCACAGATGATTTCCTGTGCTGGAATTTACATAGTTGAACATTTCTTGTTTATTATTTAATGGACTAATGTGCTAATATAATCTGTATAGTCTATGGTTTATGTCCATATTTCAGGTTAAAATATGACAAAGAAAGAGCTAGACACGTGGGGAATTTGGAAGAAAAGAAGTTTATGCATAAATAACATTTTATGCATAAATTCGTTACTTTGGCAACAACAATTAAAAACGTGTGGAGACTTGGTAAAGGAGTTGTTGCTGATTTAATAAAGGGTACAAGACTAATAAAGCTTGGGAGTACAAGGTGTTGAAGCATGAACTTGGAGATTAATCAACACGGTTGCTACAATTGAGGAAGTGGGTGCTAGAAGTGAGGAACAATATCAACCACTCTCCCTACTCTCCCTCAACGTGCAAGACAGCCCCAAGGCTGTTTATTGAGTAGCCTTTAAGTAAATTGAAGACTATAAATATGCTTGGAAGGTTTCATTTGAAGACAAACCAACACACGCCATTTCATATACACCTTCGAAGCATATAGAGATAGAGTTCTTTGTTTGGTTCTTTTCATCCTTCCTCCCTTGTAATTTCGCACTTGATTACTTTGATATCAAGTTGTGTGAAGGCTAGGATAGGATTCTGTTCTTTATCTTTTGTTCCATAGAGCTCATAGTGTTATAGCCATAGGGAACATTTCGGCTTTTGTAATTATTTTATAAAGTGATTATAAAGTCTTGCCTAAGAGGCACTCTCAAGTTATATTATTTATATAACTTGAGAAAAATAATTTTGGTGTTATTATTCCGCTACAATCTCTTTTACAAAATTGTTTTATTTTCGAAGTGTGTGTGTTTGCTATCCCAAGTGCTATTGTTGGTGCTGTTATCACCTTGAATATCACTTGTGATTCTGGCCGTGACAATTTCAATATGGATCATCATAGGGATTTTTTTTTATATACTAGACATGCATCAAAAAGAAAAGAAAATGCAACTAAGTTAAAAATAAAAATTTAAACTAGAAAGCATGTAAATCTAAACTAAAAAGCATGTAAATTAAAACTAGAAAACAAGTAAAGTAAAGATAGATACACCCCCCCACACTTGAAATGAACATTGTCCTCAATGTTTCAAGGAATAACGTCAATCCCGGGAGGGTAAAGAGAAACTTACGTATGATGAGGGGTGGTTTCGCCGAGTGTTATAAATGAAATTACTCCAATCGGATCTCTGGTCAGGTAGTGTTTTAATCTTTGACCGTTTACTTTGAACTCTCCTTGCGCTTCGTTTCCAATTTCAATGACTCCGTAAGGGTATACCTTACGAACTTGATATGAACCCGTCCATCTTGATTTTAATTTTCCTGGAAAAAGCTTTAAACGAGAGTTAAAAAGTAGTACCATATCTCCTTCTTTGAAATCTCTTTTTATGATATGCGCATCATGCCATTTCTTAGTCTTTTCCTTGTATAACTTGGCACATTCGTATGCTTCATATCGCAGTTCTTCAAGCTCTTGTAAGTGAAGCTTTCGTTTTTCATCGGCTTCTGCTAGATCATAGTTAAGAGCCTTAATTTCCCAATAAGACTTATGCTCAAGTTCTACCGGTAAATGACATGGCTTCCCATACACCAAGCGGAAAGGAGTTGTTCCGATTGGAGTTTTGAAAGCGGTGCGATAAGCCCATAAAGCATCGTTCAATTTTATTGACCAATCCTTTCTTTAACTTATTATTGTTTTCTCCAAGATCCATTTTATTTCTCGGTTTGATATTTCTACTTGCCCGCTCGTTTGAGGATGATACCCGGTGCCCGTTTTATGATGGACTCCGTACTTCTTTAATAAAGCCTCGAATTGGCGATGAGAAAAATGCGAACCACCATCACTTATGATAACTTTTGAAACCCCAAATCTTGGAAAAATTATATCTTTGAAATGCTTCATGACGACTTTTGAGTCGTTTGTTGGAGATGCTACAGCTTCTACCCATTTGGAGACATAATCCACCGCTACTAAAATATAGTTATTGTTGAAGGACGTTAGAAATGGTCCCATGAAATCAATGCCCCATACATCAAAGATCTCAACCTCTAAAATATTATTAAGAGGCATTTCATTTCTTCTTGAAATGTTGCCGGTTCTTTGGCAACGATCACAAGAAATAACGAAATATCAAGAATATTTGAAGAGTGTGGGCCAGAAGAAACCTGATTGAAGAACCTTGGCGGCGGTTTTGGCTGTGCTTGCATGACCGCTATAAGGGGATGAATGACAATGATGAAGAATGTCATTAATCTCTTCATTAGGTACACACCGCCTAATGATTCCATCTGCGCAATGCTTAAAAAGGAGCGGATCTTCCCAAAAAGAGTATTTAATTTCTGATAAGAATCTCTTCTTTTGTTGATAACTCATTTCTGGGGAAGAATCTTACATGCTAGGTAATTAACAATGTCCGCAAACTAAGGGGTTTCGACATTATTTATAGCAAGAAGTTGATCGTCCGAAAATGAGTCATCAATTGGAAGGTCATCATTATTGGAAATTTCCAAATCCTTGGAAAGACGGGATAAATGATCTGTGACCAAATTTTCCGTCCCCTTTTTATCACGGATTTCTAAATCAAACTCTTGGAGGAGAAGGATCCACCTTATCAATCTTGGCTTTGCATCCTTCTTTGCCAATAAGTACCTTATTGCTGCGGGATTCGTGTATACGATTACTTTTGATCCCACCAAATATAACCGAAACTTATCCATAGCAAATACCACGGCCAACAATTCTTTTTATGTGGTGGCGTAATTCATTTGTGCTTCATCTAGTGTTCGGCTAGCATAGTATATAGCATGAGTTTTCTTGTCTTTCCACTGCCCTAGAACTGCTCCAACTGCAAAATCACTCGCATCGCACATTATTTCGAAAGGGAGATCCCAATCGGGTGGTTGTACGATAGGAGCGGATACTAGAGTTTCCTTTAACCTGTTAAATGCTTCAAAACAAGGGCTACCGAACACAAATAGAGCATCTTTCATTAGTAGATTAGTTAAAGGTTTAGAAATTTTTGAAAAATCCTTTATAAATCGCCGGTAAAAACCGGCATGCCCAAGAAAGCTTCTTATTCCTTTAACATTAGTAGGCGGAGGTAATTTTTCAATGATCTCAATTTTTGCCTTATCTACTTCTATCCCCTTTTCGAACACTATGTGTCCTAACACTATCCCTTCATTTACCATAAAGTGACATTTTTCCCAATTTAAAACAAGATTAACTTCTTCACAACGTTGTAGGACTTTAGATAAATTTTTCAAACATTCGTCAAAAGAATAACCATAAACAGAGAAATCATCCATAAAAACTTCCATTATATTTTCTATGTAATCGGAAAAAATGGACATCATACAATGCTGAAAAGTGGCCGGAGCATTACAAAGTCCGAAGGGCATTCTTCTATAAGCGAAGGTACCATAAGGACAAGTAAAAGTAGTTTTTTCTTGGTCGTCTGGATGGATAGGGATTTGGAAAAATTCCGAATATCCGTCCAAATAACAAAAATGGGAATGCTTGGCCAATCTTTCTAGCATTTGGTCTATAAAGGGAAGGGGAAAATGATAATTTCGGGTGGCTTTATTTAATTTTCTGTAGTCTATACACATGCGCCAACCCGTGACAGTCTTTGTTGGGATTAATTCATCCTTATCATTTCGAACGACTGTCATTCCTCCCTTCTTAGGGACAACTTGCACGGGGCTCACCCATTTGCTATCCGCAATTGGATAGATAATGCCTGCGTCCAGCAATTTAAGGACTTCTTTTTTAACTACTTCCTTCATGTTAGGATTGAGTCTTCTTTGATGCTCAATGGAATTTTTATGATCTTCCTCTAAATCTATCCTATGCATGCAAATTTTTGGATGAATTCCTTTTAAGTCATCTATCGTATATCCTATGGCTTTTTGGTGCAACCTAAGCTCATTTAATAACTTTTCAGTTTCAAGAGGGCCTAGTTTAGCATTTATAATCACGGGATAAGTAGAGTTTGATCTCAGAAATTCATACCTTAGATTTGTAGGAAGAGGTTTTAACTCAACTTGAGGTGCCTTAATTACCTCTTTTTCCTCTTTGTTGGATGGCTCCTCTTTAGTCTCCAACTCTTCATATTTAGTGTTGCCACTAGACTTTGCTGCATGATTAGTATCTAAAAGCATAGTATAATTTGAAATTTCATCATTATCAACATCATGCAAAGTTCTCTTCCAATCTATAAGACTTTTCTCTAGCGGGTCTTTAGATTGGGGACTTTCTAATTCCTTGCTAATAGATTATAATACGTTAATGTCTAAGCAATGGTTCTCAAGATTATTATTTTTCATGAATTTATGCAAGTTAAACTCTACTTTTTCATTTCCTACATTCAAAGAGAGGTTACCATGTTTAACGTCTATAATTGCCCCGGCTGTAGCAAGAAATGGTCTACCTAGAATTACAGGAATATGATTATCCTCTTCCATCTCGAGAACTACGAAGTCAATCGGGATGATTAATTTCCCGATTTGGCAAGGGACATCTTCCATAATACCCACCGGATATTTAATGGAACGGTCTGCTAATTGCAGAGATATGGTTGTAAGTTTTAATGCCCCCACACTAATTCTCTTGCTAACTGAAAGTGGGATGAGGCTTACGCTAGCTCCGAGGTCTAGCATGGCATTATCTACATTAAATTTACCTATGTTGCAAGGAATAGAGAAAGTGCCGGGATCTTTTAATTTTGGAAGTAACTTTTTTTGTAAAACAGCAATTACCTCTTCCGTTAATGCAACAGTCTCATATTCTTCTAGCTTCCTTTTGTTAGAAAGAATATCTTTTAGAAATTTAGCATAAGAAGGCATTTGTTGCAAAGCATCGGTAAAAGGTACATTAATGTAAATAGATTTTAAAACTTCTAAAAATTTTGCAAATTATTTATCAAGCTTTGCCTTTACTAACCTTTGAGGGTATGGTATTGGCGGATCAAAATTTCTAGTTATTTTAGGGGATTTCGTCCCCTTATCAACCTCATCATTAGTCTCAACCACAGGTGGGTTTTGACTAATATTTTCCTCAATGTGATTATATTCTTTAGGAAGACAATCAATAAGCTCTTTCCCGCTTTTAGTTACTACCGCCTTAGCATGTTCATTGAGCATTTTGTTATGGGCGGCTAGGTTATCAAATCTATCATTTAATAACTTGAAACACTCCCTAAATTCGGTATTAGTCTTTTCTTGATCATTTTTGCTTTCAACTATGAAATCCATTAAAAGATTCAATTTTGATTTAGGGGGAGAAAAAGCATTTGAAGTAGTATTGAAATTTCTAAATGTGAATCCCAGATTTTGTGCAGATGGTTGCGGGTTTAGAACATTGTTATTCTTATGGGAGAAGTTGTGGTGATTCCTCCATTCGGGATTGTATGTATTAGAATACATCCCCCCCCTTTTGTCCAAAAGAATTCACAAAGTTCACTTGATCATTAGAACTAATGTCAAGCAACTCGCAATTATCCGTACTATGTGAGTTAGACCCACATAGTTCACATAAAACATTTATATTTGCCACGGGATTGACATTAAGATTTTCAAATTTTTTCAAAAGCATATCAACCTTAGAAGAGAGAAGAGTAACTGCATCAACATTATATTTACCAGGCGTACCTTGTTGTTGCTCCCTCTCATTTGACCATTGATAATGGTTCAATGCAATATTTTCGATAAGGTCATATGCCTCATCGACTCCCTTGTTCATCAGTGCTCCTCCTGCAGCGACATCAATGGTCTCTTTTGTCTTAAATATGAGACCGTTGTAGAAGGTGTGAACAATCAACCACTTTTCGAGCCCGTGGTGGGGGCACATTCTGAGAAGTTTCTTGAACCGCTCCCATGCGTCGTACAAAGTTTCACTATCTATTTGACAGAAGTTAGTGATCTTTGTGCGAATTTGGGCTGTTTTGCTTGGTGGGAAGAAACGCCCAAGGAATGCTTCTTGAACTTGGTCCCATGTTGTTAATGACTTTTGGGGGACCGAGTTTAACCATTACTTTGCCTTATCCTTAAGAGAGAAAGGAAAAAGGCGCATCCGAATTGCTTCCGGGGTAACATTCTGAATACGTGTGGTATCACAGTATTCCAAGAATATTTGGATGTGGAGATGAGGATCTTCGAAAGAAGTGCCGCTATATTGGTTATTCATAACCATATGCAAAAGTTGCGGCTTTATCTCAAAGTGTGCCACTACGACATTTGGCACAACAATGGGGGATCTAGTTCCCGGGGTACTTGGATTTACAAAGTCCCGTAGGGTCCTAGCTGGTGTTTGTGGTTCTCCGTCCGCCATATGCTTATTTAGTGTCTCTTTGAGTTTTCATAATCTTTCGTGAAAGCTTCGTTCTGATTCTGGATCAAAATTGTCAAAGAACGTCCGAGCTCGTTTCATACACTATAAGAAAAACACTCAAAAAGAGATTAAACGTAACAGATTACCGGAAGTAAACACAAAAATATAAAAACAAAAATTAAAAACGAAAAAATTTATGTAGTAAAGACAAAAATAAAAAGTAAATTGTTGTCCACGACAACGGCACCAAAAACTTGTTCGGTCGAAACCTAACGGTTTATTTAAAATTCACAAGCACACGGGCTATTGAAATATAGCGAGTGCAAGTACGGGTCGATCCCACAGAGACATGGTTTACTTTGGAATGATATTTGTCTTTACTAAAATTGTAAAAGAGATTGGAGGAAATAAAGATTGATTTGGGAAGAGAATGAAGCATACACAGAAAATACTTTAAATAAAATCTTATAAACGAAGCATTCTCGGGATTGAAAATCATTTAGATAATTTGTTCATCAAATAGTCGTTGTCTTAGGAAATATAGGTTTTCATAAAAATCAAGAATGGTACGTTAGGCTTACACTACTTCTCACGGTCAAGACAGTAGCGTTGTATCCTTCACTAATTATGTCCTAACTGTTTGAAATTTTCGTTTATGGTACTCCTGCCCTGTCACAAACGGGCATTCCGGCTTATCTCTAGCTGACCATAATTAGTAAGAATCCAATAAGAACGAGGGTCAACATACTTTCCATTAAAGAAACATCCCTAGGCCGTTGAACTACTCTCGTGATCAATGGAACCCAGTTTCTTTATATGGTTTCGTCAATCGAGATTCTCCGCTAGGTACTTCTCTCGATCGACTAAATCATACAAGTTGGACGTCTCCAAAATGTAAGTCATTTTGCGATTGATATAAAGAAATTGTTTAGATGAAGATAGAAGACAAGACTTTCATATTTTAAGATGATGAACGATCTATGCTTTGAGTTTCCAACCCCAAGAACAAGGGGGATTACTCGCTAGCCATGTAAAAGTAAATAAGCAATAATATAAAAGATAGAGTAAGAAAGACTTATGATTATTGAGAGAAGAATGGCTGGAATAATACTTCAACTTTTATTGCTTCTTTTCCAAAGGAACTTCAAGAACAAAAATGGACTTTAATCTTCAAAGATCTTTGGAATTCAATGTATAAAGTACTTGTAACTTTGCTATACTAATCTCTAACAATTACTGATGAATTTTCGATATCCTAGACTGATTACAAGAGGTCTATTTATAATGGAGAGTAGGCTCTTTCAGAAGGTGCCTTCTAAAGGTGCCTTTTAAATCTGCAGACACCATTTGCACGGCCGAGTCAAGGGAGTTGCACGACCGTGCCTCCTTGGTGCCAGTTTTGGATTTGAATTTGGGCAACTTGCACGGCCGCTCCACTTTTGCTGCACGTCCAAGCAATTTTCAAGGCACGACCGATCTTCGTTTTCGGGCCAAAAAATGGCCTGTCATGGCCAAGTGCACGGCCGCTCTGCTGATGGATGCACGGCCGCTCTGGCTGGATTTTGACTTGTGTGCTTGATTTCCTTGTTGTTCTTCCATGCCTTTGTAATAAGATGTCCAAGCATCCTTTTTAATCATAATAGACTCCAAAAAATCTGTCTAAATGTATAATATACACCAAAAGCGTAAAATCGAATATATATATAAAAGAAACTAAAAATAGATTAAAATGAAATCTAAATGGCAATTAAACTAAGGAAATTGATATAAAAACTTAGGATAAATGAATATATAATAGTCACTTATCAACTACCACAATGTTTTACATCAATCTCAATAACCTGAATTGAAAATCTTCATACCATAAATCCCATGTTCACATAATCATCTTCATTCGCTAGTAGACAATTACAATTACCAGGAAAAGAGTACGAAAAACTCAGACAATCTTTCTGCACACACGACCACCTCTTACATGCAAAGTCGACCAATGATTCAAAAGATGAAAACTTATTAATTCTATAAACTGCGCTAACTTCACCAAACTTGAACAACGCCATCACAACATTATCCATATTACTAATATAATTGATAATGAATCTGTAAATATTAGCAACCAACAAGAATCAACCATCATTTAACTGAGGCATACATCTGATTCCTTAAGTTCTAAATTGTTCAACATGCTAAAAAATATAACAAATAAGTATATAACAAAATTCTTCATCTGAATATCATGAACTAGCAGCAGAATCACTTTGAAAACACAGATAAATCTAATAACAATAATTCAATTAAAAATAAAAAACAACAACAATGGTGATACGAAACTCACCTCAAAATCAATAAGAATGAGTTTCACTCGAATAAAATCAATGAAAGTTGAAGTCGAAGTGATCCAATTCAACGAATTGCTGAAATCGAAGCTGTGATATCTGATTTTGAATCGGATTTACGTCCCACGGCCAAATCACCTCCGTCCTCTCTCTCGTCAAACCCTAGGAACAACGGTGAATTGTGATAAAAATCGGGAGGAGAATGTTTATATGAGGGGGCATTTTTGATATTTTTTAAATTTTAAAATTGGCAAGAGACTATATGGTAAGAAAAAATATTTCGTAAGACTTAGGGACGTAAATATGGTTTTACAAAGGACTAGGAGATAATTTTCTCTAAAAAGGGTCTTGAAAAACCTTATCGGTATCTTTGAAAATTATTACCATCATGTGGACCGTGGAGTAACGCTCTAACAAGCGATTCCTAAGTTGTTCGCGTTGTTTTCCTCCCATTATATACGATTGAGATTAATTTATTAAACTATGAGTTCTCAAACTCAAAATTATTTTGACACAGAAAATTTCGGGGGAAATCTGTTTCTCCGTAAGTTATAAAAAATCTTGTTTTTAAATATATCAACTTGGTGTTTTAAAGCCTAAATTCACTGTTTTAAGGCCTAAACTCGCTATTTTATTTTCTAGCTTAAACTCACTGTTTTAACGCCTAAACTTACTATTTTATTTTCTAGGTATTTTAAGGCCTAAACTCAATGTTTAAATGTTTAAACTCGATATTTTTAAGGATGAAAGTGAAATTTTTATAACTTATGAAAAAATAGATTTTCACTAAAACTTATCATTTTTTGATATTAAACATAAAAATGAGCTGATGTGATTAATTTTGGACAAATTTGGACAGCTGAGAAAGTTGAAGCATCACCCCCATGTCGACGAACCATGTTACGTCGGTACGCCCAAAAGGAAAAAGACAGAAATCGAAAATAAAATGAAATCGTGGACGTCTAAATCAAGAACGTCATCGAAACGATTCTGGATGGTCTCTAGCAACGTTTTGACCCTTCCGTTGGCTTACATGTACACACCCACTCACACTGCTCTTTCACACACACTCCATAAAAAAAAACGTATGAGAAATTGACAGTAACTGATT
Source organism: Adenophora triphylla var. japonica (assembly GCA_022495995.1). Taxonomy (NCBI): domain Eukaryota; kingdom Viridiplantae; phylum Streptophyta; class Magnoliopsida; order Asterales; family Campanulaceae; genus Adenophora; species Adenophora triphylla. The sequence goes on from JAFEMH010001337.1 coordinate 357,441, forward strand.
GTCATTGATTGAGAAACTCCAAAGAAGAATACCCAAAAGAAAAAAATGGAGTCTTGTTCATCTGCAGAGGAAAAGGGGAAGATGGTTCAACTTGAAGAGCCTCTCCTGAATCACTCCAATGGAAAAGGCGGTTTGAGAACTTTACCCTTCATTATAGGTACAAATTTTCAACTTAATTTCAATTCAAAATTTAATCTTTCACACACACACACACACAAGCATGCACAAATAATTGATTCGTGTTTGCATGCATAAAATGATTTTTATTTTTGATTGATGCATAAAATGAATTGGGTATTGTTTAGAACTTTAGATTGTCGAATTTTCTTGGAGATTGAATTGTTTTTTTTTTATCTAATTTTTGTGGGTGTTGCAGCAAATGAGGGATTTGAGAGAGGGGCAACGACTGGGTTGATGCCAAACATGATTTTGTACTTGATGGATGAGTATCATCTCAGTATGGCAGCCGGTACCAACATACTCTATTTTCAGTCAGCAGCTTCCAATTTCATGCCTGTTCTTGGTGCTTTTCTTGCTGATTCTCTTGTGGGTCGGTTTTCCTGCATTGGATTTGGATCAATTGTTTGCCTTTTGGTATGTTTTCATTCCCTGTTTCCAAGTACTTTTACGATTCTGTTTGATTACTTTCTTAATTTCTTTGGTTTATTGCTTATCTATACATCTGAGAGTGGAGACGAAGAATTGATCCTGTGAATAATGCTCATAATCCCACCCACATATGTTCTTCTGGGAAAGTGCTTGTTGTTGTGTTGGGTTTTAAGTGTTTAAACTTACTCCCTTTTTTTCACATTTGCTCTTGATCAAGAAGCAATATTAAAAAAAATTAAAAAAATTGGTCATTCATTTTGGGAAAGTGAACTTGGTAATTAGGAAAAGTTGGAAATGATTTAGAATTATTTGGGCATAAGTCAGATTTTGTTCTAGGTCAAGACTCTTTAGTCACCCTAACCACCAGGACGTTCTCCCATTTCCCCATCATCTGCTTTAGTGTAACTTGGTTTCTAACTCTGCTGTACTGGTCTGTCCTGTTCCAAATTATTTTCTTTCAAGTTGCGACCAGTTCATAAGATTAGTCTAAAAACTGAGAAAAAATATTCTTTACATGTAATATTTAATAGCAAATAATTCATTGTGAAACAAAACAAATCATTTTCCCCTTTCGCTTGACTCCTGCAAAAAGTTTGAGGAATCATTGGCCAGTGGCTTAATGACGGAGTGCACCGGCATTTAAGCATGAACTGATACTCATATAACACTGAGTTTTCTTGTGTATCCATGCCCATACTTGATTAAGTAGGCTACATGCACTACATATTTTTAGTGAGAAAACTATAGCACTAAATATTACTCCCTCCGTCCTGGAAAGTTAGTCCCACTTTTTTGGTTGTTAACTTGAATCAACTTTGAGCAATAATCTAGGTTAGTTTTAATTACCCTTATGAAAATCTAAAACTTATTATTGATATACCATTGTAATTACTATCAATAACAAGTATTAGATTTTCATTAGGATAATTAAAACTAACCTAAATTATTGCTCAAAGTTGACTCAAGTTAACAAAAAAAAAAAGTGGGACTAACTTTCCGGGACGGGGGGAATATGTGGCAAGGATTTTCTTGGCCCAAAGCTTAAGTTATACTGTTGACTTTCATCCAACGCCCAACAAACACTGCTGGTAACGCACCCCATGTAGTTGCAATAAAATGCAGGCTTCATTTCTTTGTGGCGGCCTTAATCTATCTGGAACTGTATAAAGGTGTCTATACTAATAACTTTCAATCCTTATTTTGAAGGGGGTAATTCTTCTATGGTTAACAGCTATGATACCACAAGCAAGGCCTCCTCATTGCGATAATTACAGTACCAGCTGCAGCTCCCCGACAACTTTACAGTTCATTATCTTATGTTCCTCATTTGGACTCATGTCCATAGGCTCGGGAGGCATCAGGGGAACTTCATTAGCTTTTGGTGCCGATCAGTTGAATAAGCCAAAAAGCATCAAAAAAGATAAGAAAAAGGGTGTAATGGAAAGTTACTTTGGATGGTATTATGCTTCAATCGCGTTCTCAGTTCTCGCTGCTTTGACTTTTATTGTATACATTCAAGAACAGTTAGGATGGGAAGTCGGTTTTGGAGTCCCTGCCTGCCTCATGTTCTTGTCAGCTCTTTCATTCTTTTTGGCTTCTCCGTTTTATGTTAAATTAAAGGCGAAAACTAGCTTGTTTACGGGGCTTGTTCAAGTGATTACGGCCTCTTACAAGAACAGACATCTCAATTTATCATCGGAAAACTCAAATATGATGTACTTCCACACGAGATCTTCATTGGTGTTCCCTAGTGAGAAACTAAGGTATGATTCAACCATTACCTTGTTAATAATACTCCCTCCGTCCAAAATTGAATGTCTATTTTGAATTTCAGGGTCATTTTGAAAATGTTAGAAAAAATAATCATAAACATTCTTGCTATTCACTTCCAAAATTTTAGTTTTGCAAAAATATAATGAACTATGATTTTTCTTTTTTGAAAAGAAATTATTTAAGGAGAAAGCTATCTGAAGGCAATTTTTCAAAAGGTCATTCATTTTGGGACAAAAAGGAGATTCAGTTTGGGACGGAGTAGAAATTTCTTGTTGAGACCCGCAAAACAGGAATTTATCAAGTAAATATGCTAAACAACTCTCACATGAACATTTTCTTTTCTTTAAATTACCTCCTCTTTGATCACTGCCTGTAGGTTTTTAAATAAAGCTTGCATTATCAAAGATCCACAACAAGATTTAACCCCTGACGGTAGAGCGTCAGACCCATGGAGCCTCTGCACAATAGATCAAGTGGAGGAACTAAAAACACTCCTAAAGATAATCCCATTATGGTCATCAGGGGCATTACTGTCAATAAACATTAGTCAGACCACATTCCCAACACTTCAAACAAGATCCATGGATCGCCACATCACCACAAACTTTGAGATCCCAGTGGGCTCTTTTGGCACATTTGCCATAGTTGCCGCAGTACTATGGATCATTCTTTACGACCGTTTGATCCTCCCATTAGCATCAAGAATAAAGGGTAGATCCATTCATTTCACCCCTTTACAAAGAATGGGGTTCGGAATCTTTCTTTCTAGCTTATCCATGGCCATTGCAGCAATTGTTGAGAGTTTCAGACGGACCATTGCAATAAATGAAGGATTTTTAGACGACCCACAAGCAGTAGTAAACATGTCTGCAATGTGGCTAATACCTCAAGTCTGTCTTATTGGCTTTGCAGAGGCAGTTTTCATAGTTGCGCAAAATGAGTTCTATGTTGCAGAGTTCCCCAAGAGCATGTCTAGTATAGCTATAAGTATAGGCGGACTAGGTGGGTCCGTGGCAAGCTTATTGGCAAGTGTTATAATGAACATTATTGACCAGTTGACACGAAGAGATGGGAATACGAGTTGGGTGTCTAGCAATATTAACCAAGGCCATTATGATTACTATTATTGTGTTCTTGGTGGTTTGAGTTTTGTAAACTTGATATATTTTCAAGTGTGTAGCAGGGCATATGGTCCTTGTCGTGAAGAAGGAAAGATGATTATGAATGAAGTGGACGAAGTCGAAGATGATTGATAAGGTAAGTATTGCATCTTGTGTATAATTTTATTTATTTTTCGGACTTGATCAACTTGTATAGATCAATGTTTAATAATGCGTGTTGATGTGAGTATCGAATTATATACATATATAGGACTTATTTACTTGTATAATATTTCTAGTACAAATTGCTCTCAGAAAAGCCCTAGTGAAATTTTGTTTGGTCCATGTTTGGAGAATGATAGCTTTAATTGTTGTACCATGGCAGTTTTTCTTTCTTTTGGAGTTCTTTTTGAGAAAAACTGAATTAATATTTTGATGACTCAGAGAAAGAATCTAACAACTTAGGCACCAAATTAATATTAGCCTCAATAACTCAAGAGTTTAATGGTACAAAAGTATACAAAGTAAACAGTAAATTATCTTTCCATATTTTGCTAGATTCATCTAGGGCTGGCTTGGTAGGTATACTGATTGGCTTGGTATTGGTAGGTATACTAATGAAGGAAATCTCCCTCTTATTAAAATTATCTAACAAGTGTACTAATTTATCAATATAGTAATATGCACAAAGCAAGGGTCGAATCTACATGAACTAAAGTGGAACAAGTATATTTTATTAATGTATTAGAGTAACCAAAAGAAGGGGTTTGATTGTTTGAATTATTAATCTAAGAAAGCAAAATAAAACAAGCAAATAAATCAATAAACAAGGGATTCATGGATTATAAGTATTGTCACTTTATGCTTTATAAATCATGTAAAAATGATTCAATCTCATTCTTGGGTTCATTCACAAAATCATGAGTTGAGACGGTTTGGTGTGCGATTTGCAACTCAAATATTCTCCTTTTATTATACTCCAGTTATATATATATATATATAATTGAAGAATTCAATAAGATCAAAAGAATATATGAACCTAAACCCAATTAAATTCAGTTACGTTCTCAATTAGGTCTAAGTAGTAAAATAATGGTCAATGTATCTATGTCCGAGTTACTGTAACAAAGGATACCCACAAATTCTAGGGCCAAAAATATCTTAACATAAATCTGAAACCCTAGAACGAATTAAGAATATTTTACCACGCAAGAAAGAGAGCGATAGGAAGAATTAAAATCCTAGCATAAAGATCAAATTGTTGCTTACCTCAATCCGCGAATCAAATAAATTAGCCTCGAATGGCCATTAAAATAATTAAACCTTGTTCGAATCTTCAAAATAAATAAAAATCATAATCTAATATGTACAAGAGAAGAAGAGATATAGATTATGATAAGAGATCAGAGAAAGGAAAGATATGTAAAAACTTATCTAGGGATCCTTTATATAGTAGGAGAGAGGAGGGATTCCTAATTTACAGCCAAAGGAGATCAATTTCTAATCAATTTAGGATTCTGCCAAAAATCCATCACTAATCTGTTGCTGATTATGTGAAAAACACTTTTTAATTTTGTGATGGATCAAATCCGTCACTGATGCTTGGCCGACCATGGGTGCAGTGGCTTGGCCATTTGGCGCGCGATCGCCCTTAGTTATTGGCCTTTTGGCGTGGCCGCCCCGGCCCTTGGCGCGGTCGCTCGGCCTTACTGTTCCTATCTCATGCCTTGGCCCCATTTTCTTGGCCAGTTGCAGTTATGTGCCCATGCCTTGGCCGGCCACCTCTATTCTTGGCCCAACATTGCCGGCCAGCTTCCTCACTTCAGCTACAACCCTTCCTTTTTCAGTGAATTACAATTTAGCCCCTAAACTTTATAATACCAGTTTACTCCCTAATTTTCCATAATTGTAATTTGATCCCTAAACTTCCAAAACAAGTTTATATCCTCCTTTTTCTGCCTAATTGCACTTCAACCCATGTACTTTCAAAATACTAACAAAACACATTAAATTCTCAATGTTTCGAGCATCAAATAAGCTTGAAAACATATCTTTTGGATGGGTAAAATCACATTCATCAAATACCCCCAAACTTATCTTTACTCGTCCCCGAGTAAAACAAAACTAAAATAAAAACTAACTAACTAATTAAAACAAATAAAATATTTTTGAGATTTATTCAATTCATAGAATAGGTTGTTGGCACAACAAGTCTCAGATTTTTCACAACACACATAATCTACAAGCGTTATCATGAACATGGGATTATAATTACATGGATACATCTAACTTAAATTTCACGAAAATATGGCTTTATGGATTGTAATGTATCACGAAAATCGCGGGATAGGTTCACGGTTCCTGTTTTGGACAAATTTCAACAACTTAAATTTGTACTAATGAACTTTGGACAGAAATGGAATATGATCACTCTATCAAGATGAACACGCTTATGTAACGAGGAAAGCCCTTGAACAATCGTTCTCCGGCACAAAACCTCGGGAGGTTTGAGGCAATGGGAATGGATCTTTAAGACAGGCTCTGTTCAAGTCGGTGAAGTCTACGCATACACGCCATTTCCCATTTTTCCCTGATCATCTTAGATTTCAACAGTCTTTCTACTTCTTCCTTGATGATTTAATTTCTCTCTTGTACAAACTTTCTTCATTTCTGATGAACAGACTTAATAGTAGGATCAACATTCAGCTTATGAGTTATAATATCCTTGTCAATTCCTGTCATATCTTCATGTTTTCAAGTGAAACACAACTTTATACTTTTCAAAAACTCAACTAATTCCTCCTCAGTAACAACTTAGGCACCAAATTAATATTAGCCTCAATAACTCAGAGTTTAATGGTACAAAAGTATACAAAGTAAACAGTAAATTATCTTTCCATATTTTGCTAGATTCATTTAGGGCTGGCTTGGTAGGTATACTGATTGGCTTGGTATTGGTAGGTATACTAATGAAGGAAATCTCCCTCTTATTAAAATTATCTAACAAGTGTACTAATTTATCATTGTAGTAATATGCACAAAGCAAGGGTCGAATCTACATGAACTAAAGTGGAACAAGTATATTTTATCAATGTATTAAAGTATCCAAAAGAAGGGGTTTGATTGTTTGAATTATTAATCTAAGAAAGAAAAATAAAACAAGCAAATAAATCAATAAACAAGGAATTCATGGATTATAAGTATTGTCACTTTATGCTTTTTAAATCATGTAAAAATGATTCAATCTCATTCTTGGGTTCATTCACAAAATCATGAGTTGAGACAGTTTGGTGTGCGATTTGCAACTCAAATATTCTCCTTTTATTATACTCCAGTTATATATTATACTCCCTCCGTCCCATTAATAACTTCACTTTTTGTCAAAACGGGTGTCCCGTTTAAAGCTTCATCTTTCCTAAAATGGCAGAGAATCTTTACTATTTTACCCACTCATTCTCTCTCCTATTTTACTATTACACTCACAACATTTTTCAAATTTACTATTTCCTCCACTCATTCTCTCTTCTATTTTACTATTACACTCACAACATTTTCTTCACTCATCAATTTTCTTAATTTGCGTGTCCACCCCAAAAGGGTGAAGCAATTATCGGGACGGAGGGAGTATATTATATATATATAATTGAAGAATTCAATAAGATCAAAATAATATATGAACCTAAACCCAATTAAATTCAGTTACGTCCTCAATTAGGTCTAAGTAGTAAAATAATGGTCAATGTATCTATGTCCGAGTTACTGTAACAAAGGATACCCACAAATTCTAGGGCCAAAAGTATCTTAACATAAATCTGAAATTTTAGAACGAATTAAGAATATTTTACCACGCAAGAATGAAAGAGATAGGAAGAATTAAAACCCTAGCAATAAGATCAAATTGTTGCTTACCTCAATCCGCGAATCAAATAAATTAGCATCGAATGGCCATTAAAATATATAAACCTTATTCTTGAATCTTCAAAATAAATAAAAATTATAATCTAATATGTACAAGAGAAGAAGAGATATAGATGATGATAAGAGATCAGAGAAAGGAAAGATATGTAAAAACTTATCTAGGGATTCTTTATATAGTAAGAGGGGTGAGGGATTCCTAATTTACAGCTAAAGGAGATCAATTTCTAATCAATTTAGGATTTTGCCAAAAATCCATCACTAATCTGTTGCTGATTCTGTGGAAAACACCTTTTAATTTTGTGACGGACCAAATCCGTCACTGATGCTTGGCCGACCATGGGTGCAGTCGCTCGGCCATTTGGCGCGCGATCGCCCTTAGTTACTGGCCTTTTGGCGTGGCCGCCCCGGCCCTTGGCGCGGTCGCTCGGCCTTACTGTTCCTATCTCATGCCTTGGCCCCATTTTCTTGGCCAGCTGCAGTTCTGTGCCCATGCCTTGGCCGGCCACCTCTATTCTTGGCCCAGCACTGCCGGCCATCTTTCTCACTTCAGCTACAGCCCTTTCTTTTCCAGTGAATTACAATTTAGCCCCTAAACTTTATAATACAAGTTTACTCCCTAATTTTCCATAATTGTAATTTGGTCCCTAAACTTTCAAAACAAGCTTATATCCTCTTTTTTCTGCCTAATTGCACTTCAACCCATGTACTTTCAAAATACTAACAAAACACATTAAATTCTCAAGGTTTTGAGCATCAAATAAGCTTGGAAACATATCTTTTTGATGGGTTAAACCACATTCATCAAATATCCCCAAACTTATCTTTGCTCGTCCCCGAGTAAAACAAAACTAAAATAAAAACTAACTAACTAATTAAAACAAATAAAATATTTTTGAGATTTATTCAATTCATAGAATAGGTTGTTGGCATAACAAGTCTCAGATTTTTCACAACACACATAATCTACAAGCGTTATCATGAACATGGGATTATAATTACATGGATACATCTAACTTACAATTCTCCACCACATAATAAAAGATGAATGAAATATGGGAGATCATTGTTTACCAAAATAAGATATTTTATAGGGTCACTTGTGTCATGCTTTAAATCAATGATGATAAGATAAATTTCTACACAAGGCCACTCATATGTATGTTTAAACACAACTGTCAACCTAGCTACTCTTTAGGGATCAAATATGGCTTTATGGATTGTAATGTATCACGAAAATCGCGGGCTAGGATCACGATTCCTGTTTTGGACAAATTTCAACAACTTAAATTTGTACTAATGAACTTTGGGCAGAAATGGAATATGATCTCTCTATCAAGATGAACACGCTTATGTAACGAGGAAAGCCCTTGAACAATCGTTCTCCGGCACAAAACCTCGAGAGGTTTAAGGCAATGGGAATGGATCTTTAAGACAGGCTCTGTTCAAGTCGGTGAAGTCTACGCATACACGCCATTTCCCATTTTTCTTCTCCACTACTACCACATTGGAAAGCCATCTAGGATATTGCACCTCCCTGATCATCTTAGATTTCAACAGTATTTCTACTTCTTCCTTGATGATTAATTTCTCTCTTGTATGAACTTTCTTCTTTTCTAATGAACAGACTTGATAGTAGGATCAACATTCAGCTTATGAGTTATAACATCCTTGTCAATTCCTGTCATATCTTCATGTTTCCAAGCGTAACACAACTTTATACTTTTCAAAAACTCAACTAATTCCTCCCCTACTTCAGGAGGCAACTCAGTTCCAACTAGACCCTTAGCTTCATCATTCGAGACATCTATAGGAACTTCTATCACATCATGCTCTACGGCCTCCAATACATCCCTGATGCTCTTCTTTAATTGCTATGTTTGGCGAGAAGTGGTCCATGTTTTCATGTCCGTCTTGTAACACTCCTTAGCAGCCTGTTGGTCACCTTTTACCCTAACCATACCCCAAGGTGTTGACATCTTGATACACTGATGATAGGTTGATGGAATCACCTTCATATTATGAATCCACGGTCTCCCCAAGATGACATTATATGATGACGGGCAATCAATCACGCATAATATTTCCATGGAGTTCACACCTTCAACATATACGGGCAACTTGATTTCACCAATAGTTTGCTTGGTTCCCCACTAGAACCGACGAATTTTTCACAACATCTGTTAGGGGAATCATCATTTCCTCCAAGGGGCTCTTCATGACCAGGTTGACTGAACTCCCATTGTCAATCAAAATACATTTCACCTTACAGTTGGCGACTTGTAAAGTAACAACTAAACCATCGTGATGAGGGTCCAAGATGTTTCCTTTATCATCCTCATCGAAAACAACTTGTTGGCATTGGGACCTAATTTGATGCCTAGATTGTAGCTCTGAACTATCTTCCTTAGAATCCTTAGCATGAGGCTTCGCGGAAGAATAGGAAGTGTCACAGATGTCAAAACCTCCTGTGATATAATTGATCACCTTGGTTGAAGGTGGAGGTGAAGATGGAGCTTCAATTACAGCTTCCTTAGCCTCAATACGTCCTTTCCTTTTACCAAGCAGATCCTTAAGAAGTCCCTTGGAAAGCAAATGGTTGATCTCCTTCCTCAAGGCGATACAATTATCAATCGTATGACCAAAATCGTCATGATAAGCACACCATTTTGACTTGTCTTTCCAAAGCGAGGGCTTGTCAGCTTTCTTTGGCCATCTTGCATTTTCACCCAAGCTGTCCATTACACATAGAAGTCCTGAAATATCCACAGAAAAACAATAGTCACTAATCTTAGGATAGTTTGTATCATCATTTTCATCTACAACATTAATTTTAGATGATTCAGATTTAGAGTAGGGTTTTCCCCTATTAGATCTATGATATGAAGATTCCGTCTTTTTGTCAGGATGTTCATATACATGCGCCTTCTTTGACGCCTTGCCATGGACCATGTCATCTTCTTCCAGTATGATGAAACGTACATATCTTGTTCTGATCTCTTCTAAGCTCTGAGACGAATACATGACCAAGTCTTGGTAGAACAGTGATTCTCTCCTCAACCCCATCCTAAAGGCCTCTGTTGTAGTCGACATGTCAATTGGGGAACGCTTACTGCCTCCTTGTTGAACCTAAATACATAATCCTTAAGCATCTCATCAGGATGTTGTACCACCCTGTAAAGGTCACTCGTTAGCTTCTCAAATACACGGTTACATGAAAATTGATTCAGAAACATAATGAGTAATTGAGAATAAGATGAGATAGAGTTCAGAGGCTGATTGGTTAGCCACATCAAGATTGGACCAGATAAGGTCGATCCAAAACCTCTGCACAAACAAACTTCTTTAAGATGGTGAATGATACTAATAATATCCATCTTCTCCTGGTATAGGGCTATATGCTCAGCTGGATCTGTAGTGCCATCATAATGCTTCATTGGCGGCACCAGAAACCTTTTGGGGATCTCCACACTGGCTATAGCAGGAACAAAACGAGAGTCATGGTGACTGGTTGGAGATGCTTGATTGTAGGGCAAGGTGATTCTTGGAACATTCATGAGAATCTCCTTGATTTGCTGCAATTTTCTTGCCAAAGGGTTATCTGCAAAAGTGGGCATTGAGTTGATTCATAGGAGTACTAAACCTATTAAAACTCCCTGTTTGACCCATAGGAGGTGGAGTTGCAAAGGTGAAACATGTTATTTGTGGAGTCGGCTAGATGTAATGGTAGTGCTTTCAGTCTGAACGGTGCTAGCCATTGGAACAAAGCCACAATTTCTCTCTGCACTCGTTCCGATATCTAAGAAAAGAGTCCTCGGATGCAAAGGTGAAGTTTCAGGCATGCTGACCATTGGACCACTACGCCTTGAAATTTGCTAGATCTTGTTGCACTCTGGTGACTGCATTAATAAGCATGTTGTTGGTATGATGTTGTGCATCCATCTGATTCTTCAAGTGCTTCATCATGGTTGCAATGTTGGAAACTACGTCAAGCGAGATTTCAGTCAATGTCATGGATGAAGAACCTCCCTGGTTAAGGTGCTGGCCTTGAGATGTCACAGCACTGAACCCAATAGTTGACTGTGCACCAGATGTCATGAGCAAACTTGAGGTATTGATCCTTGCTCCAGATGTAACTGTGGACATAGACATTGCGGAGGTTGAATTGCTCATCTTGATTGAAAACTAAAAAAACCAAAGTTCTCACAGACGGCGCCAAATTATTTTGGACAAATTTCAACAACTTAAATTTGTACTAATGAACTTTGGGCAGAAATGGAATATGATCTCTCTATCAAGATGAACACATTTATGTAACGAGGAAAACTCTTAAACAATCGTTCTCCGGCACAAAACCTCGGGAGGTTTTAGGAAAAACCTACTGTAAGTACCCAAATCCGGATCGTTATAATCCGTTAACTCACACTTTCCAAGTTAACGAGACTTTTCAGGACTGCCCGAGCATTCATAATTAAAGTGTATTAAAAACACGTTCGAACACGTGAAAATATCACTTTTCCAAAAATACGCAATTTTCGAGAATTTTCGGGACTGTTTCAACACTGATTCGGATAGTTATTTAAAAAATAGTCAAATCCCGGCCAAGCAGAACAAAAAGCCCTTGCTTAATGACTAAGCAGGACACGTGGCGCACATGCACGAGTCCTTAGGTCAAATCAATCAAATCCAAGGCCTGAAAAGACCAAAATGCCCTCAAACTGAAGGACTGGCCGGTCGGCCTGCTTTGCTGGATCGCCCACCAGTCCCATTATATTTTCAAATACCCAAAAAACCCTCAAACTTGAAGGACTGGCCGGGCGGCCTGTTCTGCACCTTGAAATTGGCTATAAATAGCAGCCTCCTCTTTAGATTGCTTCCCCCAAAAGCCTCTTCGACATTCCAGCCGGTTTTCAAGCCCCAAAACCCTCTCGAAACGCTGTCGAAACGCCGTCGAATCGACGGAAACTCAAGTGCGAACGAGAGTTAATTAGGGGAGGTTCTACCTACGTGAGAGCAGAACTTCTCTCCTCTTTAAACACTTTTTAAACACGTACCCTAGAAAGATAGAGCCAAAACCTAGCCCTTGGTAAACTCTCCTTCCTAATCTTCCATTTCATCTCTTTTTACGCACTTTACGAGACCATGAACATTGCTGAATTCAACACACCCGTCAGTTTGATCGATCAGAGATGGGCAGATTCCTTGTAGTCGAGATCAAAGAAGGCCGCATGGAATGTCCGACTATGACTTTCTTCGTGAACATAATCCAAGTATTTCCACAATTCGATGATTTGGATGTGATAACGGTTCTAGATAGCAGCAAGACAAGGCGTACGTACGGGGAATACTTAACTCTCGCCAGAAAAGCCCTCATGGAATTGACTGTGCAAGAAGCTCACCTCTGGGACGAAGATAAATCTCGGAAGAATCACAGGGAAAGAGCCCGTAAAGCTTCGCAAGCCGCCTCGAAGAAACATCTAGAGGCCACTCTGGATCAATTCGACCTCAAGAACTTCGCCAACGGCAATTTCCTGGATTACCACCACTTCTCGGCAAACCCTCTCTTGAGAGGAAAGGCCGTCAACGGTCCAGATGACATAGGAGATGGAATGGAACAACATAAGGAATATCTGGTCCAACAGCGTGAAGAATATAGATGCTTGACTCCCCGAGAAAAGCAAGTCCTTTGCGAAAGCGACGATGAAGACGACGAAGTTATACTCTTCAACGCCGATCACGAAGCCCACAAAACTGGAATCCCAAGGGTCCTAGGAGGATAGGAAAGGATCATTTCCATTCTCAAGCTAAAAGGCGAATTGAAGAAGAAAAGTATGTTCAAGGGGAAAAGAAAAATGGAGATCAACCTTCAGAGAATGCTAAGGGAAATCCCCAGACTGCAACGTTTGTTTACAGAAATGATCAACTGAGACAAGAACTAGTTACTTGGGCAAACGTCCGGGAAGCCATGTACTCACCTTTCTACATACTCGTCACTCAGTTAAAGCAACAAAGAAATCTCTCCCCAATGGAGGTTTATCAAGATTTTCGTGTACGATTCAAAGAAGCACTAGCTATTCTGACTAGGGAAGAAATGCAAGCACTAAATCTCAACGAAGGCTCGGCCATAAGAGAGCAAATATGGATTAAGAGTGGAGGAAAGGTAGCAAATCACGATTACTGTTTGTCCAAGCTCAAGAATGCCATGAACCTGCTCAGCAAGAAAGAGAAAAACGTCGTGTACCGCGAAGAGATCAGAGAAACGGTTTGCATGAATCAAGAATCCTCTAGCCTCACACAGAAGGTGAATGAGACAACGCTCAGTCCTAGCAACCACTGCTGCACACTGACGTTAGAGCAACTGCGCTGAACCATTGGCTCTCTCCCTGCCAAAACACCTAAACACGTATCCTGGGACAGAATCCGAAAGGCGGCCGAAGCCCCCCCAGAAAGATATTAACAGTCAACGAATTGAGAGAGGATGTATGGTCCTGTGCTTCGAAAAACCCTCCGCTAACTATGGCTCAACTCAAAGAAACATGCTCAAACGAGGCCAATCCCGACGTCAATGTTTTGACCCGATCTGGTCAAATTCATGTGCTACCACCCAATGCCAACAAAAAGCCAACATAGCCAGAGCCGCAACCCAATCAGCACATACTTGAAGAAGCAAGTTTCGGAAAGGAAGACCCGATCCTTACCCAGCTAAAGCAAACCTAGGTGCACATTTCCCTTTGGTCTCTGCTCACATCTTCCTACCCTCATAAGCTCAAGCTGGAAGAAAGTTTATCCCGGACAACGGTCCCCGTGGACGCAACTTCCGAGAAGTAATCTAGATGATTGGCAATATCCAATATGGAAACATCATCACCTTCACAGACTTGGACTTGCCGAAATTTGGGGCTGATCATAATGAGCAGCTCTACATCACTGTCCAGCTGGATTAGCATTGTCTTCCTTGCGTACTTGTTGACGGGGGCTCAGGAATGAATGTCTTGCCTGCCAAGATGATGGACCTGCTTGACATCAAGCCAACCGACTTAAAGCCTTCAGCTCACACTGTCAAAGCTTATGATTCTACCTCCCGCGCAGTTCTCGGGGTTGCTACCTTAAGCATTTGGTTCGGCAAACAGATGATGCCTATCGAATTTCAAGTCCTGGACATTCCTACCACTTTCACAGCTATCTTGGGAAGACCGTGGCTGCACCAGATAAACGGCGTAGCATCCACTCTTCACCAATGTATCAAATTCATTCAAGGAAATAAGCTAACAACATTCTACGGGGATAGTGTCACCACCGAAGGGACCTGCACCAATGGCATTCCACTGTTAGAAATCAAGCATGATGATGATATGGCATTAACTGGATTTACAATGGAATTTTCCAAGATCCAAATATGCAGTGTAGACCTTCCGTTGTTCTGGGATAAGATCCCTCCTGCCATGAAAATGATGAAACTCATGAACTTCATCCCAGGACTGGGGCTCGGCAAAAGGTTACAGGGCCAACACCAAGTCATCAAAGTCAAGGACCACAATACGGTCCAAGGGCTCGGTTATGTGCCTACACCTGATGACATCAGAAAAGACAAGAAGCTCGCAAACACCAAAGCAGCGGCCCACAAAAAGGGAACCTCCTACATCACACCCAACCTCCGACCTTACAACTTCGACCTCGCTCGCTACTTCGTCGAAGGAACTGACAAAGGAACTGATGAAGATGAGAAAGGAACAGGAAAATTCAGCACAGAGACTGCAGAAAAGTTGGAAAAACTGGCACAAAACCTCAAGCGTTTCAGAGGGCTCAAGGCCAATCCGATAAGGGGAGCATTCCTCGATGTCACTGCACTACCTAGACCCATTTCTAAATCCGTTCAGCATGAATACTCTTTCAAAGGGATCCCCGACATAGAAGAACAGCTCGAAATGCTCTTCATGGGAGACAGGTTGTTCGGTCCAGTCTATGAAGCCACATTCGAAAATTGATTCCAAAGAAGAAGGATCCAGAATTTGTGGAAGATGCTCTAAGTGGACCTGCTCTACAGAACCTTTTCGAAGAAGCCATGGAAGTTCCAAACCTGATTGATCTGGGCTCCAAGGACATTATGATAGCCATGATTGAGACAGAAAAGCCAACCCAGTGCTCGCGTAGCATGCTCAAAGCGCAAATAATAAAATTTCTAAGTGGATTACAAACCAAAATAGGAAATATTCACCAAAATCTAGTCTCGTGCCTGCCCAAAAGCAAATGAAAAACGTCGCTATAAGAGGTTTTATACTTGAAATGGAACGATCTGTTTGATTTTCTCTTGTCACGCTAACATATGCGGGGCCACCTTCAAAATCTGTTTCATAATATCCAAATCAGCCAAACATCCGTGAACCATCCTCCATACAATGCCAAATCCGCCCCGGGCTCATGCGACAGTGCAAATAATAATAACAGTACATAATAGCAGTAAATATTACTTGTTCAAATCTGTTATTCAGTACATTTTCCGTCATTATTTATTTTGATTAATCTACTTGCTTATCTGGTTCCGTTAGATGCCAAAAGTAAAAAGAATCATGATGATAAAATGTATAATGTTTCGCCCCAGAACAAGGGCATCCCGAATACAAACAATGTCTAAGATAAGCAATACATATGGCTATCTAAAAAGGCTACAGGACTACTCTGAATCATGCTCCTCATCCATTGCATCCGGCTCAACGTCTGCTGAATCTTGCTCGTCGTCCGAGCACTCAATAAACTGTGACACCACAAATGGATCCGTGGCGAAAAGATAGCTCATGAAGACGTCCACTCCGGTGACTGAAGAAAAAAGACCCTGCGATTGGGATCCCGAAGGTCCCCCATGCTCAAACCCCGAATGCGAAGAATAACGAGCCTGCAATCTGGAAGTCTCACCCTGCCAATCAGGAGACCGACCAAAGCTCTGTTCCGCATCCATGCCACCAGCCGTGGAAGTAGATGATTCCCTAGCAACAGATGGCCTAGAGGGCATAGGCTCACCGCCACACTTCTCCGGGAACCACACCGTATGTAATCAAGGAGTCGTCGGGCAAAACCTTTCATTCCCTCCAGACGTCGGACCGCCAAGTCGTGAGTGCGTCCTGAGACTTGCAAATCAGGGAAGCAATCAAAAGATGGAAAGAACAGTGCAAATAGACACATGTAGAAGATGAGTACAGAATACTCACAGTAGCATCTGGATCGACTCGGTATCGGGGCCTCATCTGCTTAGGAATCGGGATTATCAGCTGCCTGCGGGAACCGCCAACGCCCTCATATGCAACGCGAGCGCGGGGGACAGGAGGATCTCTAGGACGTGAAGGACCTTCCCCCTCTCTAGCCACCACTTGCGAGCTCCTCAGCCTTGTCCTTCGGAAGATGTCATAGTCAGCCTCCTCAATGACATACTCAACAGAAGGCACTCCTAGCCTATATCGATGTAACTCTTCCCCATCTATGTACAAAGGAAACATCATATGGATGGGAGGATCCCTAGGGACCATGGGATCCGATCCCAGAGCATACTGGTGAGTCACTCTCTCGCCCAAATACATGATGTCGCAATGAAGCCCCACCAAAAGCTTCCTCTGACCCGTCACCTCCTTGGCAGCATCAACAACGGCCTGATCAAACCGTCCCCACCAAGTCAAGTTCACCCTCGGCGAGAAGTCCCTCTCCAGAGCCTCGGACACCTCCTCATAAGTCACCCTCGTGCTTTCCCTCGACCTCCCCGGTCTTCTGGCCTCCTTTTGCCAGGTCAGCATAGCGGGAAACAGGAGAGCATACTCCTCCTTGGTACCCCACCGCTGTGGACGGAACACCTCATAGCACCACACCTGAAAAGATGGCAGGAAAGATTGTCAACTACAAAACAGATACAGACAAGTAAAAACGAGACAAGGAAGAGAAAAAGAGAGCTCACATCCAAAGCAAGCTGGAAACAGCAAAGAGAGTTCTCCTCCCCCGGGAATATTTATCTAAAGCAAAGAAGAGCTCGGCCAAGCCAGCTTCTCTCCAGGCGAATCCTCTTACCGCCTCCAAATCAGTTAAAGAGCCGAGCAGGGCAAACTGACACTTCGTATCAGCGTTGGGAAAGATGGTCGCTAACAGAGCAAACCACAGGATCGATCGAGCCAATCAACCAGCTGTCATCCTCTCATAACCAGCCAGATACGCGCCAATACCTCTTCTCAAGTGTCCCTCCATTGGACCGTACAAAATGTCGGTGCCCCTGGCTTCCGTGATATCGAAACCCAGCAGATCCGTAAGCTGCTCCATGGTGAACTCTTCAAACCACTCTATGGGATTGCCCTGGAACGACAACTCTGTGATAGCTGTGATATCTGTGGGAGTAATCGTTGCCTCCCCCCACCTGAAGTGAAAATTGTGGGTCGTATCCCACCAGTGTTCGCTCAAGGCCACGTGAATAGCCTTGACCCTCTGCGTCAATGCTACTACAGCCACGACACTAATGATGCCCCCCAAACAGGAATCTATTACCATCCGTCGAGGACTTCTCTCCCCACCCCGAGTTACGTCTGGGAGCATCCCCCACAACTCGCTTACCGCCTCGACGTTCCCCCTACTCTTGGTAGTGGACAAATCTTCGGCCCTCGCCCCTGCAGGTAAGACACACAAAGGTACGTTAATACACAAATAATGTATGCAAGATAAGTATGCCATAAAATGAATGCACATGAATATATCATCACAAAGAAATGTAATTCATCATTCTCAAAATCAGTCAAAGCCGGAAACTTTCTCATATCATTTCAAAAAAAAATCCGTCAAATCCGGAAACTTTCTCATGTCATTTCAAAAGGAAAATCCGCCAAATCCGAAAACTTTCTCATATCATTTAAAAAGGAAAATCCGTCAAATCCGAAAACTTTCTCATGTCATTTCAAAAAGAAAATCCGTCAAATCCGGAAACTTTCTCATATCATTTCAAAAGGAAAATCCGTCAAATCCGGAAACTTTCTCATGTCATTTCAAAAGGAAAATCCGTCAAATCCGAAAACTTTCTCATATCATTTCAAAAAAATATGTCAAATCCGGAAACTTTCTCACATCATTTCAAAAGGAAAATCCGTCAAATCGGAAAACTTTCTCATGTCATTTCAAAAGGAAAATCCGTCGAATCCGGAAACTTTCTCATGTCATTTCTAAAGGAAAATCCGTCAAATCCGGAAACTTTCTCATATCATTTCAAAGGAAAATCCGTCAAATCCGAAAACTTTCTCATATCATTTCAAAAAAAATTCGTCAAATCCGAAAACTTTCTCATATCATTTCAAAAAGGAAAATCCGTCAAAGCCGGAAACTTTCTCATATCATTTCAAAAGGAAAATCTGTCAAATCCGGAAACTTTCTCATATCATTTCAAAAAATCCGTCAAATTCAGAAACTTTTTCATATCATTTCAAAATTACTCCATCCCGAATTAGCACACTTTAATTTTGAAAAACATAGCTAGGCATGGATTTTTTTCACCAAATTTTCTACAATGTCTACCCATACCCTCAATTGCATTAAACAAAAACCAATTCCAACAAATAAACATAACAAGTCAAAAGCCCCAAATTGGGCAACAAGAACCCTAAATCAATTCAAAATTCAAAATTCAAAATTCAAAATTCAAAATTCAAAATTTGAAAACATTCAAAGAAATTCAAGAAGGCTTACCCTTCTTTCGATCCCCGCCTTGGACTTGTGATTATCCCGAGTTTTGTAAAACTCTGATGGATCCAAAGGAAGCTCGGTCGCTCGCACCGTCCATTTGAGCTTCTTCCTCTCGTTGTCGGTCCTCCTATGGCAACCCCGTCGTTCTAATCTCCCTTCCATAGTGTTAATCTCTCGAGATTTAAGCAAGAAATCAGGAAGAATTGAAGAAATTTCTCTCTTCTCTCTCGCAGAAACAAAAAATTTTCTATTTTCCCAGCTTCTGTCCGACGCCAGCTTTAAATCAGTCCAAATTGAAAGACTGGTCGGCCGGCCTGTTTTTCAACATAGGTTATTTTTGCCCAAATGACCAATCAGCCCCTCATCTTTCCAAACTTAATGCTTTTCTCAAATGCTCCTGTAATTTTCTCATTCTAACGTCCCCTCTCCCGAGGTTAAATTTCTCGTTAGATTTCACTAACGTCCCCTCTCCCGAGGTTAAATTTCCCGTTAGACTTCACTGACGTCTCCTCTCCCGAGGTTAAATTTCGACCGTCATCGTAAGCCCGACCATCTTATCTCAACGGCAATCATTGTAAGTCCGTACAACAATCCTTCTTCGGCCGTCATCGTAAGCCCGACCATCATCGTAAGCCCAACCATCTCATCTCAACGAAAATCATTGTAAACCCGTACAAAAATCCTTCTTCGGCCATCATGGTAAGCCCGAACACCCTATCCCCAGCGGACAAAAGACAAACGGCAAATCATTATAAGCCCGTACAAAGAACACATATCCCCAGCAGATAAATCATGGCCGTCATCGTAAGTCCAACACCCAAGGCACAAATGCCTTACTCTCAGGGCACAAACACCTTCCTCTCAAGGCACAAACACCTTCATCTCAGGGCACAATCACGTCCTCACTCTCTCAACCAGAAGCGCCACCACGTCCTCATTATCTCAGGTTTAGATGCCTTCAAACAGTCACACTCAGGTTTAGATGCCTTTAAACAGTCACACTCAGGTTTAGATACCTTCAAACAGTCACACTCAGGTTTAGACGCCTCCAAACAGTCACACTCAGGTTTAGACGCCTTCAAAACAGTCTCAATCAGGACGAATTCCTTCTAATCATTCCCCACAGGACGAGGCCCCTACGAATCGCCCTCACACATGTGAACTACGATCGGCTTGATTCCCGCTCGGGATACGTAGGAATCCTTTCTCTAAGGGTCCAGCCATTTGACCGTTCAGGTCACTCCGTAAGGTATCCCCCCGATTTTGGATCCTTATCTTTTTTCGATGACCCCACTTCCTCCGTAAGTGACATAGCCGAGGGGCAACTGTAAGTACCCAAATCCGGATTGTTATAATCCGTTAACTCACACTTTCCAGGACTGTCCCGAGCATTCATAATTAAAGTGTATTAAAAACACGTTCGAACATGTGAAATATCACTTTTCCAAAAATACGCAATTTTCGGAACTTTTCAGGACTGTTTCGACACTGATTCGGACAGTTATTTAAAAATAGTCAAATCCCGACCAAGCGGAACAAAAAGCCCTTGCTTAATGTCTAAGCAGGACACGTGGCGCACATGCACGAGTCCTTAGGTCAAATCAATCAAATCCAAGGCCTGAAAAGACCAAAATACCTTCAAACTGAAGGACTGGCCTGTTTTGCTGGATCGCCCACCAGTCCCATTATATTTTCAAATACCCAAAAAACCCTCAAACTTGAAGGACTGGCCGATCGGCCTGTTCTGCACCTTGAAATTGGCTATAAATAGCAGCCTCCTCTTTCATTTTTGACCCCAAGATTGCTTCCCCCAAAAGCCTCTTCAACATTCCAGCCGGTTTTCAAGCCCCAAAACCCTCTCGAAACACTGCCGAAACGCCGCCGAATCGACGGAAACTCGAGTGCGAACGTGAGTTAATTAGGGGAGGTTCTGCCTACGTGAGAGCAAAATTTCTCTCCTCTTTAAACACTTTTCAAACACGTACCCTAGAAAGATAGAGCCGAAACTTAGCCCTTGGTAAACTCTCCTTCCTAATCTTCCGTTTCATCTCTTTTTACGCACTTTACGCTACTTCTGATCCGATCGAATCCTTCAAAATGTAAACACTACGTTATCTACGGGTCTTGAAGTGATCCTCTCTCTATCACTTTTCTCTTTCAAAAAGAGTGATTTAGAGTTAAAATGGAGATCTTGACCCTCTTTTACAAAACTTTATCAATTACATCTTTTACCGTCCGAACCGTTTGGTTCGTCGATTGTCATTTTACCGTCCGAACCGTTTGGTTCGTTGATTGCATTTCTACCACCCGAACCGTTTGGTTCGTTGATATTTTCATTTCAATAACGCTCTTTACCGTCCGAACCATTTGGTTCGTTGATACCGCTCTTTCAATATTGTCATTTACCGTCCAAACCGTTTGGTTTGTTGATCGTATTTACTTTCAATATCCAAGTCAAGAAATTGACCTGTCGATCGTCATTTCAATACTGTCATTTACTTTAAAGGACTTTTCCTTCATTGTCATTTTATCAAAAAAGGGGTAACATTATAATGCCCGATCAAAATAAAACCTTTTTTGCCGTCATTTTGTCAAAAAGGGGTAACGTTATAATGCCCAATTCATTTCAAAACCCGCCATTCGAATTCCTTTTCAAACATCTTTTCAATCAAAAGTTTGCCATTCAAACATCTTTTCAATCCAAAGTTTGTCATTCAAACTCGTTTTCAAAGTAACACACACACACAAACATGCACAATTTTCGAGGAAGGTAGAAAGACTCGTCAATACGAGGCATTTTGGGTGATCTCAAATTTTACTCTTCCCGAGACGTAACGTGACCTCCGAACCTAACAATCTTTGTTCAAAAAGCCTTTTCCTAAGTTTTTGCTCCTAATAAAAATGACCCCCTTTCAAAGCCTTTTCTAAGTTTTTGCTCCTAATAAAAATGACCCCCCTTTTAAAGCCTTTTTTCAAGTTTTTGCTCCTAATAAAAACGATCCCTTTCAAAGTCTTTTTCAAAGTTTTGGCTCATAATCAAAATGGCGTGGCGACTCTCCTTTTTTTCGTGAAACACAAGTCGCTCGCCGCCATCGCGATCCGGGTAATTTCACCTATCTTAATCAAAATAATTTTATTGATGTTTTTTCCTTTGAATACAGAGCAATGGCGTGATCAGAGAATGGCTAAGTGTGCGTGTGTGTTACAATGGTGTGTCTAACTTTATATTTTTACCCTATCCTTGAATCTTGGAGTTTTGTTGAAGATTGTGGCCGTTGTGTAGCTTTAAGGGATTTAGACTGAGTCTTCATTGGCGGTTGTGGTCGAGTAGAGTGGTTGTTAGACTAGGTTTTTGTTCACGTATAACTTGTCCCTGAAAAGTAGGAAAAAATAACAACCAGTCTGCAAGATGTTAGTTCAAGGTGAAAGTCAAGATGTAAGCCTAAGATGGATTACCAGGATGTTGAACATGCTGAGTCGATTTTTCTACCCCAAACAGTTCCAAATGAAGATAAGGACATACGAAGTCAAGCAAGTGAAACTAGAAAGTCTTCATCATACATCATCACTTTAAAATTTATCACTCCGCTCCATTCCAACCCATTGATTCAACCCCCAAACTAATAATTTTGTATACTTTCACTTGGGGTTTATCACCTTCCTTTCTTTTTGGTCACTTTCCACTTCAACATTAGAGAGTGCAAGGCTTTTCAGATATATTTTTTTTCTTTTATATGCGCACATATATATTACGAAGAAAATGCATTCAATATTTTACGCAAGCCCCTCTTTTCAATACATTCATAACCCTTTTCTTTCTTTTCATGACCACTTTCCACCCTTAATTTTCCAAACATCACCCCCAATTCCCATTTATTCCCTTGTCTCACTTTCTTGAAAATGTGAGAAAATAGTGTATAAGTTAAAAGGGTATGACAATGAGGGTACAAAAGAAGGTGAATGGTGGTCTAAGATAACCTCCCACTTTGTGAGAGATTCCATTCTTTTTAAAGCTCAAAAAGGGGTTCTAGCGAAAATTTTTATAAGTGACGAAAAAGTTAAAGACTCACAAATAGGGTTTAAAAAATAGCCAAATATCACTTCCCGAATAACCTAATTGATGTGTTATTGACAGTCATGCAAGCATGTTCTAGGGACCCCGAGAATGCCAAAGTGATTCTATAAAGGTCTCCTAAATTGGTAACAATGATCAAGAAAAATAGCATGGAAGTGAAAGGTGGAGTAATCATACTTTACATTTTTCAATGCAATTATATCCCCATATTGATAATAATACTTAAGATTTTAAAATTATGAACTCTCAAATCATCATAGATTTTTTCCAAAATCCCAAAATATGAAAAAAAAAAATTAATTTTCTATTTTTTGGAGGGTGAAACTATATATACTCTCCTATAAACCCACAAACTAGGAGAGATATCTACCCCCAAACTCAAACACATGCTATGTCCTCATAGCAAAGAAAACTAAAGCATGACTTGGGTTCAAAGGATGATATGACACAACAAAACAAATAAATAAAACAAATAAAACGTACCTACTTGGGTTTCCTCCCAATAAGCTCACTTGGTTAAGGTCGTTAGCCCGACCGTTGCTCACGTTTGGACTTCACTTTTCGTCCTTTGGCCCACTTCATGGTTTCGCGGGTCCTTATTTTCAGATTATGCCCCATATATATTCCTTTCATCATCAAATCATTTAGTGCCCAAGGAAATTTTTGACGTTTCAGCTTTTTGGGCTTCTTCTCTTTCAATCCTTCGCCACTTTCTTCACCCTCAAAAATAGGTGGAGGTACAAGAATGATGGAGAAATAATCTTTCACGCTTTCAATGGGATGGAGAAGATCTTCATTGAGACATTGTTCGTCAATTTGGTCGGGCCCAACCTCATCGACATTAACGTCCTCATCATCTTTTAATTTCTCTTCCACCCCATCTTCTTCACAATCAACATCTTCATCAACAACCACAACATCACTAGCATGAGACGGAGAGAGAATCGGTAGTTCGTCATTAATGGAAGCGTCCTCCCATTCATAACGTTCAAGTTGGATAGAACTAGTATCTTGCTCACAACCTCTCAATGCTTCTATTATTTTAGTAACTTGTGCTTCCAACCTATCCATGGTTGCACCTAATTGCTGTTGTTGTTGACGATTTTTCTCCTTCAATCTTGTCAGAGCCTCTTCCCATGATTGCTTTTTAGGTTGCGGTAGATCATAAAAATGTGGCTCATAATTGTTCCATACCCGACATGAGTGGTTTCCCCTCCCTTATGTACAACAATTAGGGGAATAATCATATTGTGGTTGACATGGCTGGAACGAACTCTTTTCTTGTACCTGTGGAGAATACTCTTGAAAATATGTCCTAGACAGACAATCATTAGTAGCATGAGAGTATAATCCACAACAGGAACATGCATCTTGTATTACATTGGCACTAGGCGAAGCACTTTTCGCATTGAACATAGCAATTAATTGTTTAACTTGCCCGACCAACTTCTCATTAGAATTTGATTCATGCATGACCTTTATTTTTTTAAACGACTAGAAAAAGGAAGAAAAAGAAAATAATACAAGAAAATTATTTACACTAAAAAGAAACTAATAAAAGAAAATTATTTACAATACACTAACAAAATTAACTTGTTCGCAGCACAAATCCCCGGCAACGGCGCCAAAAACTTGATGGAGAAAATCTTCCACTTATTAAAATTACCTACCAAGTGCACTAGTTTATCAATGTAGTAATATGCACAAAGCAAGGGTCGAATTCACATGGACTAAAGAGGAACAAGTATATTTTATTAATGTATTAAAGTAATCAAAAGAAGGGGTTTGATTGTTTTAATTATTAATCTAAGAAAGCAAAATAAAAAAAAATCAAAGAATTCAAGAAACAAGGGATTCATGGATTGGGGATCATAACAATTCACTTTATGCTTTTTAAATCATGTAAAAAGGATTCAATCTCATTCTTGGGTTCATTCACAAAATCATGAGCTGAGATGATTTGGTGTATCATTTGCAATTCAAATATTCTCTTTTTATTATACTTCAGTTACGTATATATAATAATTGAAGAATTCAATAAGATCAAAAGAATATATGAACCTAAATCCAATTAAATTCAATTATGTCCTCAATTAGGTCTAAGTAGTAAAATAATGGTCATTGTATCTATATCCGAGTTACTGTAACAATGGATACCCACAAATTCTTGGGCCAAAAGTATCTTAACATAAATCTGAAATCCTAGAACGAATTAAGAATATTTTACCACACAAAAATGAGAGAGATAGGAAGAATTAAAACCCTAGTATAATGATCAAATTGTTACTTACCTCAATCTGCGAATCAAATAAATTAGTCTCGAATGACCATTAAAATAAATACACCTTGTTCTTGAATCTTCAAAATAAATAAAAACTCAAATCTAATATGTACAAGAGAAGAATTGGAGATATAGAGGATGATAAGAGATCAGAGAGAGGAAAGATATGTAAAAACTTGTCTAGGGATCCTTTATATAGTAGGAGGGAGGGAGGATTCCTAATTTACAGCCAAATGAAATCAATTTCTTATCAATTTAGGATTCTGCCAAAAATTTGTCACTAATCTGTTGCTGATTCTGTTGAAAACACCTTTTAATTTTGTGACGGACCAAATCCGTCACTGATATCTGTCACTAATATCTGTTTTGGCAAAAAACAGTCTACAATGATAGAAATTGAAATGAAGCTAAGGAGGGTGCAATGGAGTATAATTGGTACAATAATGTAACTAGGATGGCTCGATCATGTAACGAGGAAAACCCTTGAGATAAGTATCTCGCCGACACAAAACCTCGGGAGGTGATTATGAGCACCTACCTTCCCAAACAATTGTATTATGACTGAGTTACAAGGTAGAAAGCTATGGCGGAATTATAAAGTATTTGTGAGATACGTGTGGGTAATGTGTGCGTTCGTGTGTTGTGTTGTGTGTTTCCAGCCATGAGCTTTAAATAAAAAAGAAAATAACAGAAAAATCAAATCCTAACAAACTCCCCTACAATCTCAGTAAGTTATCTTCATCTTGACTTAGTCTTTCAAGCCGTTGAAAGGAGTCTGTTGGACATGTTTTCTCCCACGTACTTTTTTATCCCTGTAATTAAATATAACAGAAATAAATAATTAATTAATTTAAGTAAATAATTTTTACCTTGCATTCGAGTGTGAAGATGTTGACATGCTGATAACAACTCAAGATGCATCAATCCTGAATATTTACCCATAACAATTGTCCCCAAAAAACTGTCTTTTAAATGAATTTAAAAGGTCAGTTTTTTCCACGACCTTCTAGAAGCTCTGCGATTAATTAATTGAGAGGATACGTGGCGGTTGAGGAATTAATCTCCAATTAATTAACGTAACCACTCCCAAGATCTAGGGCTTAAAACTGAAAACTCTTTTCACTTTTCTCCTTTACCTTTTCCAATCACTTTCATCCATTCTTCTTCACGGCGGTGATTTCTCCCTTGAAGGTAAAATCCTTTCCTCTCTTTTTCTTCCTGTTTCTTTTTTCAAAAATGGTGAAATTAAAAAGGGAAAAGCGGCGAAAAATCCTCCGAGTTTATACGAGGACGGGGGTTTTTCGTGTGAAGGTTTGTTGACAAAACCAGATGAAGAAATCTGTGTTTTTAACAATGAACTGATCGAATCCATCAAAGATCGACACTGCTTCCCGGATTCTACCATCTTTAGGCCGTTTGATGTTCTTCTTAGGTCTGATTTCGTTTCTCCAAAATGGGTTTGTTTTTATGAGTACCCATTTACTCTAGATTTTTCCTATCCTTTCCCTGCAATGATAAACGAGTTTTTTAGAAAGACTAACCTTGCTTTTGTACAACTGATGCCCATGGTTTGGAGGATATTTTCTTGTGTCTTGAGGGTGAACCGTGAATTCGGTTTAGATATAGGTTTGAAGGAGTTGGCCTTTTTGTATGAACTCCAAACTTTTGGTTCCACGAGATACCTTCTTAAGACTAGGTCTGGAATGAAACCCTTGTTCTTAAAAGTAACTGTGAGTGATAGGGGTTGGAAATCGAAATACTTTTTTGTCGAGAAGGATTCTTTGGAGGAAGGAGACTTCTTGGTGACTGAATGGAATAGGGAAGGTATCCCTCTTCTAAATTTCAATTTTCCCTTCTTTCCCGCACTTACCTGTTGTAATTTCTTTGTTAGTTTTTGCAGCTATTGATTGGGTGAAGCTTTTCCCTCCATCTGCTGAAACGATTGGGAAGGTGAATAGGTTGTTGGAATTTTCAGAGGGGGAAAGATCTTTCCAACCTCACGAAGACATAGTGATCTCTGAGAATAAGGAGATACCGCCCTCCACCGAAATGTCTACTGGTGAGATTTTTTAATCTTTGTGCAAATCTTCTTGATGTTCCTGCATTCTTCTGATAGTGCGTTTCCTTTGACAATTTCAAAATCAACCGCTGCCTTCTCCCTTAAGGACCTTCAAGATTTTGTGGGACAAACCCAGGCAAGCAATCAGATGCTGGTGCCTAAAAGGGAGATGGAGGCACCATCTGTAGGAGCCAGGGTAAAGAAGAGGAAGAGTAGTTCCAAGGAAGTAATAATTGTGGATGAAACAGGCCTAGGAGATGTGGAATAAGCTTTGGCCAAGGCTGCAGTGGTAAGATTCTTTGGAAAACAGATGTTCGAATATATTCCTAATTTGAATAATGTATCTTAAGGTTTTGATTGAATATTTGGCTTTTGTAGGGTGTTGATACTGCTAAGATGAAAATGAACAGTCTCGAGGAAAGAAATAGGAAATTGGTGCTGGAAGTTATTCAAGTCAAGAAACAGAGGGAATCTGGGGCAAAGAAAACTGAGGATTTGCAGAAGGAGGTGGAAAGTTTGATGACAGGAATGTCTTCTCTTCAAGACACGCAGCTGCATGAGATTGAAGATTTAAAGAAGAACATGATGGCCTTTGCTGCCCGAAGCATGATAGAGATCAAGGTTTAAATGATGGAAGAGTTTCAAGATGGGAAGCACAAAGAGTGGGACGTTGAACAACAAGTTCCCTTTTAAAGGCTTTGGATGCTAAGGGAGAGGAGGTAGGAGATGGATCTTCAGCAACCAAGGGTGATGATATCCTTGAGGAAGGAGCAGCAACATCAGCGGTAGTAGCCACCTCGTGAAGGAACATGGTAAAAAACTTTTGGTTTTTGTAAAATTTGGTTTGAAAACTTTGGTTTTAACTAGGTTGCGTCCCAAAGATAATATTTTTGGTTTGTAATGGGCCCATAAGGGTCAAGACAATTTGTTTTTCAAGTGTTGGGTTGGTCCAACACTTTTTTATGCTTTCTGTAGGAAAATCTTTGCTTGGGTTTTGGTAAAAACTTTCCCCAAGTATCTTTATGAAAAATGTTTTTAGGAGGTTGATATGTTAACCTCTTCGTAGATGGTAACAACTTGCGAGTGGATGTAGAAATCCTTTGCAATTACTTAGATTGACATGTAAATGTCAATAACCGTTTGTCCTTAGATGACACGTATGTGTCATAACCAATTGTAAAGATCTTAGGGTCTAACACATTGATTAAGTGGTGATGGGTAATTCATATATATTAAACATACGGGCCCACCACACACCTCAATCAAGGTTGACATCGTGCGCTCCAGGCGAGGTGTTTAAACCTTAATGCGGTGAAAGAAAGTAATTTCTTTAAACCTTTGAAGGGATTAAGTACCTTAAACGGAGGTGAGATCGCCAGTCTCAAAACGGTTGATTTCACGAGGATTTGGACTGAATTTAGAGACTTCCTATTTAAGGTGTCAACTCCTTGCAAAATAATAAATTAATGAAAGATTTCGACATCTTTTCTGATGTCGCATTTTATTTGATTGATAAAAGAACTATAAAAAATACTTTCTAATAAAGAGTAAGAGATAGTCCGTACCTGATTTGAGATGTTAAGTTCCTGGGAGGATGCTTATATCTTAATTAACCAATGAGTTTGTTTCTTGTTTCCTTACAAAACAGAAACATGTTAGGGGTGGGCGTTAGCTTAGCTAACGCCCCTCCGATGCTTAAGTCAGTAATCATTCCAAAAATTAGATAAAAACAGAAGCAAATACTTTTATTGAATTTGGAATGGTAAAGATCGTACCTTGGTTTTATTTGCATTGTAAAATAATCATGCAAACTTACATAAAGTAGGTTTTGAGATGGATGGCATTCCAGCTTCTGGGAATTCTTGCTCCTTCTAGAGTCGATAGCCAATAGGAACCTTTGCCTGCTTCAGCATCTACTAGGTATGGCCCTTCCCATTTGGGAGCCATCTTTCCAGCATTGGGCTCTCTTGTATTCTGAAACACCTTTCGTAGGACTAGATCACCAACTTGGAATTTTTGCAATCTAACATTCTTGTTGTAGGATCTTGCAATCTTCTGTTGATATGCTGCTATCCTGATCTTAGCAAGGTCCCTCAGTTCGTCAATGGTGTCTAGATCATGATTCAGGTTGGCATCATTTTGCTCGGGTTTCGTCATCTTGAATCTGGCAGTGGGGACGACAACTTCTGCCTGGATGACTGCTTCTGTTCCAAACACTAAGGAATAGGGGGTTTGACCTGTCGCGTTCTTTGGTGTGGTTCTATCTGCCCAAAGGACGAAGGGAAGCTCCTCTGCCCATCTTCCTTTCTTTTGATCTAGCCTTTTCTTTAGGTTATTGATGATTATTTTGTTGCTTGATTCTGCCTGGCCATTAGCTTGAGGATGCACAGGTGAAGATGTCACCATCTTAACTCCCCACCTAGCAAGAAAATCTTGGGTCTTCTTGCTGATGAATTGAGAGCCGTTGTCACATATTATTTCAGATGGGATGCCAAACCTGCTAAATATATTTCTCTTAATGAAGGATATGACTTCCTTATCACGAACTTGCACATAAGATTCAGCCTCAACCCATTTAGAGAAATAATCAGTCATAGCAAGCAAGAAAACTTTTCCCCCAGGAGCTTTAGGCAATTTTCCCATTATATCCATTCCCAACCTCATGAACGGCCAAGGAGAGAGGATTGGATGAAGCAATTATGTGGGCTGATGCAAGATGTCGCTATGCTTCTGGCAGGAATCACATTTCTTGGCAAAGATGGCAGCATCTTGGCGCATTGTTGGCTAGTAATAACCCATTCTTAGAGCCTTTGTATATAAGCTTCTGCCCCCAGAATGGTTACCACATGATCCTTCGTGTAACTCTCTCAGGACTTCTTTGGATTGGTCGGCTTCGAGACATCTCAAATATGGGCCTGCAAATGATTTCTTAAATAGCACATTATCTATTAATATAAATCTTGAAATCCTTACCCTGAATGCTCTAGCATTCTTTTCCTCATCAGGGATGGTACCATCTTGAAGATATTTGATTATTGGCTTTGTCCAAGATATCTCCATTTGACTGTCTGGAATGTCCCCATCTATGCAGAATAGTTCTAACCTTTCCACAGCAGGGATGTCAACATGTATGATTGGGATATTGGTCTGAGATAAGCTTTTGAAAGTTGATCCAAGATTAGCCAATGCATCTGCTTGATATTTGTCTTCTCGGGGTATTTGTTTGAAAGAGAATATTTGAAATTTGCTTGCCAAAATTTTTACGATGCCCAAATAGGCTGTCATCTTGGCATTTTTTGCTACATAGGAACCATTAAAATGATTTACAAGTAATAATGAATCACTATATACCTGTATTGCTTTAATGTTCATGTCCAGAGCCACGGTTAGGCCCACGATTAAGGCTTCGTACTCTGCTTCATTATTGGTGGCTTTAAAATCACAACTGATGGTCTGGGGTATGATGTCCCCTTGTGGTAACTTTAGGACAACACCTAGCCCTGTGCCCCTCATATTAGAAGCACCATCTGTTAATAGAGTCCACATCCTCAGGATGTCCCCATCTTGAAGTTGTTGGACTTCAAGTTCTACTTCTGGTTGCATACTTGGACTAAAGTCTGCCACAAAATCTGTAAGTGCTTGTGATTTTATTGCTGTTCTAGGCTCATATTTGATGTCATAAGTGCTTAGCTGAACGGACCACTTGGCCATCCTTCCTGACATTTCTGGTTTTCTCATTACACTTTTTATTGGATAGTTAGTACGAATGACAATAACATGAGTTTCAAAATAATGTCTTAACTTAATTGAAGTAGAAATTAAATCTAATATTAACTTTTCAAGGTGTGAATACCTGGTTTCCGAATCGAGCAATGTTTTACTTACATAGTATATTGGCTGCTGGATGCCATCTTTATCACGGACCAGGACTGCACTAACTGCGGTTTCGGAGACAGCTAAGTAGACACACAATGGCTCACCTTCTTGAGGCTTTGAAAGAAGGGGAGGTGTTGACAGGTACAGTTTCAAATCTTGAAAGGCTTGTTCATGCTTATCAGTCCACTCGAACCTAGAATTCTTCTTTAAGATGTCATAGAACGGCTTGCATCTGTCTGAGGATTTTGAGATGAATCGATTCAATGCTGCCACCTTCCTTGTCAATCTTTGAACATCTTTTATGGATTTGGGTGACGTTAAGTCGATGATAGCTTTTATTTGTTCTGGGCTTGCTTCTATCCCTCTCTGCGTCACCATGTACCCCAAGAATTTCCCGGACTTCATGCCAAAATTGCACTTTGTTGGGTTCAGCTTCATGTTGAACTTGTCTAGGATGTCAAATGTTTGAGCAAGATCTCGAACATGATCTTCAGCTTTCTTTGACTTTATCACCATATCGTCTATGTACACCTCCATAGTGTCCCCAAACTGCTCTTTGAACATCATGTTGACTAGCCTCTGATATGTAGCACCTACATTTCTTAGTCCAAAAGGCATTGCAATATAACAATAAATACCTGTTGGGGTAATGAAGGCGGTATCCTCTTGGTCGGATGGCTCCATCTGGATTTGCTAGAATCCTGAAGATGCATCTAGGAAAGTCAACACTTCATGTCCAGAAGTAGCATCTACCAGAGTATCAATGTGTGGCAAGGGGAAAGGATCTTTTGGACAAGCTTTGTTTAAGTCTGTGAAGTCAACACAAACTCTCCACTTTCCGTTCTTCTTTTCTACTACCACCACATTTGCTAGCCATCTTGGGTATTCGACCTCTCTGATCATCATAGCTTTGAGCAGTCTGTTCACTTCTTCTTGAATGATAATGTTCCTTTCTTGTGCGAACTTCCTTCTCTTTTGGTGGATTGGTCTAAAGGATGGATCAATGTTGAGTTTGTGGGTGATCACATCTTTACTGATGCCTGTCATATCTTCATGTTTCCATACGAAGCTTCTAATTCTGCTTTTCAAAAGATTAATAAGGTCTTCTTCTATTTCTGCTGGAACATCTTGGCCAACTAGCACCTTGAGATCTGGGTTTGAGGGGTCTAAGAGTATCTCTTTCAAATCATGCTCCTTCGCCTCCAGAACCTCACGGGCCTTTCTCTGTAATTGCTATGCCATCTTAGGGGTTGTTGATGCCTTCATGGAAGTCATATAACATTCTTTAGCTGACTGTTGGTAACTGTAAACCTTGACAACACCCCAATGTGTCGGCATCTTGACACATTGGTGATAGGTGGATGGTACAGCCTTCATCCCATGGATCCACGGTCTTCCCAAGATTACATTGTAACAAGTTGCACTATCAATTACACAGAATTTCTCCATGGAATTGATACCCTCGACGTAGACTGGAAGTGTAATCTCACCCAATGTATTTTTGGTTTCTCCACTGAAACCCACGAGCACCGAGGTCCTTTTTACAATGCTGTCTTCAGGGATCTTCATTTCCTTCAGAGCATCCAGCATGATGAGATTCACAGAGCTGCACCCATCTATTAGGATACGTCTGACCTTGCAGTTGGCTATTTGAAGTGCAACGACTAAGGCGTCATGATGTGGATCCATTTGTCCCTGTCACTTTCTTCGAAGGAGATGACATCTTGAGATGTGAGTTGTGACGTCTTGGAAGATCTTTCGGGCTTTTCGTCCTTAGATTGCTTGGCGAATCTCTTAGCTGCAGAATAAGAAGTACCACAAATATCAGAACCACCACTAATAACATTGATTACCTTTGTTATCGGTGGGGGAGAAGGTGGTCTGGTTGCAACGGGTTCCTTGTTCTCCGTCTTGGTCTTGCGGTTCCCAAGGAGCTCTTTAAGATGTCCCTTAGACAACAGGTAACTAATCTCTCTCCTCAAGGCGATGCAATCTTCGATAAGATGTCCAAAATCTTCATGATAGGCACACCATTTGGATTTGTCCTTCCAGCCGGATGACTTGTCAGTCTTTCGAGGCCACCTTGCTTTATCTCCAAGATTGCTCATTACACACAGAATACCTGAAACATCAACAGAAAAACAATAATCAGAAATTTTAGGAGATTCAATATCATCATTGTTGGGCCCTACACTTTCAGTCAACATGTTTACAACTTATACTTAACAACTTGGTACTAACAACTTGAGTTGTTCCATTTACAACTTGGCTTTCTGCAGGTTGGGACGCAGTAACGTTCTTCCTATTTTATAGGGCACGTGTCACAAGAAGCAAAGATTAAGTCAACAATGTTTCTTCAGCAATGGATCTTATCTTCTCCCTCAAACAATAAATGGCGAATATATCTCTATGTGATCAACCTCTTCCCCGATTTTTTAGGCGCATAATCCTTCTTTGTTAATTAGTTTTATTTTGAGGTATAAAAGGGAGAGATACACTGTATTCGCACACACGTTCTTCACTAGCTTAAGCTCCCTTTTTCATACGCTCTTAGCATTGTAATCTCAAGAGAAATCTTAGTAAACTTTCGGTCAAGGCAGGAGCCAGATCCTCCCGGGGTTTTATGCCGGCGAACAAGTTGTTCAAGGGCTTTCCCTAGTCAACAAACATCTTGTGTCCATTTCTATTCAACTTGATAATCATTGTACCTAGATTCATATCACTTTAGTCACTTTTCTTCTCATCTAATTCGCTTGTTGAAATTTGACCAAAACAATTTGGCGCCGTCCGTGGGAAACTTTGATTATTTGCGTAGAAATGGTTAATCCCTCATCCAGCAGCCGTAGTCGGCCGTTTCCTCGTTTCCAATGCCCAAGGCAACCCTCCTCCAAGTGCGTAAGCCGTCAATTTGGAGATAATGTCCAACATGGCGGACATGTTGAAGAAAGTAGGCGATCGGTTGGATGCTCAGGAGCACACGAATACCATGATATTCAATGCCATTGATAGTCTGCGTAAAGGGAAGCAAGCTGAGACTCAAGTATCCACCCCGTTTTCACCTTTACTTCCTAGATCTTTGTTTGGTGCAGCTACAGGACCGAGCCATGTCGGAGATATCCCTATGTCCAACACCTTGCCAGCGGAGAGCACGATTGTGACATCCATTCCAATCGAGCAACCAAGATTCGGCCTACCAGCTGGCCAACCTGCGCTATCATCTTGCTACACTTATGCTACACCCTCAATGGGGCAAACGGGAAGTTTCTTTAACACTTTCGATACTTTCGCACCTCAAGTTAATAATGCTCCTCTTTTCGCAGAGAACCAACTTGTTAAGGAAATGCAAACCATTAAGGAGTTGTTACGAAGCGTGCCTGGAGTCAACTTGGCGTATCACCAAGTCTCTCCAACTTGCTACAATGAGTCTTGTTTGTGCCAAAGAATAGCCAGTGTGGAGATCCCGAAGAAATTCTCAGTCCCTCATATGAAGAAGTATGATGGGAGTACCGATCCAGCAGAACATGTGTTGCTGTATCAAGAATCAATGGATATCATAAGTATCCCTCCTATGTTTAAAGAAGCATATTTTTGCAGGGCTTTGGCTCTACTTTGTCGGGACCGGCCTTAAAATGGCTAACGTGGCTTCCTCTAAACTCTATTTCATCTTATGCTCAACTTGTCAATATGTTCATTAATCGGTTTTTCATGTAACAGGCATTTGACAAGTTGACTAGTGATCTTTATAGAATTGTACAATGACCTAACGAAAATCTTAAAGAATATTTGCACAGTTCAACAAGGAGGCGGTGACTATACCCAACTTGGATGTGTCCACCGCTACGGAGGCATTCCGTATAGGCTTGAAGAAGAGCTCATTGTTTTACAACGAGTTGGTGATGACCCCGCGAAACAACTTGAAGAAATCGTAACTGTGGCCTTGCCTTACATCGATTGGAGGAAGATAGCTTGGCGATGGGGAAGTCAACTCGGGAGGACTCCTACTCCTCTATTTGAGCCTTCCGACGGGCACGACCGGATTCCCATCACTATAAGTCCAACAGGCAAACCCCGTTAAAACCGAACCCTAGAATTCATGTTGCGTATGATGATCAGAAGGTGATGATAATGATTATCCACAAATTTCGAATATTGCTTTTCTGTGGACATTGCAGGAATCTTGTGCGCCATGGGTAATCTTGGAGATAAAGCAAGATGGCCCAAGAAGAATGACCAGTCAACAACTTGGAAGGACAAGTCCAAGTGGTGCGCATTTCATGAAGATTTTGGGCACACCACCGAGAACTGTTTCGCCTTGAGGAAGGAGATTGCTCATTTATTGTCCAAGGGTCTTCTCAAGGATTTGTTGGGCAAGAAGAGGGTGAGTGAATCCAAAGAACCCGATTCAGGGAGCAGCCTAGACCCGAGAAAGTTGCACCCTCCACCCTACCAAGGTAGTGAATGTTATCTCAAAGTGGGTCTCATATTTGCGGCACAACTTACTCTGCCGCCAAGCGTCATGCCAAAAGCTCTAAGGAAGATCATTCAGAATTGCCTTCAAGGCGTCGTGACTTCACAGATGGTCATGTTATTTCCTTTGAAGATGAAGATAAGGACAACACGTTGGACCCTCATCATGATGGTCTAGTTGTTCAGGTGCATTGCTAATTGTGTGGTCAAGCGGATTCTAATCGATGGTGGCGGCTCGGTCAACATCATCTTCACTCATGCTCTTGAAGATATGGGCATCCTCTCGTCCGAAGTGGTGAAGAATTCATCCGTACCGGTAGGGTTCAAGTGGTGAGGTGAAGCAAACAATGGAGAGATCAAGTTGCCCATCTACCTAGAGGGTATGAGTTCCATGGAGAGGTTTTGTGTGATTGAGTGCTCTTCCTCGTACAATGTTATATTGGGAAGACCTTGGATCCACAACATGAAGGCCGTGCCATCAACTTACCATCAATGCGTCAAGTTTCCAACACCTTGGGGTGTTGCCAAGTTGAAGGGAAACCAGCAAGTCTCTAAAGAATGCTACAAGATCAACATGAAAGCAAGCTCGACTCCTCGGCAAGCATAGCAATTAAAGAAAAAGGCCCAGGACATTCTTGAAGCAGAGAGCACGATACAAAAGCGTTCCGTTGACGCATCAAATCCCGAGGCCCAAGTGCAAGTTGGGATAGACCTACCGTCCGAAATCGAAGAGGAATTGATCGAGTTCCCGAAAAGCCGTAAATGCCGTTTCGCTTGGAAACATGAAGACATGACAGGATAAGCAAAGATATTATTACTCACAAGTTGAACATCGATCCGACCATCCGTCCTGTCCGTCAAAAAGAAGGAAGTTTGCCCAGGAGCGGAACCAGATCATAAAGGATGAAGTTGAGAGGCTTCTGAAGTCCAAGATGATCAGAGAAGTTCAGTACCCAAGGTGGTTGGCTAACGTTGTAGTGGTGGAGAAGAAGAATGGCAAGTGGCGAGTATGCGTGGACTTCACCGACTTGAACAAGGCCCGTCCGAAGGATCCATTCCCACTCCCTCATATTGATTCTCTAGTTGATGAGACAAATGGCCACGACATCTTGACATTCATGGATGCATCTTCCGTATCAACAAATTCAAATGGAGCCTTCGCACCAAGAAGATACAAAGATTCATGACTCCGTAAGGTATATATTGTTATATTTCTATGCCCTTTGGTCTTAAAAATGCAGGGGCAACCTATCAAAGGTTGGTGAACAAAATGTTCAAAGACCAACTTGGCAAGACGATGGAGGTCTACATAGACGATATGGTGGTCAAATCCAAGCACATTGAGGATCATGTGGAGCACCTTGCTGAGGCATTCAACATCTTGAAGGCCTTCAACATGAAGCTCAATCCAGCGAAGTGTAACTTTGGTGTTAGAGCAGGTAAATTCTTGGGATATATGGTGACCAAGAGGGGAATCGAAGCAAGTCCTGAACAAATCAAAGGCATTCTCAACTTGGAATCCCCTAAGAACATCAAGGACGTACAAAGGTTAACAGTAGAGTAGCACTTTGAATAGATTTATATCCAAATCATCCGATAAGTGCAGGTTATTCTACGAAGTATTAAGAAAGAACAAACTTTTTCAATGGATCGACCAACATGAGGCAAATTCTTCAAACAACTTAAAGAATACTTGATGACGTCACCCCTACTTGCCAAACCCGAACATGGTGAGCATCTTTATTTATATTTAGTCAGATCCGAAAATGCCGTTAGTGCAGATTGGTGAAGGAAATCCAAGGTGAACAACATCCCGTTTACTATGTAAGTAAGTCTTTATTAGATGCTTTGAAACAAGGTACTCTCATCTTGAAAAATTAATATTAGCCTTAACTACCGCCGCTACCAAATTACGTCATTATTTTGAAACACATTCCATAACCGTTAGAACTAATTATCCTATGAGAAATGTGTTGAGAACCCCGCAGTTGTCGGGCGGGTTGGCCAAGTGGTCGGTCAAGTTGAGCACGTATGATATTTCATACGAGCCGAGAACAACCCATCAAATCGCAGCCCTAGCCGATTTCGTAGCCGACCTCACCCAAGTTTGCAGCTGAGGTAGAACTGGAAGTGCAACAACTTGAAGGTAAAACTATTCCTCGATTTTGGACATTGTTTACAGTATGGAGCCTCAAATTCCAAAGGGATTGGCTTGGGAATAGTCCTAAAATCCCCTCAAGGTGATATCATACCTCAAGCCGTATCTTGTGAATTTAGTGCAACAAATAATGAAGCCGAGTATGAAGCCCTAATCATGGGTTTAACTACACCTTTGAATCTGAATATTACACATTTAAATGTATTTGTTGACTCTCAATTGCTAGCTAACCACTTTAATGGCGCTTATATGGCGAAACATTCCAAGATGACTCGTACCTCCAACATGTTAAGGCTTTAGCTTCAAAATTTCTATCATTCTCTTTGGAACAGTCCCTAGAGAAGAGAACGCGCAGGCGTATGCCTTGGCTAACTTGGGTTCAACTTGCAAATCAATGTTGCATTCTAGTATACCAATTATTTATGTTAAGTACCCGCAATAGACCAAGTTGAGGAAATTCAAGTGGTTACGCCACTTACCGGGGCACCGCATGCTAAACCTTCTTGGACCCAACCCGTAATTGAGTTTCTTCAACTTGGAACTATTCCACCTGATGTTAAGAATGTTAGATCTTTTAAGATTCGTACTTCGACTTTCGTTTTGATAGATAATGTGCTGTTTAAGAAGTCTTTTGCGGGACACTACTTGAGATGTGTCGATAATGATCAAGTTGAAGTGGTGCTTAAAGAAATCCATGAAGGAATATGTGGGAACCATTCTGGAGGAAAGGCATTAGCATCCAAGGCCCTCAAGACGGGATACTATTGGCCAACCATGCGTCGAGATGCCATGAGCTACGTACGAAGTGTGATGCCCGCCAAAGACACAAAGAACATCTTGCATCAACCTGACGAGCCTCTACATCCTATAGTCTCATCTTGGCCTTTCATACAGTGGGGCATGGATATTGTAGGCAAGTTGCCTAAAGCTCCCGGAGGCAAAGTGTTCATGTTGGCTCTAACCGATTATTTCTCAAAATGGATCGAGGCGTGCTTATGTACAAGTAAGAGATAAAGAGGTAATTTCATTTTTAAAGAAAAATATCATTAGCAGTGTTTGGTGTACCATCGGAGATTGTATGTGACAACGGGTCACACTCATAAGTAAGAAGACCAGGACTTTTGTACTCTGGGCATCAAGTTAGTCATGTCGACACCGTCCACCCTCGAGCCAACGGCCAGCCGAGTCAAGCAACAAGTTGATCATCAACAACTTGAAAAAGCGTCTAGATCAAAAGAAGGGAAAGTGGGTTGAAGAATTACCACTTGTGCTATGGGCAGATAGAACTACTTCAAAAGGAGCCACAGGTAGAACTCCCTATTCTTTATTATACGGAGCTGAAGCTGTAATTCCAGTTGAAGCAACAGTCCCCACAGCAAGGTATGGCTTATTAACTCAAGATGAAAATAACCTCTTGATAACCCAAGATTTAGATACAATTGATGAGATCAGGGATTTAGCCAAGATAAGGATGGCAGCTTATCAGCAGCGAATTGCTAGGTCTTACAACAAGAATGTCAGAGTTAGAAGGTTCCAGGTTGGTGATTTAGTTTTAAGGAAAGTATTTCAAAATACAAGAGAATTGAATGCAGGTAAGCTGGCTCCCAAGTGGGAAGGCCCATATCTCATCGATGCCGAAGCTGGCAAAGGTGCATACTGGTTGTCAACCCCAAGTGGAGACAGAATCCCTAGAAGTTGGAATGCTATCCACTTGAAACTTTATTTCATGTAAGTCTAGTTATTTATAACTAGACTCTTCAGGTGCAACTTGAGCAAACGGAGTAGGCTCAACATGTTGACACACCAGTACGGCTGATACTTGTTGAGACCTAAGCTGGAACAGGACAAACATGTTGACACGCCAGTATGGCTGATACATGTTTGAGCCTGAGGAGGACAAAGGTCAAGCATGTTGACACGCCAAGCATCGGGCCGATACATGTTTGAACCTGAGGAAGAAAATTTCAACATGTTGACACGCCAGTACGGCTGATACATGTTGGAATTCTAGCTGGAGAGGGATAGAACTTGTTGACACGCCAGGACGGCTGATACTTGTTCTATCTCTTCAAACGAATTACCTCTGATCAAAGGTACTTATGGTTAAAAGATATTCATCTTTTCTTACGAATTAAGGTTTTGACACCTTCGCCTGGGCGCACGTTTTCACACTTCTTCAAGTTGTGAACTATTGGTTGTAACATTTTCATGTTACCTATGGTTTATAACATTTACATGTTATCTAAAGAACAAACAAGCGTCTCTCAGAGACATAAGATACTTTGCTAAAAAACCATTAAGTGTTTTCCAAAAGATTTTTTACAAACTAAAGGACAAGTTGGATAAGCCAACAAGTCCCTAAAAACCTAAAAAAGCTTGGAGTACTAGACCAACCTAGTACCCCCAAATAAATTGTCTCGGCTCTTATGAGCCATTACAAACTAAAAAAACCTTGTTTTTGGGGACACTCCCCCCATTTGTTGTACCAACAGAGGTACACAAACAAACCAAAAATTGTTTTTTCATCCAAAAATACCCAAAAACTTTAAAATGTTTTTTCTTAGTGGCCTGCTGCCGCCGATGTTGTGTTTTCCCCTTGGTCGTTGGGTATAACCATAATGGTGTTCAGATCCTTGTTGGCATCCTCAACTAGGGCTTCCAAGGCCGCGGAGTTCACTTCTTCTGCATCCGCTGGCTCCCCAATATGGTCCCCCAAAACTTTTCTCTCGTCCTCCAGGTTCCAAGTTATGGCTTGCCCATTTTTATATTCTTCAATCATCTGAATTCGAGCCTCTAACAAAGTCTTGGTGGCATGAAATTTAAAGTTTCCCTCTGCAGCCGCAAGTTCTTTCATGTGAGCCTTGTTCTCAGCCCTGATGGCTTCCACTTCTTTTTCTAAGCGTTCAAAATCCTTCCTCAAACCTTCCATTTCACCAGCGTGCTTGTTTGCTTCCTTCTTCCACTTCTCCACTTCCTTGGCACTTTTTGTGGCCTCCTTCTTCGATTCTGCAACCTCATGACTGAGCCTAGCCGCCTTGATCTTCAATGCATCAATGTGGGCCACAATAGGGATCATAATTTCCTGCATAAAAGGAAGCATTAAAATTCTATCAAACTCCTTGAAAAAACTCAAAGGTCCCTTCATCTTTACCTTCTCAACAACAAATTTCCGAACTTTTCTCCTAACCTTCCCATATCCATGTCACCACTTGTATCCGTGGCTTCAGCATCCACTAGCTTTCTCTTCTTCGCATCCCCCTTCTTCTTGGATGCAATCATATTGGAGCTAGCCACAAATGCATACACCGGGGTGGGGGGTTTACTTGTCTTGCCTTGCTAAACTCTTTGCTCTAGCCGCAAAGTAGGCCAAAGCGCAAAGACTAACGGTGTCCTTAGAGAAGGTGGCCGCAAAAAGGTTGAAAAGTTAGAACGAAACAAAGGAATTAGAACAAGTTGGAGATAGGCAAAGATTTCGTGTATTTAATTAACCTCGTAGACATTTGGATGGGCTCGTATAAAGTTTCTTCCAGATTTGTTTCTTGGGCTTCTTCAGGACCAACTTCTTCGTCTTGATCTGCAACAAATTAAACTGGTAGTACCTTAAAAGTTCTCACTAACAGGTCCAAATCATAAATCTTGCTCACATTCTCCTCCGTGTTGTCCTTAAAAGGAAAGAGCACATCCAATTTCGCAACTAAGCCAAAGAGAAAATTGGAGAATTAGTTACATGAGTTATTAGGGAGAATTATTAGAATTAGAAAAATTGCCTATACTACCTTGGGACCTCCATTTGAAGTTGGCACCCTCATCCTTCACCAGGGTGCTCTTCTTGGCGAAAAAGAATTTGTTCTTCCACCCTCTATCGGCGGTATCAACATTGTCATTTAGAAAGGACATCCTACCAGCTTTAACCCTAAAGCCATACCTCCCTAAACCAAAACTCCTAATTTCATTTGTGAGAGCGAATTCCTCTAAACCTATTTCCAACTCTGTTTCTGCATTTAACCTTACAAGGGTTTGTAGGCTTCTCCAACCTTGGGGCATAAGTTGGGCATAGTTAAGTTTGGTAGCAGCAAAGAACTTGGTGATTAAGATCGGGAAGGGAAATTTCAAACCAATAGTGAAGGGGTATTCGGGGAAACATACCCATTCAGGGGAATAACATTCTGGGGTTAGGTCAAGGTGGGTAAAAAACTCAGTTTCATATGCCATGGCATGATTCTTCTTGATGATTTCTAAATTGGTAGCAGGGATTCTACACTTCTCTTTTTCGGGGTTCTTCAACATGTTTTGGGTGAGAAAACCCGCGGGCAAACCCTCTCCACTCTCGATTAAAGTCACCGCCTTTCTCTTCCCCATTTTTTCAAACTTAAACAGAAAATCAAAGATGGAATTGAAAAGAAAACAAGAAACTCACCGTCAATCTCTACTTGATTTTCCTCTCCAAACCGTCTTCTCTGGTCCCTCTTCTCGAAATCTTTGTGAAAGTAACGTTTTGAAAAAGAGAGTTGGAACAGGAGTCTGTGTATTTATGGAGGTTGAGAGTGGTTGGGACTATAAAACAAATAAAACTTTTTGCCTCGAGAAACTTCTTAAAACCGTCCCATCGCGTCCCTTTTAAAAACCGTCATCTTTTTTCCTTATTTGGCAAACCTTTTGAATTCTTTTGTTTCTTTCTATTCTTCATTTTAAAATTCAAAAAGTTTGGGGGCAATTGTTGGGCCCTACACTTTCAGTCAACATGTTTACAACTTATACTTAACAACTTGGTACTAACAACTTGAGTTGTTCCATTTACAACTTGGCTTTCTGCAGGTTGGGACGCAGTAACGTTCTTCCTATTTTATAGGGCACGTGTCACAAGAAGCAAAGATTAAGTCAATAACGTTTCTTCAGCAATGGATCTTATCTTCTCCCTCAAACAATAAATGGCGAATATATCTCTATGTGATCAACCTCTTCCCCGATTTTTTAGGCGCATAATCCTTCTTTGTTAATTAGTTTTATTTTGAGGTATAAAAGGGAGAGATACACTGTATTCGCACACACGTTCTTCACTAGCTTAAGCTCCCTTTTTCATACGCTCTTAGCATTGTAATCTCAAGAGAAATCCTAGTAAACTTTCGGTCAAGGCAGGAGCCAGATCCTCCCGGGGTTTTATGCCGGCGAACAAGTTGTTCAAGGGCTTTCCCTAGTCAACAAACATCTTGTGTCTATTTCTATTCAATTTGATAATCATTGTACCTAGATTCATATCACTTTAGTCACTTTTCTTCTCATCTAATTCGCTTGTTGAAATTTGACCAA
This sequence comes from Adenophora triphylla var. japonica, assembly GCA_022495995.1. Taxonomy (NCBI): domain Eukaryota; kingdom Viridiplantae; phylum Streptophyta; class Magnoliopsida; order Asterales; family Campanulaceae; genus Adenophora; species Adenophora triphylla. The sequence goes on from JAFEMH010001337.1 coordinate 400,758, forward strand.
AACAATCATCATCTCCATCATCTTCCACATAATTGACTTTGTTATGGTCATTTCTGTGGTATGGCCTAGATCTACTCTGCTTTTGATGAGATGAATCTATCTTCCTGTCAGGATGGTCATATGTTGAAGTTTTGTCAGGATTCTTGGATTGCTGCATCTTGTCCTCTTCCAGTCTGATAAATCTTAGGGCCCGATTTCGGATATCTTCCATTTTCTTGCACGGGTTCATCACCAGATCTTCATAGTAAGGGGAATCCTTCTTCAAGCCCATTTTGAAAGCTTCTGCAGCTGTTGCCATGTCCAGGTTGGGCATCTCCAAGACTTCTTTATTAAACCTGTTAACAAAGTCTTTTAATGCTTCAGTGGGTTGCTGAGTGATACGATAAAGATCGCTGGTGAGCTTTTCAAATTGCCGGCTGCAAGAAAATTGATTGTTGAAGAGGTTGACAAGTTGAGCAAATGAGCCAATGGAACCAGGAGGTTGGCGAATCAGCCACTTCAATGCCGGCCCTACCAACGTCGAACCGAACCCTCGACACAAACAAGCCTCACGAAACTGGAGCAGGATGCGAACGATCTCCATCTTTTCTTGGTAGTGGGCGACATGCTCCTCAGGATCTGAACTTCCATCATATAACTTTATGGCAGGAACGCTGAATCCTTTCGGGATGTCGACATGCGCAATTGCTGGAGTAAAGCGAGATTGATTGTAACATGTTGGGGAGACTTGTTGGATAGGCGGGGTGACACCAGGCACATTCATGATCATATCTCTCAATTCCTGAAGTTGATTCGCAATGTAGGTTCCTGCAAAAGGGTTAGTGGTACGAGCGTATTATCTATATGCGTAACTAGTATTGAAATTAATGAAAGGATTAACATTATCTGTAGAGGATGTCAGAACAGTGCTATTAGTGAAGATAGGCCCTTCAGGAAAAGTCATCCTGTAGGCACTGGTAGCCAAGGGTGTCGACATCGCCATAGAAGTAATGGGAAGGGAAGATGTCGACATCCTCACAGATGAAGCCATCGGAAGGAATTCGTTGAAAGTTTGAGAGCTGTCCCCAATGTTGAAATCAAGGGCTCTAGGACGGTAAGGAGAGACATCATCCATTCTTTTGGAGAGTAACTCCTGATCTTTCTGCACCTTGATTAAACTTTCGGCTATCAAGGAGGTGTTATTCTGTTGACGATCCAGCTGATTCTTCATCTGCATCAACATGCTCTTGATCTCAAGATCAGGAGATGGCGACATCTACTTCTTGCCAGAATTCACAGGAGGAGGAGGAGGCAATGTTTCTTGGCCTCCGGTTGTCGACCGGCTACTGGTTTAAGGATTCACACTGCTAGGAAGGGATTTGGTGACGGCGAAAGTCAAAGGTTGGGTAGACATGGTAGAAACGTAAAAGTGTTGAACCAATTAAAAAACCAATGGCCCCTCGGTGGGCGCCAAACTGTTTTGGCTAAAAATAGTATACAATGATAGAAATTGAAATGAAGCTAAGGAGGGTGCAATGGAGTATAATTGCTACAATAATGTAACTAGGATGGCTCGATCATGTAACGAGGAAAACCCTTGAGATAAGTATCTCGCCGACACAAAATCTCGGGAGGTGATTATGAGCACCTACCTTCCCAAACAATTGTATTATGACTGAGTTACAAGGTAGAAAGCTATGGCGGAATTACAAAGTATTTGTGAGATACGTGTGGGTAATGTGTGCGTTCGTGTGTTGTGTTGTGTGTTTCCAGGCATGAGCTTTAAATAAAAATGAAAATAACAGAAAAATCAAATCCTAACAAACTCCCCTACAATCTCGGTAAGTTAACTTCATCTTGACTTAGTCTTCCAAGCCGTTGAAAGGAGTCTGTTGGACATGTTTTCTCCCACGTACTTTTTTATCCCTGTAATTAAATATAACAGAAATAAATAAGTAATTAATTTAAGTAAATAGTTTTTACCTTGCCTTCGAGTGTGAAGATGTTGACATGTTGATAACAACTCAAGATGCATCAATCCTGAATATTTACCCATAACAATATCCGTCGCTGATGCTTGGCCGGTGAAATTACCCGGGATTTCGCGCGGACGCGAAACGCGGTTGTCTTTCGTGGGGTGTTGGTGTCTGAGACCTCGCTTCATGGGAAGGAAAATGAGGAGTCGCCACGCGGTTTTTGTATTTTGAGCCAAAACGTTGAGAAACGGCTATTGTGAAAAGGTGTCGTTTTTATTGGTAGCAAAAACTTAGGAAAAGGCTTTGAAAACAGGGGATCATTTTTATTGGTAGCAAAAACGAGTAAAAAGCTTTGAGTACCAGAGATTGTTAGGTTCGGAGGTCACGTTACGTTTCGGGAAGAGTATTACGAGATCACCCGAAATGCCTCGCATGACGAGTCTTTCTACCTTTCTCGAAAACAGTTGTGTGTGTGTGTGTGTTTTGAAATGGGGGCTTGAGTGACAAGCTTAATCTTGGTTTGAATGTCAAACGTTGATTAGGTGACTTTGTTTGAAAAGACGAGCGTTTGAATGACAAACGTCGGTTTTGAGTTTGAAATGAGCGTTTGCGTGGCAAACGTCGATTTTGAGCTTTTGAAAGAGAGTTCGAAGGACGAACTCCGGTTTTGAACCGGGCGAGTCATTGTTAACGATTTTTATGGGAAAAATGCGTATTAAATGATTTTATGTGTCAAATGGCGGCTTTTAGTTTGAAGATGAGCGTTTGGAGGCCAAACGTCATTTCGCGCGTTTTGAAAGAGAGTTCGAAGGACGAACTCCGGTTTTGAACCGGGCATTACATTGTTAACGATTTTTACGGGAAAATGCGTATTAAATGACATGCAATCAACGAATCGGGTTGCGACTCGGACTTTGAAAAGTAAATACTATCACGATCCAAACGGGTCGGACTTTGTAAATGACAGTATTTAAAGCAGTATCAACGGAATCAAATGATCCGGAATTGTATATGACGATCAACGAGCCAAAACGGCTCGGAATTATAAATGACGATCAACGAGCCAAAAAGGCTCGGAATGGTAAATGACGATCAACGAGCCAAAACGGCTCGGAAATGGTAAATGACAGAAAGTAAATGACGATCAACGGATCGATCGATCCGGAATGGTAAATGACGTAAAAAGTAAACGGAACGGGGTCGGAACGCCGTTTTAACCCGTGATTACTTCTCTTACGGGAAGAGAAGAGGATCGAGGGGCTAAAACGTATCGGACCCCGTTAGACGGAGGCATCTACATTTCAATAACGTTGTTCGAAACGGTTGTAGCGACTGGCGCATAAACCGAGACGAAACGAGAGATTCAGAGAGAGGGAGTTATACCTATGGCTAGGGTCGACTCCTTTGGCTCAGGGGTGTATACGGGACACGGAAAGTAGTTTGAAACGGTGTTTCGGAGTGGCGAGGGGCATATTTGATCGAAATATGGAAGTTTCACCCGAATCGAGACAAAACGGGAGCTCTGGAGGGGTGAAACTGAGTTTGGGCCGTGGGGTAGTGATTTTTTGGAGTAAATTTCTTCCTCTTTTGGCTTTGACAGCAACTTCTATTTATAGGTTAAAAATGCAGTAAGAGTCCGGACAGACTTAGACTGTTTTTCAGGGTTTTTTGGTATTTTGGAATTTTGAGGGGCTTGCTGACAATTTTAGAAAATTTGCACAGAGAGTCCGGCCGGACTTTGACTGAAATCCAGGGGTATTTTGGTCTTTTGACCTTGATTTTTGATTGAAAGGTGACTAGAGGGAGGTGGCATGGCTGCCACGTGCCCTGTGAGTCACCAAAGGTGTGGGAGTTCGTTCCCCGGTCCCGGTTTTATCCTTTTTTTAAAATAACAGTCCGGAAAATGTCCGAAATGCCCCCGGAAAGTGCCGAAAAGTGCGTTTTTCAGGGAAAGCCATACTTTTACCTGAGATGGTGTTAAGTACGCTTCGACGTCGGGATGCACGGGGCAGTCCCGGGATGTCTCGTTGGCATGGCAACGGGGAGTTTAACGAGTTCCGGTTAACCTGGAGCGGGCCAGTTAACCGATTTCGGTTAACTTTCTGACGAATTTTGACTATCCAGATTTGGGTACTTACAGTTAGCCCCTCAGCGACGTCTCCTCCGAAGGTGGTGGGGTCGTTGAAAAAGATAAGGATCCAAATCGGGATGCCTTACTTTGAAAGACATGGGCGGTCAGCTGGCTGGACCCTTAGCGAAAGGATTCCTACGCATCCCGAGCGAGAATCAAGCCGATCGTAGTTCGAAGGTGCAAGGGTCGCGCTTGGGGACCTTGACCTAAGCGAGACTGTTTGGAGGCGTCTGAACCTGAATGAGACCATTGCGAGGTACCGGAACCTGAATGGAGACTATTGTGAGGCGTCTGGACCTGGGACTTCTGAAACCTTCGAGGGCGTGTGGCGCCTCAAACAGGAGTTGCTGATACTGACGAGGGCATGTGGCGCCTCAAACCGGAGTTGCTGGAGCTTACGAGGGCATGTGGCACCTCAAACCGGAGTTGCTGATACTGACGAGGGCGTGTGGCGCCTCAAACTGGAGTTGCTGGAGCTTACGAGGGCGTGTGGCACCTCAAACCGGAGTTGCTAATACTGACGAGGGCGTGTGGCGCCTCAAACCGGAGTGAATGAGGGTACGCTTATCCTGAGACGAAGGCGTTCGTGCCTTGGATGCTGGGCTTACGATGACTGCCAGGTTTATCCTGCTGGGGATGAGGTAGCAATGATGGGAACAGTTGTGTTAAACTGGCGTTATTAACAACACGAACGGATTGACGTTTCTTCTTTAGAATCCTGCTGGGGATGAGCATTCGGGCTTACCTTGATGGCCGAAGAGGGATTATTGTGCGGGCTTACCTTGATGGCCGCTGCAGTGGGACGATCGGGCTTACGACTGGCGGTCGGGGAGAAGTGTTGCAAGGCGTTCGTGTCTTGGGGTTCGGGCTTATTGCGACTGCCGAAGGAGAATTGCTGCAAGGCATTCGTGCCTTGGGGTTCGGGCTTATTGCGGCTGCCGAAGGAGAATTGCTGCAAGGCGTTCGTGCCTTGGGGTTCGGGCTTATTGCGGCTGCCGAAGGAGAATTGTTGCAAGGCGTTCGTGCCTTGGGGTTCGAGCTTATTGCGGCTGCCGAGGAAGTGAATGTTGGTGAAAACCCATGGGAATTTTGACGTCAGGAGAAGGAATTGTGATTTGATGTCCGAAGATAGGAGTGAGCGTTTGAATGTCAAACGTCAACTGGGAATTTAACGTCTGGAGACGGAATTGTAACTGGAATGTTCGGAGACATGATTGAGCGTTTGAACGTCAAAGGTCAACTGGGGATTGAATTTAACGTCAGGAGACAGAAATATAACTGGAATGTCCGGAGACATGATTGAGCGTTTGAAGGTCAAACGTCAACTGGGGATTGAATTTAACGTCTGGAGACGGAATTGTAACTGGAATGTCCGGAGACATGATTGAGCGTTTGAAGGTCAAACGTCAACTGGGGATTGAATTGCGTGCCGGAGACGGAATTGTAACTGGAATGTCCGGAGACATGATTGAGCGTTTGAAGGTCAAACGTCAACTGGGGATTTAACGTCTGGAGACGGAATTGTAACTGGAATGTCCGGAGACATGATTGAGCGTTTGAAGGTCAAACGTCAACTGGGGATTGAATTTAACGTCTGGAGACGGAATTGTAACTGGAATGTCCGGAGACATGATTGACCGTTTGAAGGTCAAACGTCAACTGGGGATTGAATTTAACGTCAGGAGACGGAATTGTAACTGGAATGTCCGGACATGATTGAGCGTTTGAAGGTCAAAGCGTCAGCGGGGATTTAATGCGGAGACGAAATTGTAAGCTTGGAATGTCGGAGACATGATTGAGCGTTTGAAGGTCAAACGTCAAGCGGATTAATTTAACGTCTGGAGACGGAATTGTAAGCTGGAATGTCCAGGAGACATGATTGAGCGTTTGAAGGTCAAACGTCAAGCGGGATTGAATTTAACGTCTGGAGACGGAATTGTAAACTGGAATGTCCGGAGACATGATTGAGCGTTTGAATGTCAAACATCAAGCCCAGGAATTTAACGTCGGAGACGGAAATGTAATCGGAATGTCAGGAGACATGATTGAGCGTTTGAAGGTCAAACGTCAATCGGGATTTAACGTCTGCAGACGGGCGTTAGTGAAAACTAGCGCGGGAATTTAACGTGCGGAGACGGCGTTAGTGAAAACTAATGGGAATTTAACGTGCGGGAGACGGGCGTTAGTGAAAACTAGCAGGGAATTTAACGTGCGGAGACGAGCGTTAGTGAAAACTAGCGGGAATTTATCCTCGGGGGATAGGGTGTTAGAAATGTCTAAGCGGCGAGAAATTTTACACTTTTGGGGGCCAAAAGGAGTAAAATTGGAAGCGCCAAAATTGAGGGGCGAAATGGAAGGAATCTTTTTAAATTGCGGTAAGAGTCCGGCCGGAATTGGGTGACCAGGTTCAAATCGGCTCCAAGTCCGACGCAAATCCCTTTTCCCCCATTATTTCCGACGAGAGAGAGAGAGAGGAGAGAAAAATTTCCTCCCCAAATTGCAAGATTTGCTCAAATTTGTGAAGGAAAATTGCTATGGAAGGTGAATGGGAACCGATGGCTCGCCATGGAAGGACCGATGACGAAAGAACACGGTTGGTTCGGACCATTCGAACCATTGTTCATCCATTGAATCCGACGGAGTTTTACCCGGCTAGGGACCAACACAACTCCAAAGGAGGGATCGAGAGACAAGTAAGCTTCCTTCAAATTCCATTAATTTTAAGAATGTGCATTCTTTAAATGTTAGAAATTTGATTAGGAATGAACTTAGGGATTTTGGTGCCCGAATTGGGGCTTTTGACCTTGATATGAATCTTTGTCGAAATTGACTAGGATGCAGTTCAATTGACACTATGGGTAGATGACATAAAAATTTTGGTTGCAAAATTCCATGTCTAGATGCATTTTCCAAAATTAAAGTAGCTTTAATTCGGGACGGAGTAAATTTTCGAAATGTTCGAAAAGATTTGAAAGTTCCGGTTTCGACGGAGTTTTCGAAATGTTTTGAAAGTTCCGGATTCGACGAAGTTTTCGAAAGGTTTTGAAAGTTCCGGATTCGACGGAGTTTTCGAAGGATTTTGAAAGTTCCGGATTCGACGGAGTTTTCGAAAGATTTTGAAAGTTCCGGATTCGACCGAGTTTTCGAAAGATTTTGAAAGTTCCGGATTCGACGGAGTTTTCGAAATGTTTTGAAAGTTCCGGATTCGACGGAGTTTTCGAAATGTTTTGAAAGTTCCGGATTCGACGGAGTTTTCGAAAGATTTTGAAAGTTCCGGATTCGACGGAGTTTTCGAAGGATTTTGAAATCTTGGACCGTCAATACTCCAACCGGGATGGAAATATTTTAGGAAAGGAATAAGAACTGCCATTGCATTGCATCATTCTGACACGCGTTGTGCATTCTGTTGATGTTGCTATTGTCTTGTTCACCTGCAGGGGCGAGGGATGGTTGATACCCACAACCAGAAGAGTCGGGGTGCCTTTGAGGCAGTGCGAGCGTTGTGGGAGGCCTTCCCGGACGTGGCTCGAGAGGGAGAGAGGAGTCCACGGCAGCTGGTGCTTGACTCCGGATTAGCTGGGTTTATCAGTGGGGTAGCTGCGATAGCTGCGATGCCGAGGGCCAGGTCCATGTATGTAGCCTTGAGCGAGTATTGGTGGGATACGACCCATACTTTCCATTTCAGATGGGGGGAGGCGAGGGTGACTCCCACTGACTTTCTTTGCTATCACCGGTTGCCGACCTATGGCAACACGCCGGGTGTGGGTTGACGGTTACACCCGGAGCGGTTATGCAGAGCTACTGGGTTTTGATATCACAGATGCCAGGGGCTTAGGCATTCGGTACAGGCCGATGGAGAGGCATCTGGAGGCGGGTATCGCCGATTGTTTGGATGGGTCTTTGAGGATGACCGCGGAGCGCCTGGCTCGAGGGTTCATTTGGTTCGCGTTGTCAGCGACTTTGTTCCCGACTTCTGATACATCCTGTCACTTCCCTCTGCTCGGGTCGCTGACAGATCTGGATGCCGTGAGGGGGTTCGCATGGGGGGAGGCTGGACTGGCCGAGCTCTATCATTCCCTGGACAGGTTCTCGCGGGGAGAGGAGCACTCCTTTAGCTGCTTCACACCTGTCTTGGATGTAAGTTCACGTCCTTTTTCTCTTCCTTGTCTCTTTTATGTACTCGTATGTATCTGCTCTGTAGCTGACATAACTTTCCATTTGCTTGGCAGGTCTGGTGCTATGAGGTGTTCAGTCCGCAGGATTGGGACATCAAGGAGGCGTATCGACACCTGTTCCCTGCCATGCTGGTTTGGCAGAAGAAAGCGAAGAGGGCGGTCTCGTCGAGAGTCGGCACTCGAGTGTCATATGAGGAGGTATCTCTGGCACTGAACCGGGAGTTCTTCGAGAGGATCCAGCTGACCTGGTGGAGTCGGTTCCACTATGGCGTGGTTCAGGTTGCTAGCGAGGTGACGCGGCAGAGGAAGCTCCTGGTGGGACTTCATTGCGACGCTATGTATCTGGGGGAGCGGGTGACCCGTCAGCACGGCCCGGGGTCCATTCCGTTGGTGCCAGTGGATCCTCCTATGCACATGCAGCATCCTCGGGAGATGCCGATGGAGGAGTTAGGGAGGTATAGACAGGGCGTGTTCTATATCGAGTACATCATAGCGGGGGCCGCCTATGATACTTTCTTGAGGATGAGGCTGAGGAGCCCACAGGTGCAGCATAGGGAGGGCGATGGCCCTGGATATCCCCGAGATCTCCCGCTCCCACGCGCTAGGCTGGCGTACGAGGGGCTGGACGGTTCGCGCAGGCGACTTGTGATCCCACTCCCGGATGAGCCGAGACCACGATACAGGGTTGACCCCAATGCTTCGGTGAGCACTTTTTGATTTTCTGCATTTGATAGTAGTATTCTGCAAATGTTGCATTTGTACTTTCTGTTCGTCTTCTGATGATCTTCCTGGTTCGCAGGTGTCTGGCCGTACGTACAACGACGCTATGAGGCTGGTGGACGGGTGGTCCGCCTACGCTAGGAGGCTCGTGGCGTTCATGCGGTGCAGTTCCCGGAGGAGCGTGGATGTCCGTGAGCCGAGGCCGTCTAGGCCGAGAGGTTCGCCTGCTCCCACGGCTGGTGGGGAGGACTTTGCACAGGGATTTGGCCAGTTCGCGGGCGAAATGGCTGGATTTGGAGCTCATTCTTCTTCGCACTCGGGGCGCGAGAGGGGAGAGTCCTCGAGTTCGCAGACGCCGAGGAGGCCTTTTGCATATTCCCGCCTGGAGGAATTTGGCGAGTTCCTGTTTGCGACGGATCCGGCAGCGGCGGAGCAGTGCGTCGAGTGCTCGGATGACGAGCAGGACTCGGAGTAGTCCTTTTTTACTGCTTTCTTTCTCTCTTCTTTTTTTGTATCGTCTGGAATGATTTGATTTGAACTGTATTCGAAAAAGGCGCCCGTGGGGCGGAACCTGTACTTCGCACATTTATTCTGTGATCACCTTCTGTTATTTTTTGGCAAATAAGAAAGTAGGTTAATCAAAAATAAATAAAATGAAACATGCATTAAAAATTGAACGGGTCAAAAGTTAAGCCTACATGCACTGATTATTAATTATTTGCACTGTTGCACGAGCCCGGATGTAAGTGCTCCAATTCGAGTTGTTAGTACTTTCGTTAGAAAATTAACGAAAGTCTTAACATTTCTAACATTTCTAACAATTCCTAACTTTTCTAACAAAGCAAGGGTAAAGTAGGGATTGCTATTTAAGGTTAAACCAAGAAAAGAATCTTAAAAAGAAAAGAAATTGCAAAAATCCGAAACTGGTAAGCTGAAAAACAGCAACCAGTTTGAATATTTTGAAAATATTCCTTGTGTCCAAAGCCTGCAGCTGTAATTAATGAACAGTGCACGCTGTCAATCAGGTCCGCGCGGATGAGTTTGTCAATTTCAGAGGGCTATAAATTGAGCCCTTCAGTCTCAGAAAGAAAGAGCAACAACACAATTCACAGCTGCACCTTGGCGAAAATACTTGAGAAAATAGTGAGAATTCCCTTGAATTGTCACTCTTTTCTCTTGATTATCTTCCCAAATCACAAATCATCAAACACTTTCAAAATTCAAAAATCAAATACAAACACTAAAGAAGATAGGTATAACCTCTTTCTCCTTACCCTAAATCTCTCTCATCCATGCATGCATTTTCAAACTCCAAAATGTAGTTTGTTCATCTTCTTGCCCTAGATCCAAGAGGATCACCATGGAAGTTCATCTCCATGGATGATCCTCTACAAGGATCAACATTACTTTCAAAGTGTTTTTACTTACTTGCAAACACATTTTCAAAATCCTAAAAATCATTTTCATACATCAAATCTTGATTTCAAAGGATAAAATTCCCCTTCCCAAGCAAATGAAATGCTTAAGTCCTAATGTACCCTAAGGATGGCTTGATATAGTAGATCACCACTAAAATTCCTAGTGACTACTAATCAAAGCCTAAGGAGATGGGGACAAGCATGGATGCCAAACCCCCTTTAAAATCATGTTTTTCTTCAAGAAGAAGTTGCTGTCCAGTAGCCTTTCTCTAAGACCTCTGTCCATGGTCTAATTTTTTGGACATACAGAAACTTGGAATTTGGTGTTGACTACAAAATACTTTTTGTAGCCAACATCCATAGATTACCAGAAATATTTTTACTTTATTTTTTGCGTGAGTAAAACTCCCTTTTTCAAATTTTCTTTTAAAAGTCAATTCCTCAGTCTCTGGAAATCCAGATTTCATATCTGAGATTTCCAGAAGGTTTTGGTCCACCAAATTATCTCCAAATGGGAAAGTTCTTTTACAGAAACCTTATTTAAGGTGTTTTTAACAACTTTCATTCTCGGACTCCCAGCATGACACTGAGTCATCAAGGATTAACGATCATTCCATGTCTAATTATGACTTAACTGACGACAAGTCAAGGTCAATTGTGGACATTTATCAGCCCGAACCATGCCGATTTTTCGTCGAGCTCTCGGACATGATCTTGACTTTTGATGTCAGCTTTGTCCGTAATTTACATTGAATGCTCTTTAAGACTCGATTACCTGCCAGACTTTTAGGATCGTTTTTTTCGGTCGGTGGGACCCGCTTGCCCTATAGGACCCTCGCCCGGGGCTGTCCACCCTGGGAAGTCGAAATACAGGTGGAATACGAGGGGCTTATAGACGTAGTGACGGGGCCCACTGATCCAGGATCCAGAGTAGTTTGCGAAAAAGAAGAGCAATCTTTTCCAACCGATTAGGTTAATAAAACATGTTTTAAGTAAACAAGAACAAATAACTGCATGTTGCATGAGCCCAAAGCCCAAACACCTACCCTCCTTCAATCCCCAGACATCTGAACCCTCGTGCCTTTTCCCCCGCAACTCCTCACAAAGGTTGGTTCCGGACACCGGGTCACCGTTTGATCAGTTGGGAAGAGTCAAGCGCGTCGTCAGCCTCACCGTTTGTTCCAACTCCGGGTTTCAGAATGTCTGCATCAGCCGGTAACGATGGGGACAACACCACTCCGCCGCCTGGGACTCCTCAAACAGAACAGCGATGGAATCGGTTAGCCGAACAGATGAGACTACAACTAGAAGCACACCTGAATATCCTTGTGGAGGCTATTAAGAGCCATGGTTTGGCCGCCAGCCTCAATCCCAATGGCACTTTTACCGTAAAGAAGGAAGAAAGCCCTCCTCCCACTCTCAACCGTCCTGGATATGTCAAGATGCCACCACAAGATTCCTATGTCTCCACCGTCGGGACTCCTGCCCATCGACTTACAGGCCAACTAGCCCCCAAACAGCAATTCAAAGGGCCGCCATTCCAACAGCAGTCAGAGATGGAGCAGTTCGGCATACCTCAGCAGCCATCAGGTGTCCCCTCTCAGAGTGATACCGATCCCGCAGAAATCAGTAAGGGGAACGAAGATTGGGAAACAACAGAGGAAATATGGTTAGCCATCAGGGCTCTCGAGGAACGCCAGAATAAACAGCAGGCCTGGATCGAAGAGGCCACACGTCATTTCAGAACATTATCAATCCCCCAACTGACTGGGGCTCCCTTGAAAGACAAATATGTGCCTGTTCCCCCGGCTCTTAATACCTCTCATTACCCGGCAGAGTCCAACCATTTGCTTCCCGATGAGCCCAACAGCAGATCTCCCCAGACCAGTTCAACTCAAAGCCATTCCAGCACCGCTCAACCCGAGGTCCCAAATCCACCACCAGCCGTAGAGCACATTTGGTGGGATATCTGTGACTGCCCCGACTGCCTTGAAAGGGACTATCAGGATTGGATACACGAGGACCGTCCTCCTAAGAAGAAGAAAATTTCCTCCCAGCAAAAATTGAAAGAGAGGTTCGAGGCCGGTGATACCAGTGTGGGTACGCTCGGGGAACCATCTGGGGGATTTGATTACTATGTACTCTACTCCAGCCAGTCTTCCCCAAAGCAAACAGGGGTAGAAGAGCCGAAAAACCTTGCCAACGATAGAGTTGAGACCTTCGGACACCAGAATACTGTAGATCTGGGTAATTTTGCTGCCAATCAGAAGTCTAACCCCCCGCGGGGTCAGTCAAGATTCAGTTTGTCCAGCTCCCGAGCGCATACCGACAAAGAGAGACCAACGCCAGTTTGGCGCTCGCACTCAATCAATATGCTGACCAATGGTGGCAACCGCTACAAACAGCCTCGACACAACCCTGAGGCTTCAGCAAACGCTTTACCTCGCAAAAGAAAGACGGGAAACAGACGGCCTGATGACTCTCTTTCTCTGGAAAAGGACCAAATCTACGATCCGCGACTGTATGGAAGTATGATCACCTTCTGTGACGAAGACCTGCCAAGAGATGTATCCAGACACAATGAAGCCCTGTACATCACCCTCCGGCTCAACACCGTATCACTCCCCGGAGTATTGGTGGACAACGGATCAGCCGTCAACGTCCTTCCCCTCAGCATGATGCGAGCCCTACGCATCAATGAAAGGCACATGATCCCATCTACCCGGTCAATCAAGGCCTACGACGGCACGTCTCGTCCCATCTTGGGGACGGTGGCTCTGGAACTCTGGTTCGAAACCCAAATGGTGCCAGCAAAATTCCATGTAATGGACATCCCATCCGAATTCACAGCTCTGTTGGGACGCCCTTGGTTACACCACATGAGAGCCATAGCTTCCACTCTCCATCAATGCGTCAAGTTCATTAACCGGCAGGGGGATCTTGAAGTCATTAGGGGTGACAGTTTCCTCATAGGGAACGAAGCCGAGACCGTCGCCAAGCATGCCCGCAGCCAGACACCGGGGCTACCTCCTCCGAATCGACCAAGGGACTATCGGGGCAAGTCTCATCAGAATCCCCCAGAATCCGGTGATGCCAACTATGTCAACGAACTCAAGCGGGCAGACCCTGAAGCAGTTCGATTCATCAAGTTCAATTGCCATTTCCAACATTTGGAGGCAGAATGGAAAGAAACACTGAATACCGCCATGATACGAGCACACAAACCTCCAATCTCCAGTCAGAGATTTGTCAGCATTCTCCAAACCTATTCTCTGGCCTTGCCAAGCGAAGAGATCTTCATGATAAAAGTCGACAAGCACCGACAGACTCAACTCGAATGTATGAACATCGTATGGGACGTCCTCCTCGAAGAACTACCCGCTAAGCCTTTCCGCTCGAGCATGGGGCATGAGATTTTTCCAGCAGCACACCAAGACGCAATACGTCCTTACATCTGGATTGAGAGGTCAGACTGTGACGAGTTAGAATTCTCCAGAATTGAGGATGCGGCAGATCCGCAAGAAGATCCCTACATTCATATGCTCAGTTTTCAGGTGCCGGACCCGATTGATTCTGGTTCAAACGAAGAGATGACAGCAATGATTGAGGAAGGAGAACAGAAACAAGATAACCCCCGAGTCGTGAGGCCACTAACAGCAATGCCATTAAGGAATTGGGAAACTCTCTCAGGCCTATCCGCAACCAAAGAAGAAATGATCACCAAGCTTGGATTGGTCCCCCATCCTTTTGTAAAGTCCTCCGAGTAGCATTGTTGAGTTTGAGTCTCTCGAGTCGTCCGATGGCCTTACGCCTGAAGACTACGAAATTGTAGCCAATGCTGTATTTCCCTTCGTTCTTAATGAAATGATGGACCTTTCTGAGTATCCCTTGATTGCCACTTTAACTAATGATAAATTAATTAATAACTTAAAAATAGTTAATAATGATTCACTAGATAAAGAAGCAGACACATTAAACGAACAATATATCAAAGAAATCTTTAAGCAGGTTGTTCGGAAAGAGGAAAATCGAGCCCAAGCTGCCGAAGAGATTTTGACAAGTGTGAATCTGGGAACTGCGGAAGAGCCTAAAGAAACGCAGATTGGTAGTTTCTTCGAAGGGACTGAAAGGGACTCTCTGATTGAGCTTCTAAGAGAATTCGTGGATGTATTCGCATGGTCCTATAAAGATATGCCAGGCCTCGATCCTTCCATAGTTGAACACCGAATACCGCTCGACCCAGAAGTCAAGCCAGTATAGCAGAAACTAAGAAGAATTAAGCCTGAATGGTCCCTACAAGTGAAGGAAGAGATAGAAAAGATGCTCAGAGCAGGTTTCATCAGGGTCATTGAATATCCTACATGGCTTTCCAACATAGTAACGGTGACCAAGGCCAACGGAAAGATCCGTTGCTGCGTAGACTTCAGAGATCTGAACAAAGCTAATCCAAAGGACGATTTCCCCCTGCCAAACATCGACATTCTGGTAGATTCCACAGCCAACCATGAAGTTAAATCCTTCGTCGACGGCTTTGCCGGTTACAACCAAATCAAAATGGCAGAAGAAGACCAAGCCAAGACAGCTTTCACAACCCCTTGGGGCACATACTGCTACACGGTTATGCCATTCGGACTAAAAAATGTCGGGGCTACTTACCAAAGGGCAGCTACGGTCCTGTTTCATGAAATGATCCACAAAGAAATTGAGGTCTATGTGGACGACATGATAATACACTCCAAAGGATCCGATGGCCAGCACTTTGTTGATTTGAGAAAATTCTTCGGCCGCCTCCGAGACCACAGTATGAGACTGAATTCAGCCAAATGTACCTTCGGTGTAAAACGAGGCAAGGTGCTAGGATATATGGTGACGGAACGGGGAATTGAAGTAGACCCCCAGAAAATCAAGGCCACAGTCGAAATGAAACCACCTCGGACGCTGACAGAAGTAAAATCCTTCATGGGAAGACTGCAATACATAAGCCACTTTGTAAATCAGCTGACCTCGATCTGCGAGCCGATCTTCAAGTTGATGAAGAAAATGCCTACACAGAATGGACTCCAGAATGCCAGCTTGCCTTTGAACAGATCAAGGCGTACCTTGTGAATCCCCCGATTCTTTGCCCACCACATCAGCAAAAGCCACTATTACTATACCTAACTGTCACGGACACAGCAATTGGGGCTATGTTAGCTCAAGAAAAGAAAAATTCCAAGGTCGAAAATGCCATCTATTTCGTGAGCAGAAAGCTTCAAGGGAGCGAACTCAATTACTCTGCTTGTGAATATACTTGCGCAGGCCTGGTCTGGGTAGTGGGAAAGCTGAAACACTACATGCAGTCTCACCCGATACATCTCGTCTCAAAGATAGACCCCATCAAATATCTGTTCGACAAGCCTTCCATCTCCATGAGGTTGGCAAAATGGTCGTTCTTTTTGGCTGAATACGACATCACTTATGTATCAAGGAAATCCGTAAAAGGGCGTATAATAGCAGAACATTTGGTCAATTTCCCAAGTGATGAGTCCCGAGGACCTGAACCTCAATTCCCTGATGATGGAATCTTTACCCTAGAAGGAGAAAATCGCTGGCAACTCTTCTTCGACGGGGCGTCAAACAAAAGGGGGAACAAAATAGGAATGCTTCTGGTCGATCCTACCGATGAACTCACCCCCATAGCAGTAAGGTTGAACTTCGAGGTCACCAACAACGCTGCTGAATATGAAGCTTGCATAGCCGGGTTGGAGGCCGCCCTTGAAAGAAATATCAAAGAATTGGAGGTGTATGGTGACTCTGCCCTCATCATCAATCAGGTCTCTAACAAATGGAAGACCGTGGACCCGGGTCTGCAGAAATATCACACTTACATGGAAGAGTTAGTAACTCAATTCAAGGAAATCAGCTTCCATTACTTGCCCAGAGATCGCAACAGATTCGCAGATGCTCTGGCAATACTAGCCTCCCTCGTTGAAATACCCGAAGGAAAGTCTGTCAAACCATTCAGAGTCGGGAGAAGAGAAAACCCCGCTTATTGCTTTGAAATCGAAGCGGAGGCCGAACCAGCCAGTGATCCCTGGTACACCCAGATCTATCAGTACCTAAAGAATGGCGAAGCTTCCTTCAAAAATGAAGATGGGGAATATAAAGAAGGAATCAAAGCAAAAAGCCTCTCAGCCCTGAAGCGACTCACCTCCCACTATGTTCTTTTGGGAAACATGCTGTACAAGAAGCGTTATCAAGGCCCCCTCCTGCGATGTATCGGCAAACAGGAGGCTACCGGACTCATGAAAGAAGTACACGGTGGTACCTGTGGCCCCCACATGAATGCTCGGGCCCTGATGCAGATCATATTGAGAATGGGGTACTTTTGGTTCTCCATAGAAACTGACTGCATCCAGTTCGTCAAAAGCTGCGACAAGTGCCAGCGGTACTCAAACCTCAATCATTTGCCTCCTCACGAGTTATACTGCATGACAACCCCTTGGCCCTTCGTCACTTGGGGAATCGATGTTATAGGCAAAATCACACCATCAGGCAGCAACGGCCACGAATTCGTCCTGGTGGCAGTGGATTATTTCACAAAGTGGGTCGAAGCCAAATCCTACAAGGTCCTCAACTCAAGGAAAGTAGCCCTCTTCATCAAAGAGAACATCATATGCAGATACGCGTTGCCAGCCGAGATCATCTCCGATAATGGATCCCACTTTGAAGGGGAATGCGACAGGCTGCTGGCGGAATTCAGAATAACCCGTCACAAGTCATCTCCCTATAGGCCCCAAACCAATGGAGTCGTCGAAGCAGCAAACAAGACTCTGGAAAGCATCATCCGGAAAATGGCTGTCCGAGGCAGAGATTGGCCCGAGAAGCTACACCTAGCACTCTGGGGCTACAGGACATCAGTCAGAACGGCAACAGGGGAGACACCGTTTGCTCTCACCTACGGGATGGAAGCCGTGCTCCCAGTCGAGTTAGAAATCCCCTCACTCCGTGTGCTGTTGGAGAGCCAGATCAACGAGGTCGAATGGCTCCAAAGTCTCCATGATGAATTGGCCCTACTAGATGAACGACGATTGAAGGTCATGGAACATATCCGAGCATACCAAGGGAGAATGGCCAGAGCCTTCGACAAGAAAGTGAAACATCGGGAGATTAGGGAAGGTGATCTCGTTTTGAAAGAGAAGCCCCCAGTCCGTATCAACCCGCTTGGCAAATGGGAGCACATGTCAGGTCGGGCCATATGTTGTCCGAGAAAATCTTCTACGGAGGAGCCATGCAACTTGCAGGATCTCGACGGAAATCCTTTTGTACACCCAGTGAATGGTGACAAGGCCGCGCAGATACTACGCGTAAAACACCGAGTCAAAAAAAAAAAAAAAAAAACAAACAAAAAAAAACAAAAAAAAACAAAACAAAACAAACAAAAAAAAAAACAAAAAAAACAAAAAACAAAAAAATATATAAAAAAAAAAGAGTGCTAAAAGATTAATACCCAACTAGGTTGAAAACTCGAAAAGGGCGATCTAGGTAAAAAACAGGGTTGCACCAAAAAAAAACAAAAAAACTGGGTCGAACTACGAAGACCTGAGCCCTTTTGTCCGAAGGGAACGTAGGCAGCCGGAAACGGTTCGGTCTAAAACACAAATAAAAGCCGTACTTTGTCATCGACACACTGATCAGACCATGAAAGCGTCTCGAAAAACTCTAAAGCAATTCACATATTCATTACAGTTAAAAGCTTTTTGATGAGTCTAAGCTCGGTTCATTCCTACAACTGGCAACCTGCTAAAAGAAAACTAAGATACATAATCAAACTAATGTGTCTGCTACGACAAGAAAGGGATACTCGGAAACCTCAAGGTCACTCCAAGCCGCTCGTACTGGCATCCCCTCTCTTCTTCCCCCTTCGGGTCTTCTTCCTCTGAACAGGAAAAATGTCGGTCTTCCTCCTACCAAGCTCTGGTGTAGGAACAGGATCTATCAAACCAGCCTCTGTCAGGGCCCTAGTAGCCCTAGCGTCATCTCTCATCTCCTGTAGCCGAGCTGGTAACGTAGGAGTCCTCCTCTCCTGTCTCTTGACATAAGCTTCATAGTCGGTCACAACATCTCCGCTCCTGTCATAAGGGTTGGCCCTCGCCTCGGCCCTCCTCCTCTCCGAAACTGTCAGGTCCTCCGCACCCACAATGGCCTCACGCCGTCTCAAAATAGCCATCTGAGTCTCCCCCAAATGCCTCTCGTACCAATCCAGGTACCAAGTGGTCAGGAACACAGGTCTCGGACGCCTGAGGATAACCCGAGGAGGGAAGACGTCATACCTCCATGCTCGGGAAAGAGATGGAAACACCGAAGGATCATCCATAGAAACAGAAGCCACCACCCTAGTGGACATATCATCAAAACCCTCCAAAGGAGTCCGCTCCAAGCCGAACTGTCTCAGAACCAAAGCCGGAATGTAAAAGCTGGACTGAGAAAGCCCCGGAAGTATAACCACGGGAGATCCATCCTGAAGTACTCTCCGAGTCTCCACCCGCCAATGAGGCACCGACCATCTGATATCTTCAGTCTGGCGACCAGCCATCCAACGCTCCCACGAGCCCTGATCATCAAAATCCACCATAACCCCTCTCCTGGCAAATGTCCAAGGCTTGATCATATCCGAAGTCTCGCGAAGAACCCCCAGGCGCTCCATCAGCCACAGGGTCAAGAGAAACGGGCTGCCCCCGTGCATATACCGCCTCCCGGTAGCCAACCTGTCGAGAGCATGAAAAGTCTCCCCCAGGATCAAAGGTACAACATCTCTGCCCAAGCGACAGTGAACAACTACATCTAGCAGAGCCCGATGACAAATTCCAAAGGAATAAACCATGAACAAGGTACCAAACATGCAAAGTGAAAAAGCATCCCAATAGGCATCATCCACCAAGCCTAAGCCCCTAAATCTATCAGGAAGACCAGAAATGTCAAAATGATCGGGACTACGAATCATACCTTGCGCTTCCTCCGGGGAAAGATGAAGAAGGTTACACAACCTATCAACAAAAGAAGCCCCTCCGGGCAAAGGAACCGCAATCTCTTCCACCTCCGGGCCACCAAGCAAAGCCCAAAATTCTTCAACGGTCGGGACCACTTCATTATAAGAAAGGCAAAAGACATGCCTTCTAGTATCCCAAAATGAAGAAGAAGCTCTCAAGAGGTCATAGTCCGGAACCAATTCTTTGAGGGACCACAAGCACTTTACCTTGTACCTCTCTTCGAAAAATGACCTCCTCTCGTGCATAATCTCCCTACACCACTCCTTGAACTTTTCGAAGAACAACATTTGCTTTTCTTTGGGCAATTTTGGGGAAAATTTGGACATTTCCATGGCTTTTTTGGCTTCTCTCTCGGATTTTCAGTAATTTTGAACTGGAGAAGACGAAGTTTCAACGGCATTTATGGACCAAACCAGATCCAACCACCGAAATAAATGAACCCTGTCAAATGTCGAACCCATCCGCGCGGACGGAATTGTTGCCCAGAAAAAAATCTGCAGCAGCTCAAACTCCTGCACAACGGAGGAATATTTTCATCCCAGCTGCTCGAACCTTGTGCAAAACCTGCCCAAACAATTCATATACCAAACACTCACACCCTTGCCAAAAAAGACCGGGGCTCATGCAACACTGCATTCATACAACATTGCATTCATGATAGTTAAAATAAAATAAAATCCTAAATTATTACATTCCAAAAAAAAAAGAGTGTGCATAAAAAAAAATTGTATCTTTCAAAAAAAATAGGTACAGTCTCAGAAATCGGTCTCAAAAGATCGTCAGTCAGAATCCTCGATGGCTGGCGCTTTCCCCCGATCCCTCTTGCGGCTCGGGCCCGCCTCCTCAGTAGCCACGAATACCTCGGGCTCAGAATCATTCTCGTCTCCGGAGGAAGGCTCGTCTGGACCAACCGGCACACCCTGATACGGCAAGCCAAGATCCGCAAAGAAGTCGTATCCGAACGAAAACGCGTCGGATTCCCGAACGTGCGAAGAAGACCCACCGTGATGCCAGACATGTCCCTGTCCATACGGATCCACGAGAATGACGTGGTCCGAGGGCAACACCACACTGGGATCTATGAGAGGAGAAAGAGGAGTCTCGGAAGAAGGCTCGAAAGGAATAGGGGAAGCCTCCCGCTCGACAGGCGCCAGCTGTGCTCGTCTCCTCCTGCCCTGAGAAGACCCACAAATAACCATATTCTTGATAAACCTCTTGGCCCCGATCACCTGATTCATCAGCTTCTCCACCACCTTGGCCGGGAACTGCACGGAAACAAAAGCGTCAGAGATAATTAAGGCGAAAAATGATGACAGGAAAGAAAGGAAAAGACAGAAGCAAAAAAAAAAAGAGGAGAAGGAGAAGCCATACCTTCATATCCGGACGAGGCCGGAAAGCTCGTGGAACCCGATCAGGGACAGGGATCTGTACTCTCAGCCTGACCCCGTCCTGGACATACGAAAAGCTCGATCGAGGGTACCGCACAATCCCCAATCCCTCTCTCTCAAGAACCTGAGGCATCCTCAGCCTCCACAAGACAAATCGCGAGTACTCCTCGATCGCCACGAACCTCGAGTGGTGCTGGCCACCTCGATAATCATCCCAGGTCTCCGAGTTCTCACTCGGATGCATCATGTCAGCAGGAGGCTCCACCGGAGCCATCGCAGGTGCACCCACGCCATGTTGGCGCGTCACTCTCTCCCCCAGATAATACACGTCGCAGGTCAAGCCTCTCAAGATCCTCCGCTCCACGGTCCATCTCTCGGCACCCTTCAGCTGCTCCACATCGAAGCGGTCCCAGGGGTAGAATATGATCCCCTCATCTGTCTCAGCCCTCGTCAAAGGCAGGCAATCCGAGTACTTGAGGGTCGTGCGCCCCCTAGAACCTTTCTTCTCCCGGGCATACTTGGACCAAGAAAGCATGGCCGGATACGCCCCGATGTACTCCGCCGGCTGCCGCCACATCGTGACGTGAAAAAACTCCAGAGCCCATACCTACGAAAAGTAAAGATCAAATCGATTAAGTGCGAAAAAGAATACGTGCTTAAAGAAAAGAGGGAAAGCAAAAAAGAAAGCTCGTACCTCCAGAGGGAACTCGAAGCACGTCAAAGAGCTGACAGCCTTCCGGCTATATCGATCCAGAGCAAAATATAGCTCTGCCAGCCCTGCCTCTCCCCAAGATACCTCTCCAGCCATCCCCACGTCCTCCAGGGACCTCAGCAGAGCAAAAACAGCCGTCCCCTCGGCATGTCTAAATAGCGTGCTCGAAAAGGCAAAGCACAAAAAGGCCCTAGCAATCTGCTCAGCGCCTATCCTCTCATCCCCAGCCTCGTAGCTCCTAATACTCTCCACGATCTTCTCGTGGACCACAGCGTACTCCATCCCTCATCCCCTTTTTGGGAATAGGGGAAAATCCTAGAAGGGCCTGCAAATCCAGATCACTGTAGCCGTCTCTCCACTCAATGCTCCGTCCTTTAAAGGACAGGCCCGTGATCGCAGCATAATCAGAAGGCGTAACCGTCGCCTCGCCCCAGAAGAAATGGAATGTGTGGGTCACGTCCCACCAATGTTGTGCCAAAGCAAAGATCAGGCCCTTACTCTTGGGGAACTTGACCAACCCCCTCAAGCACTCGATGAACTCGTACAATCCAGTCTCAATGACGATCTGTTTAGGACTCATCATCGCTCCTCTGCCCAAAATCGGAAGCCGGTCCCACAAGTAAATCACAGACTCCACTGATCCCCGAGTCTTCATTTTATTCAGCTGCTCCGTCACGAAACTGTTTCCGCCCTGCAATTAAAAAAAAAGGGGGGAAACAAAAATGTCAAAAAAATATTCTGCATTTGCATTCAAAAAACATCTCTGTTCTAAAAGACCCCGCCTAAGGGCGCCTAGGCCCCGCCTAGGCGCTAGGCCCCTCTCCAACGCCTAGTTTTAAGCCCTGCCTAGGTCCTGACTAATCCCGACTAATCCCGATTAGTCCCCGACTAGGCGCTAGGCCCGGCTCCGCCGCCTAGCATCCGCCTAGCGCTTTTTAGAACCTTGAAAAACATACACATGCATCATAAACATGAGGTTTTGCAGAAAATCGGGCAGCATAACGGCATACAACGAACCTAGCCCTATTTTTCTCGCACAAAATAGTTTTTCAGCAAATACCATTCATTCATTCATACATAAAGAAAGCATGTCAATAATATCGAGTCAATGGAATGAAAAACTACGTCCCATTTTTGCATAAAAAGCAATCTTTCACAAGGAATCAACGGAAGCGGAAATCCGTCCCACTTTTCAAAAAAAGAATCCTATGCATACATTCATATCATTCATCATCCCATTGCAAAAAAAAAAAAAAAAAAAAAAAAAAAAAAAAAAACCTACTTTTACAAAAACAAGAGGCATACATTCATGTCATTTCATCGCAACAAAAAAAAAAGGGGTCCGTCCCGGATTCGGGCGAATTTTTATCATCTCATATTTCAAAAATGGCAAAATGTCCATTCTTTTCAAACACAATGCATACACTCATGCAAATGTCAAGAACATCATTTTCAAATTTCAAATCACAATTTTCGAATTTCAAATCACATTTTTTCGAAAAAAAAATGGCAAAATGCCAATTCTTGTTCCAAACAAAATGCACATTTGAGTTACCCATTACAACATGCAAAGCCAAAATTCAAAGCCAAGAACATCAATTTTCGAAAAAAAAAAAATCACCAAAAATCAATTTCAAACAAAAATCAACAAAGGAAGTGAAGAGCGACCGGGGTATGGCTCCTCCGCAATCGATTGCGAAAGTGTGTAATGCCTCCTCATCCTTACGAGTTCTAATCGCCTTTTCGCGACCGGGCCGCGTCCTTGACCTTGAATAGCGACTCCCCCGTGTTCCATTGCTTGAAAAATCAAAGAAAATGAAAGAATTTTGAAGTTTTTTGGACCAAAAATGGTGTAGTTCTCGGTTTTTTCTCTTTCTCTCTCGTAAATGCAGAAAAACTGGAAAAAGGTGAGGAAGAAGGAGAAGGGCGGCGGCCCTTCATTTAAACCAGCCTAGGATACATTCCCCTCCGTGCGGACAGAACCGAGGTGGCAAAAAGACCATTTTGCCCTTTAAAATTCCAGGACTCTGCAATTTAGTCCTCAACTTAACAGAGTTAACCAAAGTTAACCAAAGTTAACCCCCTTTCAAAGGAACCTTCACGGCAGTCAAACGTAAGTCCGATTTCTCCGAGAAAGATAACGGAATCCCGTTTCTTTCATCAATATCATCAACGGCAGTCAAACGTAAGTCCGATTTCTCCGAGAAAGATAACGGAATCCCGTTTCTTTCATCAAAATCATCAACGGCAGTCAAACGTAAGTCCGATTTCTCCGAGAAAGATAACGGAATCCCGTTTCTTTCATCAAAATCATCAACGGCAGTAAAATGCAAGTCCAATTTCTCCGAGAAAGATAACGGAATCCCGTTTCTTTCATCAATTTCATCAAACGGCAGTAAAACGTAAGTCCGATTTCTCCGAGAAAGATAACGAAATCCCGTTTCTTTCATCAATTTCATCAAACGGCAGTCAAACGTAAGTCCGATTTCTCCGAGAAAGCTAACGGAATCCCGTTTCTTTCATCAATTTCACCAACGGCAGTCAAACGTAAGTCCGATTTCTCCGAGAAAGATAACGAAATCCCGTTTCTTTCATCAAAATCATCAACGGCAGTAAAACGTAAGTCCGATTTCTCCGAGAAAGATAACGGAATCCCGTTTCTTTCATCATTATCATCAACGGCAGTAAAACGTAAGTCCGATTTCTCCGAGAAAGATAACGGAATCCCGTCTCTTTCATCAAAATCATCAACGGCAGTAAAACGTAAGTCCGATTTCTCCGAGAAAGATAACGAAATCCCGTTTCTTTCATCAAAATCATCAAACGGCAGTCAAACGTAAGTCCGATCTCTCCGAGAAAGCTAACGAAATCCCGTTTCTTTCATCAATTTCATCAACGGCAGTCAAACGTAAGTCCGATTTCTCCGAGAAAGATAACGGAATCCCATTTCTTTGATCAATTTCATCAACGGCAGTAAAACGTAAGTCCAATTTCTCCGAGAAAGCTAACGGAATCCCGTTTCTTTCCTCATTATCATCAACGGCCGTAAAACGTAAGCCCGTCTTCCCCAGCAAAGGCTAACAAAATCCCCTGCGAAGTTGACGAAATCCCATTTCTTTCCTCATTATCATCCACGGCCGTAAAACGTAAGCCCGACTTTTCACCAACGAAAGCCAACGAAATTCCGAGCAACTTCCGAACTACGTAAGGGTTTGATTCCCCAATCGAAATATGTAGGTAGATTAGCATAGGTCCAGCCACTCGACCAGCACGGTCATCCTCTCCTTCGGCAGCAGACGTAAAACCAATCCCTTCAAATGAAGTCCACCAAAGGACCATCTCTTCCAAACCATCAAGGGAAATCATTTCAAATTAAGGTCCGAGGCACCTAAAACGCCATCATCTTCAAGGTTCGAGGCACCTAAAATGCCATCATCTTCAAGGTTTGAGGCACCTAAAACACCATCATCATCAAGGTTCGAGGCACCTAAAACGCCATCATCATCAAGGTTCGAGGCACCTAAAACGCCATCATTATCAAGGTTCGAGGCACCTAAAATGCCATCATCATCAAGGTTCGAGGCACCTAAAATGCCATCATCTTCAAGGTTCGAGGCACCTAAAACGCCATCATCTTCAAGGTTCGAGGCACCTAAAACGCCATCATCTTCAAGGTTCGAGGCACCTAAAACGCCATCATCTTCATGATTCGAGGCACCTAAAACGCCATCATCCTCAAGGTTCGAGGCACCTAAAACGCCATCATCAAGGTGTGAGGCACCTAAAATGCCATCATTAAGGTCCGAGGCACCTAAAACGCCATCATTGCCAGGTTGACGCCTCAAAATAGTCACTCCAGGGTCTAAAGACCCGAACTACGACTGGCTTGATTCCTTTTAAGGATACGTAGGTAGCCTATCATTAGGTTCAGCCACCAGACCAACATGGTCATTCCTATCCCCAGCAGAGCGGATCCCCAGCCGAGCGGATATACGACTCTAGCCATCAGACCAAAATGGTCATTCCTATCCCCAGCAGAGCGAATATACAATTTCAGCCACTCGACCACTATGGTCACCCATTTCCATCTTGTCAAATATGGAGCCTTACTCTTATCGATGACCCCGCTTCCTTCGAAAGCACCGTCGCCGAGGGGCTACTGTAAGTGCTCCAATTTGAGTTGTTAGTACTTTCGTTAGAAAATTAACGAAAGTCTTAACATTCCTAACATTTCTAACAATTCCTAACTTTTCTAACAAAGCAAGGGTAAAGTAGGGATTGCTATTTAAGGTTAAACCAAGAAAAGAATCTTAAAAAGAAAAGAAATTGCAAAAATCCGAAACTGGTAAGCTGAAAAACAGCAACCAGTTTGAATATTTTGAAAATATTCCTTGTGTCCAAAGTCTGCAGCTGTAATTAATGAACAGTGCACGCTGTCAATCAGGTCCGCGCGGATGAGTTTGTCAATTTCAGAGGGCTATAAATTGAGCCCTTCAGTCTCAGAAAGAAAGAGCAACAACACAATTCACAGCTGCACCTTGGCGAAAATACTTGAGAAAATAGTGAGAATTCCCTTGAATTGTCACTCTTTTCTCTTGATTATCTTCCCAAATCACAAATCATCAAACACTTTCAAAATTCAAAAATCAAATACAAACACTAAAGAATATAGGTATAACCTCTTTCTCCTTACCCTAAATCTCTCTCATCCATGAATGCATTTTCAAACTCCAAAATGTAGTTTGTTCATCTTCTTGCCCTAGATCCAAGAGGATCACCATGGAAGTTCATCTCCATGGATGATCCTCTACAAGGATCAACATTACTTTCAAAGTGTTTTTACTTACTTGCAAACACATTTTCAAAACCCTAAAAATCATTTTCATACATCAAATCTTGATTTCAAAGGATAAAATTCCCCTTCCCAAGCAAATGAAATGCTTAAGTCCTAATGTACCCTAAGGATAGCTCGATATAGTAGATCACCACTAAAATGCCTAGTGACTACTAATCAAAGCCTAAGGAGATGGGGACAAGCATGGATGCCAAACCCCCTTTTAAATCATGTTTTTCTTCAAGAAGAAGTTGCTGTCCAGTAGCCTTTCTCTAAGACCTCTGTCCATGGTCTAATTTTTTGGACATACAGAAACTTGGAATTTGGTGTTGACTACAAAATAATTTTTGTAGACAACATCCAGAGATTTCCAGAAATATTTTTACTTTATTTTTTGCGTGAGTAAAACTCCATTTTTCAAATTTTCTTTTAAAAGTCAATTCCTCAGTCTCTGGAAATCCAGATTTCATATCTGAGATTTCCAGAAGGTTTTGGTCCACCAAATCATCTCTAAATGGGAAATTTATTTTACAGAAACCTTATTTAAGGTGTTTTGAACAACTTTCATTCTCGGACTTTCCCCAGATTCTGAGATTTTTAAGCCCTTAAATCCATTTTAAAATCAAGTGTCCACTGCCTTTTTCATTCTGGCAGAATTGATTTTCAACTTCAAAAAATCTTTTGAGTACCAAAACTCAACCCTAAAATCACAAAAAAAATCATGGGATTTGTTCAAAGTCTTAAAAAGAGTCCTCATTTTTTACTTTTCAGTTTGAACTTATTTTAGCCAAAAAAAACACACACACACAAATGGTTTTTAATGCTTGGAAGACTCGTTTTACGAGGCATTCCGGGTGAACACTAACGTTCTTCCCGGCGTGTAACGTGACCTCCGAACCCAAATCTCTAATCCCGGGCATTTTTCAAAGTTTTGGCCCTTAAAATAAAAATGGTGTGGCGACTCCGTGTTTTTTTCGATTGATTTTCAAAGAAAAGAAAAACAACCAATCTTTCGGGAAAATGGACCAACATCGTTACACCGGGGCGGAAGGGATATTGACATTGGTTGAATGAAACTAGGGGCAGCACGCAGGTTTCATAAAGGATGAACAGGGAGTTGTTTGGAATTGTTTCCAATTTAGGAGCAGCTGGCTGCAGAGTTGACCAAATCAACTGCAGAGGGAGTCCGGCCGGACTAGAAGTGAATTTCCAGATTCTATAAATTGCAGTTTCAGCTTTGCAATTTGTAAGAAACTGCGCATTGCTTTTGATCAGTTTAGCTGAATTCTCTCAAACTTCTTAGGCTTCCTTCACTTTCTGTCATGGCTCCCTTTCCCAAGCTATCGACTCGGATGCAAGAGCGATATTTGGACAATTTTCAGTCGTGGGTGCGGAACCACACGAGGCAGAACAAGGGGTTTTTTGAAGGATGTTACGGGATTAAATTTGTTTGGGCTTTAAAGGAGCTCATGTCAGATTGGGATCTTTTGAGAGCCGCGTCTCGCTTCTAGGACGTACGGAGGAATGTGTACAGCTTTTCGTACAACGAAGTCACTCCTACGTTCGAAGATTTCCGGGCCATTCTGGAGGGACCTGAGACGGAACAGCTAGTTCTTCCATATGCTGGTGGCATGGCCACTGTTGAGAAGCTAGTGTCTTTGCTTGGTATCTCGGCTGGAGAAGCATACGGGATGCTGATACTGGATACTGATTATGTTGACATTTCGGGACTGCCCGAAAGATTTGCCGGAGCTGAGGGGAGCGTCTTTGTATGGGACGCGTTTGCTCTGTGCACGATCGCTACTCTGTTCACGTTCACGTCTCTGGGTGTGTGCCATCACAGTGTACTGGACTTAGTGAGGCAGTGCCGGAGCGGGGGAGACATCGTGCCGCTGGTTTTGGGCGAGACGTTCCTAGGCATAGGTCGAATGGCGACCGGTAGCCGATACATGTGGGGAGGGAGTCCCGCTATGCTTACCATGTGGTTGAGGGAGAGACTGCAGATGATGCCTGAGGTGCCAATGTCCTGTGACGCTTGGTCCTTCTCTCGACGTCCTCTGGTGATAGGGGGCGATCAGCCGAGCCGGAGCCTGGATGGCCGACTCCGCATGCATCACTTTGCGATGGTGGGTTCCCCACCGGAGAGTTACGTACTTGTCGGACCACTCGGGAAGGTCACTTGGTTGTCGAGTGCGGGCCAGTCTCGTACATCTTTTTATATTCCATCGTTGGTTCTGCGACAGTACGGGCTGGAGCAGGTGCCATTGACGGGAATGGTTCATGCTGCTACCTTCGAGGTGGGATCTCTGCTGATGGAAGATCCTTCGACGCTATTGCTGCTTACACGGTGGTGGCAATATACGTCCTTTCCTGCCAGGTTTCTCTTTTACCGGAGAGAGGGCACTGTTCTGTCGATGCAGTATCTGAACTGGTACGAAGAGTGTATAGGGGAGACACAGATGGCTATCTTGTGGAGACGGAGTGAGCTGTTGGGTGTCGGACAACTTGACAGCTCGACTTTGAGGAGGACCGAAGCGAGAGCTAATCCTGGGGATCGTACTGGGAATGCCATGGCTGACTATGAGGCCAATGCTGATCGGGAGGCCAATCAAAGCACTGTCATGATGGCTCGAAGCGAGGCAGCTCGAGATAGAGCTAGAGAAAGGGCTGTGTTGACAGCTACAGGCTTGACGGAGGCATCGGGAAGGGTCCCTGAGCCAGGTAGAAGGACTACCGGAATATTTCCTGTGAAGGTGAAGATCACTCGTCGGGGAAAAGGGAAGGGGAAAAAGGATGAAGGACCAAGTACGGGAAACTAGGTTGACCTTGCTGTCCAGAGTATCCACCCATTGTCATTTGCAGACACATTAATTGATTAATGTTTTATTGTAGTTTTGCTAGCGTGTAGCGAGTCAAGAGTTGACCGTGCTTGAACTCATCAAAGATTGTTTTAACCGTAATGAATTTGTAGGTTAAATGAAAAGAGTTTTTCGAAACACAAGCAATTGATGCTTATTGTATTTTTTGTTTTTTAGACCGAACCAATGATGGCTGCCTACGTTCCCCTTTTACAATTGGACTAAGGGGCTCAGGTCACCGTAGTTCGACACTTTAGGTGAATTTGAGAAAAGCAAAGATAAAAGAAGTGCGACCCTGTTTTTTACCTGGATCATTAGCGGGAATGTATCCAGTTGGGTATTACTCTTTTAGCACTTTTAATTTTACTGAAGGGACGGTGTATGGGGAAGGAGAGTTGACTCGTGCTCTTCCTCAAACGAAGTATCTGCGGAGCTTGCTTCCGTTCACGGGGTTAACGAAAGGGTTCCCGTCCAAATCTGCCAACTTCATGGCTCCTCCGGAGAAGATTCTTTGTACCATGAACGGTCCTATCCAGGTAGGCTCCTGTAGACACCCCATTCTGAACACATCGGAACATACTTATACCACTCTAAGTCTTGCTTTGAGTCAAAAGGTAGAAATCCACCATTTCGTCATGTTTCGTTAAGTTTTGACTAACCACCGTTAGTTTGGGACTAAACTGCATACGAGATAACGAGGAAAGGACAAAACTGTCCACAGGAGCAATATCTCGCCACGAGATGGCGTGTCTCGCGCGAGATATCCCCCCTCTGCAGATTGCAGATGACAGTTCCCTCGTCGATTTCAACCTCTTTTCGGGATAAAACTTTATCTCTCCGGCCAACCAATAGAATTTGGAGTCTGGAATCATCTTGAAGTGTTTGATCTCATCTTCAACACTTTCCCAACCCCTATAAATACTTGGTGACTTCCAAGGTTCAGGAGGTCCAGGAATTTTCATAACACACACATTTTGTTGGTTTCTCTCCTTGAAAGAATCCTACAAAATCACCCTAAAAACTCACCTCATAGTTTGTTTGTCAACCTTGTTGATAAACAAACATCAAGCTCCAAGTCAAGGATCGAGGCGAAGCTCTGTCCGTGTCAAGAGTCGATTCTAAACTTGAGTCGAAACTCTGCCCAAATCACCTCACGCAAGGTAACCCCTAAATCCCCTTCTAATTGACTGTTAGAGTGGTATAAGTCCATAGAATCTAGGATCGGCCTAGAGCCTCTCCAAATCATGGAGACGGTCTCGAAGCAATCGATCCTACATTCCGTTTAACCCCGTTAAATGGACCTTTGTTTATAATATTTAAAATCCTTTTTTTCTTTTCTTTTGAAAACCTCTCTTTTCTTTAGCAAGACCGATCTCCGGATTGGGTGAAATGGATGCTCCTTGACCTACCCATTTCATAACCTAAGCCCCGAACCCAAATCTCTTTCAAAATGGTTTTCCTATTTTCTCCAATCGAATAATATAGGTGGCGACTCAAAAATGAAAAGGATAGGGAAAAAACCCTCTCTTTTTCCTCACAACGCTACAGTGGCGACTCCGTTGGGGAGTTAAAATTAATAGGCTTAAACTTGCGTTAAAATTTAAAGAGAGGTTTTCAAAAATATTTTAAATTCGAATTTTTTGCTCTCAGATGAGGCATGTCTCGCGGCGAGGTATCATATCTCGCGCGAGATATTGCTTCGGCAATCTGGTTGTTTTCTGGTTTCTTCCGTTTGTCTCATAGTCCAAGACGAGAGCCGAACATGCAAGGGGGATCCCAGAATTCATTATCTGCAGAGTTCCCGCATCTTAAGGCCTCCCTTAAGGTGTAGAACTCGAATCTTTGTTTCATTTAAATAATTGATTATTATTTATGAACTGCGTGCAATTGGGTTTTATTTAATTAAAGTCCGGTCCATTGGGGATTCGGGAGTTGTAAATTGAATTATTTATCTCTCTTTCTCTCTCTTTATGTGGAACTACGATGGCCTGAGTCTTCCTAATTTGGAAGAAACGTAGGCAACCACTTGGTGCGGCCACTATCTGTTTTCCTTTTGATTTTTCAAAAAAAAAACTCTCTATTTTACTCTATCACCTAGATTGACTATCACACACGCGCACTCATATTATAACTGTCATTGCACTGCATACTCTCTATAAACCCGGGACCCACACTAAGGACGGATGACGGTAACCACATAGTCGCCGGTCTCTCCGAAGTTGGACAATCCCACTCCGCGTATTCAATCCACTTAGATTGTCATATCGCGAGGAGCCTAGCCTTCCAGCCCTGCATCGCCACATTCTCATGTAGATTGACCTTTTTAGGATCACTCCGTGACCGGTCGGTTTTGACTCGGTGATCTTTTCTTGTTTTTGACCAAAACAAAGCCATGCAAAATTGACAATAAAGAAGGATTCAGAAAAGTCCCTTCGGAAAAGTCCCTTCGGAAAAAGTCCTTTCGGAATGACCCTTTCGGATGTCCCTTTGAAAAAATACATATATGTATAATCCTTCGAAAAACGATCTTACATGGCTTTGTTTTACAAAAATCGGATTGATTGCTTAGTCGTTAAGTTCTGATAAAGGCCTTAGAAACCCCTCAAAACGGACTTTTTGTTCCGACCAAAAATTAGGTCTAAATAAAAATCGACTTTCCGTGTGGTTATCTCGCGCGGGACAACATATCTCGCGCGGAATAATGCTTCTGTTTGCTGAATTTGAGCCGGAGCCATTTTGAGCCTGCTTCCGACTCGTTGGGGCTAGATCCTGATATCTGCATCTCTTCTGTCAGTTTTCCGAAGCTACTCAACTTCAAGACTCCCAACACAATGTCTACCGGAAAGCACGTCATGACCAAGGAATGCCTTGAACAACACACTTTGCAAGACTTGACCAAGGCCCTTGTCGCTGAAATAAAGCATGTTGAAGGTTGGAGAGAAGCCTTTGATTTGCCTTCTACCCGCATTGCTAGGTATTTCCGGAAGATGGAGAGTGACTCCGACAGTGGGCGATCGTCCGTGCAAGAGGAGCTAAGTGACATCAAAACCCAACTTGCCAAAGCCCTGCAGCAAATTAACGACAATGACTCGTGGCATCACATGGAAGAATCCATCCAGGCTGAAAAGACAAAGATGCTGATTGAAGAGCTTGAGGAAGTCAAGAGTGAACTCGAGACCATGACCCAAAAGTGCATCAACCTCGAAGCCCACATTGAAGATGACATTGATGAGAGGGTCAAGTTTTTCCTCAATACTCTCTACCGTGACCTCAAAGAGCAAATGGAGGAAGAATACCAGTCTCGCCACAACGTCTTCGTGCAACACTATGAGAACCACATTCGAGACCTCCACAATCAAATGGCTAAGCGAAGGAAAGGTAGAGACTTCTCCGACATTGGAAACATCACTCTCGGTCATCTCTTCAGAAGCCTTCACAAAGATGGAAAGATGAAACCAATGGAAGGCTACCAACCTAAGAGGGAAGGTCGATCTCCACACCTCTATTGCTTCTACCATCAATGCTATGGCCATCACACCAATGATTGTTTCAACCTGAAGAATGCAGTCCAAGACTTGATTGACAACGACGCCATCAGAGTTTGCCCAAGTGGTGGAATAGTTTGGATGAGTTCAAACAAATGAGGAGTCTCTTTTTCTTTCAGTTATTTACTTTTAGTTGCAAAAGAAACGGTTAGTAGTCTAGTTTAGCTTAGTCGGGTACTACTTGCCTAAAGACTTCATTTGTGGGCAAGAGTATCAAGTCTGTTTTTCAATAATAGTTAGTCAGTATTTCCCTTTTCAATTCTGATTAATTCTTTGAGATTGAGAAAGAAATGTCATTGAAACTTGCAACGAAAATGACTACTCCAAGGCACTTTGGTTTTCCGGAAGCCTTCCTGTCTGGAGAATGATGCTAGCAAAAGGGTACTTTCCTGGACTGGGGCTTGGAAAGCACTTACAAGGGACAACGGAACCACCACCGGTCCCCCAGCCTCACACAAAGCATGGCCTAGGATACATCATCTCCATCCACGATGAAGATGACGAAGAAGAGTGGGGTTTCACTCAAATCAAGTGGGAAGGAACCACCTACAAAGGCTGCGACGGCCTAAAGCCCAAGAATGGCAACCTCAAAACATATCGAAAGACACTCAATGGCTACTTTGTTCGAGAAGGGGAAAGTATTCCCTACTTTATCTTTTCAGAACCATGGACTGATGATAAAGGAAAGCGCCAACCGGGCTTTGAAATCTTCAGCGACTGCGATGCTTCTCCGGATGAAACAGAATCCGTCCCACTAATCCCTAATGATTTGTGGGTCACGAAGGCAGAAATGACAAGTTAATGGGACTTTGTGTTGGGAGAAGACATGCTGCGACAGTTCCAAGACCTGTGTCGGTTAGAAGACATCCAGATCCATGCAATATCCAAGGGGGACGCTCCAACTACTGACTACACAAGACTGATACAGAAATGTGATGAGCCAATTCTTAACTGGCACGTCATCGGAGGACCAGTTGTTGATGAAGACTTCATGATCAAAGAGCTTGGTTGCACTCCCCATCCCCGCAGGAAGATAGGCCCCGTAGCTTTTACATTAGAAGCAGGCTCCACCTTCAATGAACTCACTCAAGAGGAAATCGAGGCAATGGCTGAACATGTATTCCCTTACTTCCTTAATGAAAATTTTGATCTTTCTGAGTACCCTGAGATTGCTAACATCGTGAATGATGAATTAACTAATAATAATCAATATAATGAACACGTTAATAATGAATCATACGATGAGATAGATCAAGAAAACGAACGAATATTAAAAGAATTAGCTAAGCAAGTAGGTCGTTGTGGAAAGAATGGCCTCGTTGACGACGAGGAAATGCAAACGGTTAATCTTGGGACAACAGAAGACACCAGAGAAACAAAGATCGGCAGCTTCTTCAAGGGGGAAGACAGAGAAACCTTGGCACAGCTCCTCAGAGAATATGTCGACGTCTTTGCTTGATCCTACAAAGATATGCCTGGGTTGAATCAGTCAGTTGTAGAGCACAAGATACCACTTTTACCCAACGCCAAGCCAGTCAAGCAGAAACTACGCAGAATCAAGCCAGAATGGTCAATGCAAGTGAAAGAAGAGATCATGAAGCTCTTGAATGTAGGGTTCATCAAAGTGATTGAATATCCAGAATGGTTAGCAAACACGGTACAAGTCGCCAAGTCTAATGGGAAAATACGAGTCTGTGTTGATTTCAGAGACTTGAACAAGGCATCCCCTAAAGATGACTTCCTGTTACAGAACATAGACATGTTGGTCGATGCCACAGCTGCATACGAAGTCCGCTCATTCGTCGACGGTTTCGCAGGGTATAACCAAATCCTCATGGCAGAGGAAGATCAGCACAAAACAGCATTCACCACGCCTTGGGGAACGTTCTGCTACACGGTCATGCCGTTTGGTCTCAAGAACGTTGGGGCTACATACCAAAGAGCAGTCACGACACTATTCCATGACATGATCCACAAGGAAATAGAGGTATATGTGGACGACATGATTATTCACTCAAAAGGGACAGATGGTCAACACTTCAGAGATCTCAGAAAATTCTTCAATCGACTGAGACAGCACAAGATGAGGCTCAACCCCGCCAAATGCTCATTCGGAGTGGTCAAAGGGAAAGTTAAGCGCTACTTGACTTCCCCACCTATTTTGGTTCCACCGCACAAGGAGAAGCCCTTGAAGTTATACCTCACGGTTGCAGATAACGCATTAGGGGCTATGCTCGCTCAAGAACAGCCAGCCTCCCACACAGAGAATGCCATCTATTTCATCAGCCGCAGATTCCAAGGCAGCGAAATCAACTACTCTCCACTCGACAAATCCTGTGCTGCTCTTGTTTGGGTATCACAAAGGTTAAAGCACTATATGGAAGCCTTCCCGGTCCGCCTCATTGCAAAAATGGATCCACTGAAATATATCCTAGAAAAATCAAATTTGTCTTCGAGACTGGCCAAATGGTACTTCATGCTCGCGGGATATGACATCACTTACGTCACTCAGAAATCCGTCAAGGGGAGTGTATTCGCAGATCAGTTGGCCGAATTTCCTTGCGATGAAGTGAAGGGGGAAGACCCGCGATTCCCTGATGAGGACATCATGAGTATAGAAGAAGAAAATAAGTGGCAATTATTTTTCGATGGCGCAGCCAACATGAGAGGGTTCGGCATTGGAATATTATTAGTAGACCCTAACGACATCTACACTCCACTGGCAATACGTCTTGACTTTGACGCCACCAACAATATCACAGAATATGAGGCTTGCGTAGCGGGACTTGAGGCAGCTCTAGAACGCAACGTGACCGAACTCGAGGTATTCGGGGATTCCCAATTGATCATCAATCATACATTGAAGAAGTGGAGGGTCCAAGATCCAACCCTTCAAAGATAAAATGCCCATCTCCAAGAGTTGGTGCAACAATTCCAAGATGTCTCGTTCCACTACCTCTCCAGAGACAAAAATCGGTTTGCGGACGCATTGGCCACACTTGCCTCATTGGTCGAAATCCCTAAAGGAAAAGAAGTCAAACCCTTCAAAATAACACGACGCGAAACTCCTGCATACTGCGCCGTTATAGATCTCCATGACTGCAAAGACAAATGGTTATCCGAATGTGCCACTGTTGGGAACTCTGAAGAGAAACCATGGTACCATGACATTTGGCATTTCATCCTAGATGGAACCATCCCACCTGAGACAGACCCGAAGACTCAGATCGCCCTTAAGAGGTTGGCCGCTAATTACGTCATCACCGCTGGCGGCCTATTCAAGAAACATTCCCAAGGGAACCTCCTTTGTGCCACCAAGGAAGAGGCCCAAGAAATCATGGACCATGTTCATCAGGGCATATGTGGAACCCACATGAGCGGAAATATGCTCGCCAAAAAGATCATCAGACAAGGGTATTTTTTGCTGACCATGGAAGCCGACTGTACCAAAATGGTCAAGAAGTGCCACAAGTGTCAGATACACGCCAATCTTCAGCATGCACCGCCTTCCTTGCTGTACCCTATGACTTCTCCTTGGCCATTCTCTACATGGGGGATAGACGTGATTGGAAAGGTCACACCCATAGGAGCCAACGGACACCTTTGCCGTCCTAGTAGCCATCGACTACTTCACTAAGTGGGTTGAGGCCGCCTCCTACAAAGTTTTGAATGCCAAAAAGGTTGCAGAGTTCATCAAGCACAACGTCATCTGCCGGTATGGGGTTCCGCAAGAGATGATATCCGATAATGGGTCCCACTTCAAGAAGGAAACCGATCGCCTACTAACCGAATACAAAATCACAAGGCACAAGTCGTCTCCTTACAGACCTCAAACGAGCGGAGTAGTTGAAGCCGCGAACAAAACAATCGAGACTATCATCAGAAAAATGGCAGTCACAGGAAAAGATTGGTCCGACAAGCTACCATTTGCACTATGGGGATACCGCACTTCGGTTCGAACAGCTACAGGAGAGACTCCCTACGCCCTCACATTCGGAATGGAGGCTGTCTTACCGATAGAATTTGAAATACCGTCACTACGGGTTCTCCTAGAAAACCAAGTGAACGAGGTCGACTGGCTAGGAAGCAGATACGAAGAGTTGGCCCTGTTGGACGAAAGAAGGTTGAAAGCAGCCGAACATACTCAAGCTTACCAAAGAAGAATGGCAAGAGCTTTCAACAAAAAGGTCAAGACAAGGAACATCAGAGTAGGTGACCTGGTTCTCCGTGAGCACCGTCCTGGACCTTTCAACCCGCTAGGCAAGTGTGAATACCCCGTCCCGATGCAACGCGCATTCGGAGGTTTGAAATAATTAATTATATAAAGTCGGATCGAAATGGGATATTCATTTAGTGACACTCGCTTTAAACCATATTAAAATATTAGTTTAATTTTGAGAGTCGCCACGCCACTTTGATATAGCCCAAAGCTTTGAAAAAAGGCTAAACATGTAATTGGGTTCGGGGGTCAAGTTACAACAGAAGAAGAAACGCTATCACTCCTATTGCCCGACAAATCGGTCTTTCTAGCATGTGGGGTGTTGGTTGTGTGTGGTGTTTGCAGGAATAGATAGGAGAAACGGGATCATGCATAAGGAGGAGGGGAGAGAAAGAATTAATTGATGATCACACCCTAGAACCTTTGAGTTAGGCCCTCGGAAGGTGCACTAATCAACGTTCATCCTTGGGGAATTGTTGATCATGGGATAATTATAACTAAGGTGGAAGGAAAGAAATAGTTCCTAGATCCATTGGGTTTCTTAGGGCGAAACCTTAGATCATCCTCGGCTATAGCATATTTAAATATATTAAAACAACCCTAAATCTAGCGTATATGACATAAGCAAGAAATAAAGTAATTAAAATATACTAAGCATGCAAACAATAATAATAATAAAGACAATAATAATAAAGAACAAAAATATTAAAAAGAGTCTTACCAATTGTAGCAAGACTTTGAGGTCGAATCTAGGGCGATTCGAAGAGAGTAAGAAAAACTGTGGGTAAAGCAAGTGTAATCTCGCTTCTCCCGTATGAAATTGTGTGTTGAGAATGGGAGCCGGGCACACTTATTTATAGTGCTTCGGTACTTGGGCTGGGCCAACTGAAGGGTCGATCGGCCCTAAAATAAGGTTCGATCGGCACAAAAAATAAAGGGTCGATCGGCCTTAATTTAAGGTTCGATCGGCACTTAAATTAAGGTTCTGCGGCGCTGATAAATGGTCGATCGGCACAAGTGGAGAGAAGGGCCGATCGGCCAATTCTAAGCTTGGCCCAGATGCTGCTGCACCTTGGCCCAAATGCTACAACTCCTTGGCCGGCCCTCTTGTGGAAAATGGCCTAGAAGAAGCTCGGCCAAATACCATGCAACAGTGCAACTTAGTTTATTTTGTATCACTTAAATATTCGTTTCGTCCCGCGATCTTCTCGTTGCATTTTGGCCACTATAATGACTTCTTTTGCACTTCGCTCTTTGGAATTTTATCTTTCATTTAATCCCAGGAATTTTTATATATCAATTTCGTCCCAAAATTTCCATATTTCCCGTTTAGTCCCTGAATTTTCCATAAATTCCAGTTTGGTCCAAAAAGCTTCCAAGTGCCAATTTAGTCCCAAATTTTCCCGAATTGCGCTTCAGTCCCTGTACTCATTAAACACTTTTTTCGGACCGGGTACTAACAGTAGCCCCTCGGCGACGCTTCTTGTAAGACAAGTAGGGTCGACGATAAAAAATAGGATCCGTCCTGAAAAAAAGGATTTCAGGAGGTAAGGAAAGTGACCTTGTGGATGTGAGGTTTTTGGACTTGAGCTGAGTCGCAAAAGGATGACCAGGTAGGTCAAGTGGCTGGACCCACGTCGGGCTACCTACGTATCCCAAGAGGAATCAAGCCAAGTCGTAGTTCGAAAACGTGGGCGTTTAGTACCCGAGAGTGGCGGACGTGCAGCGTCTCAAGCCAAAGATGCGATTTGTGGCAAGGCTTTGGGGATCGAATCTAAGGGCGATTCGAATAATATTGAGAGATGTACGGAAAGGAGAATCAAGTATAGTCTTGCCTTCTCCGTGGGAAAATATGTCGTGTGTGGAAAGGAAATTCAAGTATAGTCTTGATTTTCCCCTTGAAAATTGTGTGTGATGGAACAAATCAAGTGTAGTCTTGATTTCTCCGTGTGAAGATATGTTGTGAGATAATGTGTGGAAAGGAAATTCAAGTATAGTCTTGATTTTCCCTTGAAAATTGTGTGTGATGGAACAAATCAAGTGTAGTCTTGATTTCTCCGTGTGAAGATATGTTGTGAGATAATGTGTGGAAAGGAAATTCAAGTATAGTCTTGATTTTCCCCTTGAAAATTGTGTGTGATGGAACAAATCAAGTGTAGTCTTGATTTCTCCGTGTGAAGATATGTTGTGAGATAATGTGTGGAAAGGAAATTCAAGTATAGTCTTGATTTTCCCCTTGAAAATTGTGTGTGATGGAACAAATCAAGTGTAGTCTTGATTTCTCCGTGTGTTGTGCAAATAAACCAAGTTTAGTCTTGATTCGCGTACTGAGAGAAAGTGTATGGGGCAGACCCTTTGAAATGGAGGATAGACCTCTGAAATGCGGGATAGACCTCTGAAATGCGGGACGGACCCTTTTGAAGATGCGGGACGGACCCTTTGAAGATGCGGGACGGACCCTTTGAAAGTACGGGACGGACCCTTGAAATGGAGGATAGACCTCTGAAATGCGGGACGGACCCTTTGAAGATGCGGGACGGACCCTTTGAAAGTACGGGACGGACCCTTTGAAGATGCGGGACGGACCCTTTGAAAGATGCGGGACGGACCCTTTGAAAGTACGGGACGGCCCTTTGAAGATGCGGGACGGACCCTTTGAAATGGAGGATAGACCTCTGAAATGCGGGACGGACCCTTGAAATGGAGGATAGACCTCTAAAATGCGGGAAACTGTAGCTGCCAAAGGACTTAGGCTACTGTTTACTGATGAAGAATAGTTGTGTGAATTGATTGGGATTATTATGGCTTCCCGAGCCGAAGAACCAAGCGATTAAAAGATTGGGATAATCATTGCTAAGGCTTAGAGAGGAGTCTTGTCTCCTAGGCTTAAGGCTAGGGTTTAGAGAGGTATTTGTCACCTAGGCTTGAGGCTAGGGTTTTACATTTGCGGTAAGTCTAAACAAGGCAGTTTGAGCAGAAAGGTTATTGGTTTAAACTAGGCGAGGCCGAGTAAGTGTCGATGATAGAAGGTGGGATTAGGTAAGTTTGATGTCCAGAGATAAGGGCCGAGTCATCTTGAGAGTCACAGAGATACGTTTTTGATAGATTTGAAGAGTTTGAAAATTTGTGGAGACCAAAGAGTGATTTTGTAAACAAGGTACCAAGGAGGACAGTATTTTGAAAGCATGTTTATTTGATAAAGAGGCCTTATGATTAATCATGTTTCTAACTAACTCAAAGAGTTTGCCACATGCTGATCTTGATGACAAGGGATGCCCTTCATGCTAGATATGACTTCATTGGAGCTCCGATTTTTGTTAGAGCACATAGTCGACCCATTTTTGTTGAGGGGAGCCCCAATGTTTGATGAAGTGACCTTGGCGAAGTCCCAGTTGATGATGAATGGCGAAGCCCCAGTTGATGATGCAAAGCAAACCTGAAGGGAATGGCGAAGCCCCAGTTGATGATGCGGAGCAAACCTGAAGAGAGCCTGAGAGAATAGCTTAACAAAAGCCCCAGCTTGGAGAGATTCAATGCATCCCTATTTGCAGACAGAGTCATCTTGCGGCCACGGGGGCGACCCCTCGTTTCGAACAATGGTCAATCAGTCGCTGGACAAGACTCGGAAATGTATATGTGCAGGGGCGCATTTTTTCGAAGGTGGGAATGGATCCCGAGTTCGTGTATGACACTTTCGCTTTTGGGTTTGACTCTTTTGGGAGAGTATAAGCATCACAAGGTGTGGAAAAGTGTATGGAAGCCCCCGCAGACGTAAAGACAAATGTTTGGCTCTATTTTCCTATGATGTAGAAAAAGAAGACTTGTCGAGACATTTGAAGAATTATTTTATTCAGAATTATATCTTGATTGCTCGTGAATGGACCTCACCTGATTGGTTTATCAAATTCCAATTATATAGGTAAACAAATGAATGTTTTGATTTGAAGGTGAAATCGGCTTGTCTTTAGAAGGAGAAGGATGTTCCGTTGTTGCTTCTTTGCTCTGTTCGGTGGTAATTGTGGTGCGGGCTGCCGTTGCATTGATCTCCTTCATGGGAAAGAATGAAAAATAGAAAAAGATTGGGGTGGAAGAAAAGGTGGGAATTGACCGATTATAACCCAAAGATTTTCATTCCTTCAAGTGAAGATTCTTTGTTCCTTTGTTCTTGCAAGCCGAGGAGTAGTCCACGGCGCGTGTCTCCTTGCTTTTACCGGAGTGCCGGCGAGAGGCACGGATGCGAAAGCCCAGTGAGACTTTTGCAGACAGTGTTTGAGGAGTTGGATGAACGAATTTCAAGAATAGGACGAGTTCCCAAACTTGGAGAGGGTATGTAATATGCTCACGTAGGATAACAAGTGACTCAAAAATTTGAATATGCATTTCTTTTAAATAATCTTTTGAGAATGTCATCCGGTAGCGGTTGTAGCTGGTCTTTGGGTTGCGATCGACCATTGGATGATGCTTAACATGACCTCTTAAAGTGAGAGGTCGGCTGGGCCATTTGCTGAGAGGTTGGCTTGAGGGATGTGTTTGGAATTTCTAAGGTGAGGGGATTTTCTTGTTGTTGCTTCTTCAGAACCTCTAAGAGTGAGGTTAACTTTGATTTTAACAAGGTCAAGGGTGGTGATGGAATCCTCTAGAAGTGAGAGGATGGACTTGGAATTGGTTTACGGGATTTGTCCAAGAGGGAATTTTTGTTGCTTCTTTTCGCGAGTTCGTTGTGATTTCAGCAGGTAACTTGATCACGATAGGACTTTCACTCGATGCCTCATTTTCACAATCTTTCAGCAGGTAACTTGATCACGATAGGACTTTCACTCGATGTCTCTTTTTTTTTTTTTTTTCGAGGAAAGCCTTCAGACTCGTTTGCTCGCGATAGCCCCTAGCGTATGCTTTAGGATGATTTTAACTTTTCCTTCTTGGGTTTGGAGGTGGTCCCTTCGAGGGAGCCCCTTGTATGAGTTTCTTTCGCATTCCGCCTTTCTTGAGCTTGGAGGTGATTACTTCCTTTGTGAGTCGAGGGAGCCCCTAGTATGGGCTTCTTCCTTAGGGTCTCAAAACTTGTCGATCTTGAAATGAAAGGGTATTATTTAGTGAGGATAAGGTTATGGCTTCCTATGGTGAGAGGTTTAAGCTTCAATCGCTACTGGATGGCATTCTCAAAAGAGTATTTAAAATAAATGCAAACTCATTTAACCGACTTATTAAGTAAGGCAAAATATATTCGGACCATGAGAAAGATATGTGAGCATATTCAATGAAAGCTTAACGATCAAATGGAAAAAACAGAGGAGACGCGAGATTGGGGGGTTGGTGAGCCCCAAGTTGATATTCATGCAGCACTTGTGAAGGATAGGAACAACTCCTTGCATCTTCTTTAAATTGCAGTGGCGTGAGCAGCTATTTTCTGATGATGAGCAACAACGGTCTTTGTGCTTGTCTTGATCATATGGAAAGGAGGTCAAGCGGGGGAGAGTGTATTTGGGGAAGTGTATGTTTGAGAAGGTATAACGGGTATGTACAAGGAGTGTATGAAAAGTATATGGTGGAGTATGGAGAGAGTGTATGAGAGAAGGGTGTATAGGGATGGTGTGTGTGAAGAAGGAACGGTGAGTTGTTTACTCCAATCAAAGCATTCATTCATTGTTTACTTTATTAGCCGGTGAGTTTATCAGTGAGATTAGCAACCAATTGATAATTATAAATAAAACAATCTTCTTGAAAGTAATGCGAGATTATGTCTCAAGTCTAGAGAGAAAAGAAAGAAAGACCTTTTTTATTATTGAAGTAACTAATCTAAAGTGGACATTACATACCAATGCCCAAAGTGGAAGTAAGAAAGACACACTAGAACCTACAAGACTGAATGAATCTAAATCCTTCCTTGAAGTACGAAGGCTTCTTCATTAATGAGGCCTTGGGTCTTCCCTTGGTTGATCAATCTTTGAATTGAGCGTTTCAGTTGCACACATTTGTCAGTGGTATGCCCAGCGTACTTGTGGTATCTGCAAAACTTGGATGTATCTAAGTCTTCCCTTGGGTTAATAGGCTTGTAGTTCTCGAGCGGCTTGATCTAGTTCTTTCCCATAAAAATGTCGAAGAACTCACCCATGTGCATTCCTAAATTATCAAAATGTTCCTTGTTGATCTTCTTCTCGGGTATTGATGCCTTTAGTTGGTTGGTGGCCACAGCAGGTATCCTGAATGAGAAATTCTGATGTGTAGGACCATAAGGGGAACCATAAGCATGTGGATGATAGGGACCCCGGAATTGAACAGGAGGAGGATCTCTTCTCAAGCACTCGTGAATGCAAGATAAATGGTATTGCTCAATTTCATGCATGTCTTTGAGGAGGTTGATCACTCCCAACCTCATGTTTGAGACTTCTTTGAGGGCTTCAATGCTTTTCTCCATAGACATGATGGCATTCGCAGCAGAACATATGGCAGAGTCGAACCAATGAGTAGAATTAGACTCATAATTAATCTTAAGGCACCTTTGAGAAAATAGATGATCTCCACGATTTGAGAGTTTGACCGGGCTAAAGTTGCCTACGTAACCCTTACCATTTAAGGTATGAGTCTCAGGTCACCGTAGTTCGAGGGGGCCCCGATTGATGATACAACCAGGGTTAAGTTTAGAGAAAGAGAGAGGATGAATGTAAAAGAGTCCGTTTGGTGAAAAAAAGAGAGGAAGATGACTCGATCCTTGGTCAAATATAAGTGAGGGTGATCTAGACGAGCTAATCGGACTTGGTAAGTTGGCTTAGGTAGGCCCTAGATGGTGGTTTGATCTAGATGGGTCGAGAGAGGTTTGATCTAGGTGGGTCTTTGGCTGAAGGGTGCTAGAGATAAAGGATCTAAACTATGGATGGTTTTAAGGCTAAGGGAGCAAACTGCGGATGGTTCAAGAGATAAGAGGTAGAACTTTGAAGGGTCCTAACTTGAAGGATGTAGACCGTGGGTGGTCAAAGGTAGAGAAATGGACCATGGATGGTCCAAGAGACGAGGGGTGGACCTCGAAGAGTCTCAGGTGGAAAGGCGGACCTTTAATGGTCCTAGATAGAGAGAGTGGACCTCGAAGGGTCCTAAATTGAGGAGTGGACCTTGAAGGGTCCAAGAGAAGAAGAGCGGACCTTGAACGGTCCAAGATATGAGGAGTGGACCTTGAACGGTCTAAGAGAAGAGGAGCGGACCTTGAACGGTCCAAGAGAAGAGGAGTGGACCTTGAAGGGTTCAAGAGAAGAGGAGCGGACCTTGTACGGCCCAAGATATGAGGAG
Organism: Adenophora triphylla var. japonica; assembly: GCA_022495995.1. Classification (NCBI taxonomy): domain Eukaryota; kingdom Viridiplantae; phylum Streptophyta; class Magnoliopsida; order Asterales; family Campanulaceae; genus Adenophora; species Adenophora triphylla. Next base: position 445,023 of record JAFEMH010001337.1, read on the forward strand.
TGGACCTTGAACGGTCAAAGATATGAGAAGTGGACCTTGAAGGGTCCAAGAGATGAGGAATGGACTTTAAAGGGTCCAAGAGAAGAGGAGTGAACCTTGAAGGGTCCAAGATATGAGGAGTGGACCTTGAACGGTCCAAGATATGAGAAGTGGAACTTGAATGGTCCAAGATTGGGAGAGTGGACATAGTATAGGAAGAGCACCACGAAGGGTCAAAGAGTGGACTTTGAACGGTCCAAGATAGAGAGACTGATCCTAGAGCGGTCCGCAGTAGAGGGTGTGGACCTTGAAGGGTCCAAGAAGTAAAGAGCGGACCTCGGAGGGTCCTAGAAATGGAGAGTGGACCTCGAAGGGTTCTAAAAGTAAAGAGCGGACCTCGGAGGGTCCTAGAAATGGAGAGTGGACCTTGAAGGGTCCAAGAAGTAAAGAGCGGACTTCGGGGGGTCCTAGAAATGGAGAGTGGACCTTGAAGGGTCCAAGAAGTGAGGAGCGGACCTCGGAGGGTCCTAGAAATGAGGAGCGGACCTCGGAGGGTCCTAGAAATGAGGAGCGGACCTCGGAGGGTCCTAGAAATGACGAGCGGACCTCGGAGGGTCCTAGAAATGAGGAGCGGACCTCAGAAGGTCCTAAAAATGAGGAGCGGACCTCGGAAGGTCCTAAAAATGAAGAGCGGACCTCGGAAGGTCCTAAAAATGAAGAGCGGACCTCGGAGGGTCCTAAAAATGAGGAGCGGACCTCGGAGGGTCCTAAAAATGAGGAGCGGACCTCGGAGGGTCCTAAAAATGAGGAGCGGACCTCGGAGGGTCCTAAAAATGAGGAGCGAACCTCGGAAGGTCCTAAAAATGAAGAGCGAACCTCGGAAGGTCCTAAAAATGAAGAGAGGTCCTAAAAATGAGGAGCGGACCTCGGAGGGTCCTAAAAATGAGGAGCGGACCTCGGAGGGTCCTAAAAATGAGGAGCGGACCTCGGAGGGTCCTAAAAATGAGGAGCGGACCTCGGAAGGTCCTAAAAATGAGGAGCGGACCTCGGAAGGTCCTAAAAATGAGGAGCGGACCTCGGAAGGTCCTAAAAATGAAGAGCGGACCTCGAAGGGTCCTAGAAATGAAGAGCGGACCTCGGAGGGTCCTAGAAATGAGGGATAGTTAAGCACTTTATTTACAAAAAAGCCCTCTATTTTATAGACCCTACTCTTGGTTGGAAGGGATACCCTTTTTTCGCAACTAACTAAATGTCCTAAAGTGGCGGATCCTAACGACTAACCGTCTCATATAGACATTTAAGATGATATTTATGGGAAGTACTACAGACCTATGATAAGACAAGATCTTTTAACAAGCACTCGACCTTACATGGCACATCCTTTAAAAGGAAATCAAATTTTTTGTGCTCTTTTCTCTCTATAGATCTTGACTTATCACTGATTCGTAGTGACTCAACATAAAGACCTTATTAATTGTCTACATGAAAAAGCTAGTCAAACCAACCGGTCCCAAGGAGTGTATTCTTAGCAAAGTGGGTGACACAAGGGTTAGATTTCAGGCTCCCACCGTGCAGCCGAAGCGCACTGATGAGTGGATGGCCAAGTGAGACTCGGAAGGGAGGCAACATGATCACCACGCTTCCCGCACTTTGGCTTCTCCGATGGGTTAAGGGGTAGCTGTGCAGTGTGACACGGACTCTAGTGGTAGTGTGAGGTAAAAAGTCTAATTCTTTTTTAAGGAAAAAAGAGAAAGATTTTTTTTATTTACATGAGATGCATGCATGCAATGCAACAGTTAAGAATAAAGAAAATAAACAGAAGGCTAAAAATACAACACCATACAAGAAAACAAAAGTCTGACCCACTTAGTTTGAAAAGATTTCAAAACAGTCCCCAGCAGAGTCGCCACTGTGAATACCCCGTCCCGATGCAACGCGCATTCGGAGGTTTGAAATAATTAATTATATAAAGTCGGATCGAAATGGGATATTCATTTAGTGACACTCGCTTTAAACCATATTAAAATATTAGTTTAATTTTGAGAGTCGCCACGCCACTTTGATATAGCCCAAAGCTTTGAAAAAAGGCTAAACATGTAATTGGGTTCGGGGGTCAAGTTACAACAGAAGAAGAAACGCTATCACTCCTATTGCCCGACAAATCGGTCTTTCTAGCATGTGGGGTGTTGGTTGTGTGTGGTGTTTGCAGGAATAGATAGGAGAAACGGGATCATGCATAAGGAGGAGGGGAGAGAAAGAATTAATTGATGATCACACCCTAGAACCTTTGAGTTAGGCCCTCGGAAGGTGCACTAATCAACGTTCATCCTTGGGGAATTGTTGATCATGGGATAATTATAACTAAGGTGGAAGGAAAGAAATAGTTCCTAGATCCATTGGGTTTCTTAGGGCGAAACCTTAGATCATCCTCGGCTATAGCATATTTAAATATATTAAAACAACCCTAAATCTAGCGTATATGACATAAGCAAGAAATAAAGTAATTAAAATATACTAAGCATGCAAACAATAATAATAATAAAGACAATAATAATAAAGAACAAAAATATTAAAAAGAGTCTTACCAATTGTAGCAAGACTTTGAGGTCGAATCTAGGGCGATTCGAAGAGAGTAAGAAAAACTGTGGGTAAAGCAAGTGTAATCTCGCTTCTCCCGTATGAAATTGTGTGTTGAGAATGGGAGCCGGGCACACTTATTTATAGTGCTTCGGTACTTGGGCTGGGCCAACTGAAGGGTCGATCGGCCCTAAAATAAGGTTCGATCGGCACAAAAAATAAAGGGTCGATCGGCCTTAATTTAAGGTTCGATCGGCACTTAAATTAAGGTTCTGCGGCGCTGATAAATGGTCGATCGGCACAAATGGAGAGAAGGGCCGATCGGCCAATTCTAAGCTTGGCCCGATGTCTTCGCACCTTGGCCCAAATGCTACAACTCCTTGGCCGGCCCTCTTGTGGAAAATGGCCTAGAAGAAGCTCGGCCAAATACCATGCAACAGTGCAACTTAGTTTATTTTGTATCACTTAAATATTCGTTTCGTCCCGCGATCTTCTCGTTGCATTTTGGCCACTATAATGACTTCTTTTGCACTTCGCTCTTTGGAATTTTATCTTTCATTTAATCCCAGGAATTTTTATATATCAATTTCGTCCCAAAATTTCCATATTTCCCGTTTAGTCCCTGAATTTTCCATAAATTCCAGTTTGGTCCAAAAAGCTTCCAAGTGCCAATTTAGTCCCAAATTTTCCCGAATTGCGCTTCAGTCCCTGTACTCATTAAACACTTTTTTCGGACCGGGTACTAACAGCAAGTGGGGACCAAGATGGATAGGACCCTACATTGTGAAGAAGATATTCTCTGGGGGAGCCCTTCAGCTGGTAGACTTAGACGGAGATCAACTACCGAAGCCGGTCAACATGGACAAGCTTAAGAAGTACTTCGCGTGACTTGCCCTCCTCAAAACGGAATCGCTCGCTAGGTTGAAAATCCCAGAAAGGACGGCCTAGGCAAAAATTAGAGCTAGCACAAGAAAAGAAGCCCGCTAGATTGAAAACCCGAAAGGGCGGTCTAGGCAAAAGAAAGGGTGTGCATACCAAAAAAAAAAAGGGGGGAGGCTTATCTCGCGCGAGATTACCCCTCGGCACGGAGCCGTATTTTGTCCTTTTCTCAAAAATGAACTACGTTAGACCTGAGCCTCTTATTTAATTGCTGTAAAAGAGGAACGTAGGCAGCCTTCGGGTTCGGTCTAGTCAAATAAATGAATCTACTTTTGTCCTTTATTAATCGAATGCATTTTCATTAATGACAAAAGGGAAATCCTAACCACAACGACTAATTTGCTAAGCTAACAATCTCGAAAAAAAAAAAAGATACTAATAAAAGCAAAACAATTGATATATCAAAGCAATCTCTTGGTACTCCTAAAGATCTAGCCTTTCATTGACTTGGTAGGCCGGCGGACATGATTTCCACTGTCGTCGTAATCCTCCTTGCGCTTTGAGCCCCGCAAAGCGGAGCATCCCTCGAGGCAATCAAAAACAGAGTCGAGTCGATCAAAAACAGATCCCGAAAGCCTCTTGAAGACTTGGGGCCTATCTAAAGCTTGCGTCTTTCCAGGCATCCCTTTGCCTCGCCTCTTGTACCAATCCCCATCGAGAAAATCCTGAGTTGGATCAGTTCGCACATTAGAAAGATCAGACTGAGCCTCGCTCCTTCGCAAAATACTGCTGGCTACAAAAGAATCTCCTAGCAGTGAAAGCCGCAGATCATCAATCTTCTCTGCACTCGGGTGACCGGTATGAAGGAACCAATCCAAATACTTATCAGACAAGAAGATGCTTGCATTAAAAGTCCGAAGGTTCGACCAGCGGTCTCGACTAGTTCCTTCACCCCATGCTTGAGCTAGCGCCTACGCAAACTCTACACCAATATAAGACACTTCACGAGGAGCTCCTTCGAAAAGATAAGTGTCCTGTTGCTGACCAAGTTGACGGAGCACCCGCTTGGGGAAATAAAAGGAGGAATCGCGCAAACCCGGAAGAACAACCCTGTCAAAACCCTTGGTATTGGCAACATACTTGTTCAACCTCCAATAAGGTGGACACCAAAGAACGTCAGCAGTTTCGGTCTTCGCAATCAACTCAGCCCATTCATCCACTGAAAGATCCTTAATCAATAACTTTCGCGTATGATATGTGAAAGGGGAATATTCCAATGGGGGACCCACCAACTTGAGATGCTCCCTAAGCCAAATAGTCAACAGAAGAGGACTCCCTTGAGTCATGACACCGGTCCTATGCAGCTCATCAAGACCATGCAGGGTCTCACCCAAGATTAGCGGAATAATGTTCCTAGAACGTTTTCTAGCCTGCAGAACAATTTCCACAAGTTGGGAGTCGACCAAGCCGTCCCTACATGTAAATAGAACATCTCCGAAAAGAAAAAGAGCCAGAAAGTTCCGTTTATAGACATGAAAAGCGTCATCATCTGAATCACCGCTGAAGCGTCCCGGAAAAGAAGAGCAATCAACCCACTTGCGGTGAACCAACTCATAGCAAGTATCAAGGGGGATCCCTAACAATTCATTCAAAGCTTCCGAATGATTCCTATTGTACTTAGGAACAACAATCTCACCAGTCAAAGGCATATCCAAGATAATGGCAAATTCCTCCACAGTAGGCACCATCTCATTCAAAGAAAAATTGAAAAGATGAATAGAGGGATCCCAAAATCGAACAGCACCCTGCAAGAGATTCCAATCCGGTTGGAGGTTCTTCAAGGTGAAAAGGATTCTGAATCCGAATTCTGCAATAAACTTATTGCGAGATCGGTTGCGAAACGACCTCATAAAATCCCTTGATGCTTGCTTGAAAGATGCAATCACTTCGCACGACGAGAAAAATCATCGACAATCATGGACGTTGGGGCAATCTCCTTGGAAGCCATGGATCGTAGGGTCGAAGAAGAAGACAAGAATTTCACCCTAACAGAATATCTCTAGAGTTTGTAAGGCTAGAATGAGGTATCTGGCCGGACTACAGGGTGATTTTATAAGGAAAACTGACAAAATCCTATTCGGAAAAGAAGAGATCTCTGCCTGACTAGCGTGTCTCGTGCGAGACACCTTATCTCGCGCGAGATATTGCTACGGCAAAACGACAACTGTTACGCTCAAACAACAATCTAGCCCCGACTTGACGAAGCAAGTCTCGAAAAACCTGTGTGTACAGTTCATAACATGCAGTAAAAACACCAAGATAAGGGCTCAAAATTGTGGCCTAACGGCCATTCCATTCCATTTCCAAAAACATGGAAAGTCGAGAAAGTTAATTAACTAACTAATTAGACCTAGGATTAGGGGTTAAGAAAAACCATTGTTTGTGCTACCTACTTGTTCCTAACAGGTACCAAAAGAAAAGAAAAATTGTCTGGGCCCACCCGGCCAATATATACAAATCATCAGAAATCAAATAAAGAGAAAAGGAGGGGATCACGCCATCAAATCGCCCGAGCCGCCGGCACCTCTGCCATCACCGCCACGGGGGCTGCCATCCCTCCTCGATCTCTTGGCTCCGCAAGTAGGGGTAACCGCCGAGGCCACTGTCGAGGCCGCCAAAGAAGCCTTGTGGAACAGCCTCTCGGACAGGTCCGACACCAGAGCCATCAGTCCCGCCATCTTGGTCGCTCCACGATTATAATCGGTCGCGGACAGAGTGACCTGACAACCAAAGAAGAAGAAAATTTTCAGATGAAGTCGGACATATACACTTATATGGACGAATACGAGAAACAATACAAACAGAAACATACCGAAGAGACATCAGCCGAGAGGTGGTAACCCTCGGGAATCTGATCAGGAGACGGGATGTGTCCCACCATTGGCATGCTCCCCATCATGTACGTGTAGCTCAAAGGGCCGTAGTCTGGGGCAAAAGGCAGAGAACCTGTAGCCTGGGAGGAAGTGCTAGGGGCTGAGGAACCTAAAGCAAAAGCAGAGGCGGAGCCACGAGCATGTGATCGCCTATCCCCCACCAGGAGGGGATCCATCAACTGAGACAGAAACTCCGCATAAGAAGCCCCGGGGATCACGCAAGCCGTCACCGCATCACCCGCCAGAAGACCTGCATAATCATCCTCTGGAATGGAGTGGGTGGGATACATCGCCCTCGACGGATCCGCTGGCAACCTGTATGATAGTCTACCCCGACCATGCTGTGGGAAGACCCGCTCACCAAGATACATGGTATCTCCCTCCAAAGATGCCAGCATCCTCTGCATCGCAGTAGCATCCCAAGCACAATGCACCTCCCGCTCCAACAGGGTCCAGGGATAAAGGCCCAGCCTCTCATACTCGAAGGTATCCAACATAGCCCGCGCCTCCGCCACCGTCAGGGTCTAATCCTGATCCTCCTCCTCATCAACGGTCCGATTCGGGTGGCCCCACCTCTTGATATCCGGGAACAAAGGGGTCCGGCTCTCCAACTCAAATCTATACAGCCCGAGAACAGCATAGCCCCATATCTGCATAAAGAAAACAGATCAAATTCAGTATGAAACACAGACAGAGCATACAGACAAAGAGCAGAAACAGAATCAAAAGGCATACCTCCCCGGCATAAGAATATCCTGACAGGGAATCCTTGGTGTTCCTACACGCCTCATCCATGGCGTGGTAGCAGTAGGCCAGCCCCACTGATCCCCAATCATATCCGGTCACCTCATCCAGATCAACCAACAGACGTAACAGAGAAAGACGGGCCGTAGAAGAATGGTTCGCAAAAATAGTCTCAGAAAGGATATACCAGAGGGCACCCCTCACCAACCGATCAGTATCCATATTTGGCTTCTCCGAGTAGGCCTCAATCTGACGCCGAAGGGGTGTCAACTCAGCAGCAAACCCCTTGACCTTGTTAGGGGGGAAACCAATCAACTGCCTCCACGCAGCTGGACTCGCAGGCTTATAACCCGAAAACTTCGGCAGGGGATCGCCAATGAACTCTAACCCCGTGATAGCCAGAAAATCAGTCGGAGTCATAGTCGCTTCCCCGAAGCGCAAATGAACGGTGTGGGTAGTGTCCCACCACCTCTCCCGAATAGCCTGGAGAACCTGGGGAGTCCGCCTTATTCCCCGGAGATTGTCAACAAAAGTCAGAAGACCCGTTTGGGCCACCCTATCCCGAACGCCATCAAGGTCCTTAATCTTGTCCCACACCTCCTTAGCCATCTTCGGGCTTCCTCGGCAATTCTTCGTTGACTTATACGACTGCAAAACAGAGGAAAAACAAAAAGGGCAACATTAGAAATCATTCCATGTCAAAAAATCAATGAAATAGAAGAAATTTTTCATTGAGGCATTTCATCAAACACTTAGCGTGCGTACAAGAAAAGCTTGCCCAAGAATGTCATTCGTGATCCGAATCAACCTCTCCTACAATCCATGATGTGTAGGAGGCTCATACACACGCAATGCAACAACAATCATCCAAAGAAACACGCAAAATCGACGCATACAAAAGGAACCTAGTTCTAGGCATGAACAAGAACAAAATCCATTGATGAAATTTTGAATTCAAGGGAAAGGGATTCAAACTCAATGCAATGCAAGAATCAAGAGGTGAGGAAGAAATTCTTACCAAGCCCTCCCGAACAGCGGTAGAGATGTGCGCATGCCTATCAAAAGTGAGATCATCGCGAGGATAATCTTTCCCTAGCAAATAGCTCCCCAAAATCGGATTCCTTTGTTCTTGAGCCATGGATTATGGAGGGAGGAAGGATTAGAAAGTGATTGGGAGGAAGAAACACCAAGCAAATCCACGAAAAAACACAGAAAAAGCGACCTTGGCTTGGGCTAGGGAGGGAAATTTTGAGAAGGATGTTTTCAAAATGAGCAAGAGCTGCTGTTTATATGCCCCGACAGTACAAGTCTCGCGCGATATAACTTATCTCGCCGCAAGATATACCTTCTGGAAAGTGACCAAATTGTCCTCGACAATAAGCGTCTACGCAACGTCAAAGTTCAAAATTTTGACACATTTACCCTTGGAAATGATAAACTAGCAAGGAAACGTGGAAAAACCGGCACCGCAAGTCACGGAACGAGCCAAACGTGACATGCGCACGATTGCCCGGTATGGCACCAGTCGCCCGAAAACTGAGTGGTCCAAAGATTAACTCAATCCACATGATTCAGAGCCCAGAAAGGTGAATCATCAAAGAAAAAGAAAGAAAAGCTCGGTCCAACGCCCAAACAGGTGGATCGTCATCAGAAAAGCTCGCTCCAACGCCCAAACAGGTGGATCGTCATCGAAAAAGCCCGATCCAACGCCCAAACAGGTGGATCGTCATCAGAAAAGCTCGGTCCAACGCCCAAACAGGTGGATCGTCATCAGAAAAGCTCGGTCCAACGCCCAAACAGGTGGATCGTCAAACCAAAAGCTCGGTCCAACGCCCAAACAGGTGGATCGTCATCAGAAAAGCCTGATCCAACGCCCAAGCAGGTGGATCGTCATCAGAAAAGCCCGATTTAATGCCCAAATAGGTGAATCGTCATCCCCAATAACAAAAAGCCCGATTCGGAGCCCAGAAAGGCGAATCGTCACAAAATCGACAGGACTCAGGGAACCGGACAGGTAAGCCTTTATGTTCTAACATAGTTTCCACAGGTTCGGAGCCCGCAGCAAATCTTTCGGACAAAAGCGGGTATATTCTGAACTGGGTCTTGATTTGATTCCTCAGTATGAATTTACCTGTTCAAAAACAAAATCTCCACGATTTTCAAATGATTTTCAAAATACCTAAAGCAGCCTTTTCGTGTTTTGGAGTCGAACTACGCTTGGTCTGATTCTCTCTTAGAGATACGTAGGCAGCCGGGCGGCACGACCATCCCGATGTTCAGAATGATGTCTTTTCTATCGACGACACTTCTTCTTTCATAAGACATGTCGTCGAGGGGCTCTGTAGACACCCCATTCTGAACACATCGGAACATACTTATACCACTCTAAGTCTCGCTTTGAGTCAAAAGGTAGAAATCCACCATTTCGTCATGTTTCGTTAAGTTTTGACTAACCACCGTTAGTTTGGGACTAAACTGCATACGAGATAACGAGGAAAGGACAAAACTGTCCACATGAGCAATATCTCGCCGCGAGATGGCGTGTCTCGCGCGAGATATTTTCCCTCTGCAGATTGCAGACGACAGTTCCCTCGTCGATTTCAACCTCTTTTCGGGATAAAACTTTATCTCTCCGGCCAACCAATAGAATTTGGAGTCTGGAATCATCTTGAAGTGTTTGATCTCATCTTCAACACTTCCCCAACCCCTATAAATACTTGGTGACTTCCAAGGTTCAGGAGGTCCAAGAATTTTTCACAACACACACATTTTGTTGGTTTCTCTCCTTGAAAGAATCCTACAAAATCACCCTAAAAACTCACCTCATAGTTTGTTTGTCAACCTTGTTGATAAACAAACATCAAGCTCCAAGTCAAGGATCGAGGCGAAGCTCTATCCGTGTCAAGAGTCGATTCTAAACTTGAGTCGAAACTCTGCCCAAATCACCTCACGCAAGGTAACCCCCTAAATCCCCTTCTAATTGATTGTTAGAGTGGTATAAGTCCATAGAATCTAGGATCGGCCTAGAGCCTCTCCAAATCATGGAGACGGTCTCGAAGCAATCGATCCTACATTCCGTTTAACCCCATTAAATGGACCTTTGTTTATAATATTTAAAATCTTTTTTTTTTCTTTTCTTTTGAAAACCTCTCTTTTCTTTAGAAAGACCGATCTCCGGATTGGGTGAAATGGATGCTCCTTGACCTACCCATTTCATAACCTAAGCCCCGAACCCAAATCTCTTTCAAAATGGTTTTCCTATTTTCTCCAATCGAATAATATAGGTGGCGACTCAAAAACGAAAAGGATAGGGAAAAAACCCTCTCTTTTTCCTCACAACGCTATAGCTCCCACTTTTCGAGGGGATTGGTCTGCGTAGGAGGCTTTTCCTTTAGCACCAAGTCGCCTTCTCTGATGTCTCGGATCTTGACTTTCTTGTCGAATGCTTGGGCCATTATGCTCTGGTAGGCTCGAGTGTGTTCCATGGCTTTCAATCTGCGCTCGTCGAGTAGAGCAAGTTAGTCGTGACGGCTCTGTAGCCATTCAACTTCATTGATCCCGTTTTCCAAGAGGACTCGAAGGGATGGAATTTCCAATTCCACGGGCAACATTGCTTCCATTCCGTAGGTAAGCGTGAAAGGAGTCTCCCCTGTGGCGGTTCTGACTAATGTTCGGTATCTCTAGAGGGCTAGATGTAGCTTTTCGGGCCAGTCCCGACCTCTGGTGGTCATCTTTCTGATTATCTTGGCGAGAGTCTTGTTGGCTGCCTCTACTGCACCATTGGTTTGTGGTCTGTAAGGAGAAGATTTGTGACGTGTGACTCTGAATTCGGTCAGAAGTTGGTCACATTCTCCTTCGAAGTGAGTCCCATTATCGGATATGATCTCGTTGGGCACTCCATATCGGCACATGATGTTCTCTCGGATGAACTCGGCCACCTTCTTAGAATTCAGTACCTTGTACGATCTGGCTTCTACCTATTTGGTGAAGTAGTCGACTGCGACTAAAATGAACTCGTGACCATTGCTCCCTGGAGGAGTGATCTTGCCGATGACGTCGATTCCCCATGTGGCGAAAGGCCATGGCGTAGTCATGCAATAGAGTTCATGTGGTGGGATGTGGTTAAGGTTGGAGAACCGTTGACATTTGTCGCAGCTTCAGACGAACTGGATGCAGTCTATTTCCATCGATATCCAATAGTATCCCATACGGAGAATGATCTGTGTCAATGATCGGGCATTCATGTGCGGACCGCAGGTTCCGTTGTGAACTTCGTTCATTAGCTCGCTGGCTTTTTCTTTGTTTACACACCGAAGGAGAGGCCCTTGGTGGCGCTTCTTGTACAACATACCCCCCAGAATGACGAAATGGGATGCCGTGCATTTTAATGCCATCATGTTTTTGGCTTTGATCCCTTCTTTGTATTTTCCATCTTCATTTGTGAAGGAAGCTTCTCCGTTTTGGAGGTACCGGTAAATTTGATTGTACCGTGGTTCGTCGATCGTTTCCTTTTGTTTCGATCTCACAAAGAATAGGCGGGTGTTTCCCGTCCGCCTATTCTCGAGGGATTTTACCGCTTTCCATCGGGAATTTCGACAAGAGAAGTGAGGGTTGCTAGGGCATCTCGCGGCGGTTCCTGTCTCTTGGCAAATAATGTAAAGAGATGTCCTTGAACCGAGCAATGAGCTCCTCCATGTACGCGTGGTACTTCAAGGCGGAATCTACCGTCTTCCACTTGTTGGACACTTGATTGATGATCAATGCCGAGTCTCCATATACATCCAGCTTCGAGATGTTGCGCTCGAGGGCGGCTTCCAAACCGGCCGCACAAGCTTCGTATTCTCGCCGCATTGTTGGTTGTTTCAAAATTCACTTGATGGCTATGGGAGTGTGCTCGTCCCTGGGATCGACAAGGAGCATTCCAATACCATTCCCCTTCTTATTGGCTGCCCCATCAAGAAGAGTTGCCGCCGGTTTGTCTTGCCGAGTGAGAAGATTCCGTCGTCCGAAAATTGCGGATCGTGACCCTTAGGTTCACCGCTTGGGAAGTCGGCCACCGATCTCGCCATGACTCGCCCTTTGTTGATTTTCTTCGACCATGTACTTGATGTCGAACTCAGCCAGAAGAATGACCACTTGGCTAGTCGCATTGACATGGATGGCTTGTCAAAGAGATATCTGACGGGGTCCATTTTGGAGACCAGGAGCACCGAATGTGACCGCATGTAGTGTTTCGCTTCCGACTACCCATACCAAGGCGGTACAAGTTTTCTCTAATGTTGAGTAGCCGAGTTCACTTCCTTGAAGCTTCCGGCTTACGAAGTAGATTGCATGCTCAACCTTGGAATCTTTCTCGTTCTTGGGCCAAGATTGCTCCGATTGACGTGTCTGGCATCGTCGATACAGGAGTAGTAGCTTGTCTTCATGTGGCGGGCACAGCACTGGGGGATTCACCAAGTAGGTCTTGATTTTCTCAAAAGCCGTTTGGCACTCTGAGTCCCATTTGATGTCGGCATTCTTTTTCATCGCTTTGAACATGGGCTCGCAGAGAGATGTCAACCGGTTGATGAAGCGACCGATGTACCGAAGTCTTCCCATGAAACTCTTCTCTTCACTTCGTTAATGTCCGAGGCGGCTTCATGTCGATGATGGCCTTGATTTTCTTGGGATCGGCTTCGATACCCCTTTCTATAACCATGTACCCCAAGCACTTGCCGCGCTTGACGCCGAAGGTGCACTTCGCAGGTTCAACCTCATGGAGTGTTTTCTCGAGTCCGTTGAAGAACTTTCTCCATCACAAATGCCGCATGTCCGATCCTCCGGAGTGGATGATCATGTCATCGACATATACTTCGATTTCTTTGTGAATCATGTCATGGAAGAGGGTCGCTGTACTCGCCGGTAAGTAGCCCCGCCGTTCTTCCGGCCGAACCGCATGACCGTGTAACAATATGTCCCCACTGAGTGGTGAAGGCAGCCTGGGTTGATCCTCCTCGGACATCTTGATCTCGGTTGTATCCCGCGAACCCGTCCACGAAGGACTTTACTTCGAAATTTGCCGTGGTGTCGACCAAAGATGTCGATATTAGGCGTGGGAAATCATCTTTAGGGCTGGCCTTGTTGAGATCCCAAATCCACACAAAGATCTCGACCTTTCCATTGGCCTTGGTGACCGTCACGATATTGGAGAGCCAAGTCGGGTACTCAATCACTCGATGAAACCAACTCGGAAAGCATTTTCTCAATTTCTTCTTTAACTTGCAAGGACCACTCGGCTTGATCTTGTGCAGCCTTCGTTTGATGTGCTTGGATTCGGGATCCGTGAGGAATTCTCGTGCTCTACGATCGAGGGATCGAGTCCGGCATGTCCCGGTACGACTGTGCGAACACGTCAACATACTCCCGGAGGAGGCTTATCAGGGCTTCTTTTTCTGCATCGGCGAAGAAACTGCCCACTTGTGTCTCTTTAGGCTCTTGCACTGACCCCAGGTTCACTTTGGTCATAACCTCTTCGACAGCTTGGGCCCGGTTGTCCTCTTGGTCAACTACACGCTCGAGAACTTCTCTAATATATTGTTCATTTAATGTATCTGCTTCTTTATCAATTGAATTATTAATGTCTTTTAAGTTGTTTGTTAACTTATCAGTTGTTAAAGTGGCAATGAGAGGATACTCCGAAAGGTCAGACTTTTCATTAAGAAAGAACGGAAATACATGGTTGGCTACATTATCATGGTCCTCCAGCGTAAGGCCATTGGATGACTCGGAGGACTGGACTCTGACAAGGACTGACTCAGAGGGTTTGAGACCGAGTTTAGGGAGATGTGAGTGCAGGCCCAGCTTGTCTTCCAGTTCTGCCTGGCTTGCCCTTGGTCCGGTGAAGGTTACCCAATTCTTCAGTGGCATTGCTGGATGCTTGGTGAGGGTTCGGGGATCGAGAGGCTTGGCTTCTGCTGTCCCAATCGTGGCAATCATGCTGTTTTCGGAGCCCAGGTCAATCAGGTTCGGCACCTCCATAACTTCTTCAAAAAGACTTTGTAGAGCTGGTCCACTGAGCATCTTCTATGAATTCTGGTTCCTTCTTCTTTGGAGTTACTGTCTCGAATGTGGCCTCGGCGGTTGATCTGAACAGTCTGTTTCCCGTGGAGAGTACCTTGAGTTGCTCTTCCGCATCTGGGATTCCCTTGAATGTGTACTCGTGCTGGACTGTAGTGGCAGTCGGTCCAAGTAGAGCTGTGATGTCGAGGAACGCTCCCCTTATCGAATTAGCTTTGAGTCCTCTGACACGCTTGAGGTCCCGTGCTAGCTGTTCCATCCTTTCTGTAGTCTCGGTGCTGACTATCCCTGCTTCTTTCTCATCTTCATCGGGCCCACCGTCGGTCCCCTCGCCCCGCCGCTTGCCCGTTGTCGGTTCCGTTGTGGGTCCCCTCAGTTCTGCTGTCGGTTCACTTGGTGAAGTAATGAGCGAGGTCGAAACTGTAAGGTCGGAGGTTGGGTGTGCCGTCAGAGGTTCCTCTTTTGCGGGCTACTGCCTTGGTGCGGGCGAGCCTTTTGTTCTCTCTGATGTCAGCCGGTGTTGGCACGTAGCCAAGCCCCTGGACCGTGGTGTGATCCTTGACTTCAATGACTTGGTGTTGGCCTTGTAACCTTTTGCCGAGCCCCAGTCCTGGGATGAAGTTCATGAGTTTCATCATCTTCATGGCAGGAGGAATCTTGTCGTGAGATAGTGGAAGGTCCACGTTGCATATTTGGATCTTGGAGGTCTCCAGAGTGAATCCAGTTAATGCCACGTCGTCATTATGCTTGATCTCTAATACCGGGAATGTCGTTGGTGTTGGTCCCCTGTGGTGACGCCGTCGCCAGATCGTGGCGAGCTCGTTGCCTTGCATGAACTTGAGGCACCGATGAAGGGTGGATGCCACGCCATTGATTTGATGCAGCCAGGACGCCCCAGATGGCTGTGAAAGTGATTGGAATGTCCAACACTTGAAATTCGGTGGGGATCATCCGCTTGCCGAACCAAATATTAAGAGTAGCAACCCCGAGAACAAGACGGGAAGTAGAGTCATAGGCCTTGACAAAGGTGGACCGAAGGCTTCAGATATGTGGGCTTGATGTCAAGCAGTCCATCATCTTGGCGGGCAAGACATTCATTCCGGAACCTCCGTCTACCAACACGCGGGAAGGCGACGCCGTCCAACTGGATCGTGATGTAGAGTGGCTCATTGTGATCAGCCCCAAATTTTGGAAGGTCCAAATCGTGAAGGTGATAATGTTGCCATAGCGGATATTGCCGATCATCCGAATGACTTCGTCTCGGGGTCAAGCGTTCACGGACCATGGTACGGGCCGACTTTCCTCTAGCTTGAGCTTGTGAGGATATGAAGAGGTGAGCAGAGACCAAAGGGAAATGTTCGCCCGGGTCTCGCTTGAGCCGAGTGAGGATCGGGTCCTCTTTCACGGAACTTGTGTCTTCGGGCATACCGGGTCAGTAGCCTGCTCCGCAGCTTTTAGTGGCCTTAGGTGGTAATGCATGGATTTGACCCGATCGGGTTAGAACGCCGACATCGTGTTTGGTCCCTTCGAACAGCCGCTCCGAGTTGAGCCATAGTTAGAGGAGGATTCCTCGTAGCATAGGGCCATATGTCTTCCTCAACTCATTGATCGTAGATGTATTCCCGAGAGCTTCGGCAGCCTTGACGGATTCCCGTCCCCAGATACCGGCTTCGGGTGCCTCCGCGGGAGGTAGTTTACGGATTGCCGCACTGCTCGAACGTCGCTGCACAACAAAGGTTGGCCGCCCGAACCGAATCACATTACACCTTCGGGGGAGGTTGGAGAGTTCTCGGCTCAAGCGAACGGTCTCCTTAATCTCTTCACGGTATATCGCGTTCCTTTCCTTCTTGCTGAGCATACTCAAGGCATTCTGGAGTTGGGTCTGGCGATACTCATGGTTTGCCAGTTTTCCTCCGCTCTTGACCCAGATCAACTTTCTTGCAGCAGAGCCTGCGTCGAGAGTTAGCGTCTGCGTTTCTTCCCATGTGAGAATAGCCAGTGCTTCTTTGAACTACGTGCGGCAGTCTAGGTTAACTTCCATCGGGGAGATTTTTCTCTTCTGTTTTATCTGAGTGGCGGGTATGTCAAAAGGTGAGTACACGGCTTCCCGAACATCTCGCCCATGTGGATCGGTTGCTGTCCCATTTGATCGTTTCTGTAAACGAATGCCGCGGTCTGTGGAATTTCCCTGAGTATTTGCTCGAGACGAATTTCCATCTTCCTCTTGTTTTTAAATAGACCTTCCTCTCTAAGTTGGCCTTTCAATTTAAGTGCAGAAATGATCCGTTCCCATCCTCCCAGGACCCTTGGGAGCGGTTTTGTTGACTTCATGCCCGGCTTGGAAGAGAATGGTTTCATTGTCTTCGTCGTCGCATTCACAGAGAACTTGCTTTCCTCGGGGAGGTAAGCGCTGGGATTCGTTCTGCTGCGTCGTTCAATCTCCTAGGTCATCGGGACCGTTGACCACCCTCGTGTGGCAGAGGGTTGGATGAGAACAAACGATAGTCGAGGAAGTTGCCGTGAGCAAAACCCCTGAGGTCGAACTGTTCTAGAGTGGCCTCTAGCTTTCTGTCTGAAGCTGCCTGTGACACTCTAAGGGCTCGGTCCCTGTCGGTCTTTTGAGCTTGGTTTTCATCCCAGAGACGGCTTTCTTGAGCGGCTAGTTCCATGAGGGCTTTCCTTGCGAGAGCTAAACATTCTCCGTAGGTGCGCGCCGTCTGACTAGTGTCCAGAACCGTGATCACATCCAAATCTCCGAATGGCGTAAACACTTGGATTATGTTAACGAAGGAAGTCGGGCTGGGACATTCCATGCGGCCTTCCTTGATCTCGATTACCAAGAAATTTTGCCCATATCTGCTTGATTGACCCCACGGGGGTGTTGAATTCTGCAATGTTGACAGTCTCGTGATCTCGCTCGATCGCCAAGTCTATCAAAGCTAGCGCCCATCGGCGTGATGCCCGAATCCGGGCCGCACGACCGGGAGCAGACCGAACTGGAGCATGTTGATGCTGAGGTGGTCGTTTCCTATGTCGGAAGCCGACTCTGCCTTGCGGGGAAGA
Organism: Adenophora triphylla var. japonica; assembly: GCA_022495995.1. Taxonomy (NCBI): domain Eukaryota; kingdom Viridiplantae; phylum Streptophyta; class Magnoliopsida; order Asterales; family Campanulaceae; genus Adenophora; species Adenophora triphylla. The sequence continues at coordinate 462,254 of JAFEMH010001337.1, forward strand.
CCTTCACAGATGTTTTCGGGGTGGCTGCCGGAAGCGTTCCCGAGGTTGATCTGACTCGTAGCAGGGTGAGGAGCTTGGTCTCCTTCGCTGTTGCCCTTGGCCTTGGCGGTGCTTAAGGGTATAAGCTTGACTGACGGCACGGGCCGGTTGCCACTGGGGCTGGTACTCGGAAGTAATGATGAGCTCTGAGCTCGCTTGGCCAGGGCCTTGTTTACCATGAGCAGGCAGTCGTCGAGGGTGACTTTGGCATTGCAGAATCTGACGATAAGGACCGGATCCTTAGCCTCATCAGGATACCTGGAATAGATGATGTTGACAAAGTCATCGTCGGCCACTTAATCAGAGGGATTCTTTGTCGTGTGAACCAGTTGCTTCCAATTGTCGGATAGCCGCCTGTACTGGACGTTGAGCTTGACAATTTCCATGGTATTGGAGCCTTGGTCATAGGTGACATCTCTGGAACTGGTGCCGTCCTCGAAACTGAGCATGTGAATGCAGAGATCTGCCCGCGGGTCTGCCGCATCCTCGACTCCGGAGAGTCCTGATTCGTCGTCATCTGACGGCTCAACCCAAACGTAGGGACGTATTGCATCCGGGTGAATTGCTGGTGCTGCCAGGAAAACATCATGCCCTTCATTGGAGAAGAGGGGTGCAGCGGGTAGTTCCTCGTGGAGGACATCTCACAGGACTTTCATGCATTCATCCCGAGAATGACGGTGCTTGTTGACCTTTATCACGAAGATCTCTTCGCCTGGCGGGGCCAGAGAGTTGGTTTGAAGAATGCTGACGAATCTCCGATTGGAGACAGGGGGTTTACGTGCCCGCATCATGGCGATGTTCAGTGTTTCTTTCCAATCTGCCTCCAAATGTTGGAAACGACAGTTGAACTTGATGTATCGGATCGCTCGTGGTCCGCCCGCTCGAGTACGTTTACATAGTTGGCATCTCCGGACTCTGAGGGATTCTGATGAGATTTGCCCCGGTAGTCCCTTGGTTGATTCGAAGGAGGTAACCCCGGTGCCTGAGTGCGGGCACGCTTGGCTATTGTCTCGGCTTCGTTTCCTATGAGGAAACTGTCCCCTCGGATGACTTCAAGATCTCCCTGCCGGTTAATGAACTTAACGCACTGATGGAGAGTGGAGGCTATGGCTTTCATGTGATGCAGCCAAGGGCGTCCCAAAAGAGCTGTGAACTCGGATGGAATGTCCATCACGTGGAATTTTGCTGGCACCATTTGGGTTTCGAACCGTAGTTCCAGAGTCACCGTCCCTGTGATGGGACGAGACGTGCCGTCGTAGGCCTTGATAGTCCGAGCCGACGGAATCGTGGCTTTCGTTGATGCGGAGGGCTCGCATCATGCCGAGAGGGAGGACGTTAACCGCTGATCCGTTGTCTACCAATACTCCGGGAGTGTTATGGTGTTGAGCTTGAGAGTGATGTACAGAGCTTCGTTGTGCCCCGAGGCATCTCTTGGTAAGTCTTCGTCACAGAACGTGATCATACTGCCATACAGTCGGGAATCGTAGATCTTTTCTCTATCCAGAGAAGGAGAGTCATCCACCCATCCGTTTCGTCTTCCTCTTGCGAGGTAAAGCCTTTGCCGGAGCCTCGGGATTGTGTTGAGGCCGCTTGTGGCGGTTGCCGCCCTTGGTTAGCACGTTGATCGAGTGCGAGTGCCAAGCCGACTTTGATCTTCCTTTGCCGGTCCCGGCTCGAAGCCGGACAAATTGAATCTTCGCTGATCCCGCTGGGGTTATGCTTCGACCGGCGTAAGATTACCAAGATCTCGAGGTATTTCGGTGTCCCAAGGTCTCGAGCTCTATTGTCGGCCAGGACTTTTCGGCTTTCCCACCCCCGCTTACTCTAAAGCCGCATGGCCTGGAGGAAGAGAGGACTGGCCGGAGTACGCACATAGTAGTCGAACCTCCCGATGGCTCTCCGAGTGTACCCACACCGGTGTCTCCAGCCTTCGTATCTTTCTCTCGCTGCCGTTGAGAGGACTTCTTCTTTGTTTTCGCGGAGGATTGCTCCTGACCATCTCTTGGGACTCGTACTGTGCAAAGCGGAGCAACCACAAACATCGTAGCCGATGTGGACATTTGATGAGGACCCGACCGGAAGAGGCGGAGAAACCGGCTCTCGTGGCAATCTTCTTGGGCACCCACTCAATGGAGTTCACGCCTGTTATTGTTCGGAAAAGGGTTTCCGATCGTATTGGGCCCACGGGGTGCTCCAATTTGCCTTCTTCTATCAAGTTCGGATTTCGTATCATAACCCCACGCACTTGTCGGTGGTATGGCCGTGATATCGATGGAAGGCGCAGATTTGCTCTTGTCCGGCGTTGACTACGGGATTCTTGGGTTTGTAATTGGCAACGGGTTTAAGGAGACCTTCCTTGATTAACCCTTCCAAAGATCTTGCTCAAATGGCATATCCAACTTGTCGAAGTGCACGGCATCGCTTCGAGGTGGAGTTGTTGCTTTGTGGACCGGGTTTCGTTGCCCGACCGCTGTCCCCGCGGATGTAATTGACAGACGTATCTTTCCCTTTGTCGGGGCCGGTGCGGGATTGAATGCAACCGCCGAGCGGTATCTGTATGGGCCGTGCAAAGAGCCAACTTCTCCTTAAGATCCTTCTCGAACTGTGAGCCGGCATTTACTATGGCCCGGAGATCTGGGAAGAAATGGTGACTGATGAGATTTCTGATGGACGATCTTAAGCAGGACTTGAAGATCCGCATCTGTTCATCCTTGGAGAGGGGCTCCATGATCTCGGAGAGTTTCCAACTCCACCTCTTGTAGAATTCTCCGACGCTTTCGTCCGCTTTCTGATCAGTGGTGATTAAGTCCTCACGACTTGTTTCCCACTCTAAGTTGGATCTTTACCATTCCAGGAAGATGTTGCTAATCTGATCCCAGGTGTGGCGATCCGTAGGCTTGACCCTCAGAAACCATCGTAACGCTGAACTCTTGAGCATATGCTGGAAGTGGTCGGCCATTTGCTGGAGGGTTGCTCCTTTCTCTCTCATGCCGAGAACGTAGGTGTCGACGTGCGTTTGAGGACATTCGGTTCCGTCGAATCGGTCCATCTCCGGCATTCTGAACTTGGCAGGGAGAGGCGTGACCATTCCCGGATCTGTGGATTTGAGCGTTTCCTCGCTGAGCCGCTCATGGTGGCTTTCGTGTCTTTCATCCGTTCGACCATCCAGGCCAAGGTTGGGTCCAGTGGTGGACCGTGAGGCTCGGCGCGGGTGCTACCACGTGAGCGGTAGTGATTGGAGGTGGAAGGCTTGATATATGTGGATATATGGGGCCTTTTCTCGAATCAGACGGGGTTTGTCCCCGATGTTTTGGGATTCGTGTATAGGCAACGGGGTGAACCTGGGAGGGTATTAAAGGATATTGGCATCCGTCTGAGATGGTCCAGCGGTGCGCTGGTGGTATTGAGTGATAGAAGTAGCACTGGGCTGGCCAAATATGACAGGGTTGCCCTAAGAGGTGGCAACGTGAAGCCTAGGTCGGCTGTTTCCTTGGTTAGAAGTCATCCCGTAAGTTGGCGGGGGAGGAACCTGGTTGAAGGTTTGGTGAACTGGTTTCGGAATCGTCATCCTCGACCAGGACGAAAGTACCGTCTGACTGGGGAATAGCTTCTATACCACGCTCATTCAGAAGCTGTACCACAAAATTCTGCTGATCTTCTTTCTGCCTCTTGTGAACCTCGTAAGCCCGGATGGCTTCTTCCAAAGTCATGTCTGTTGCCGGTGGTGGGGGTCCTTCCCCGTCACGATTTCTCGGTGAGCTAGACATGTCGTAAATTCTGGCTGAGGGAACTGAGGGAACCGAAGAACTGCCTCGACGCCGCAAAGTAATCGGTGATCCCGGCAAGGCGTTGACCCGGAAATCTCGAACCACTTTCGCTCGCCGCATGGGAACGAAAGGAAGGGTTTAGGCTTCAGAAAAGGAGGATTTGGATCAAGGTTTCAGGCTTGTGCAATGTGCAGTTACCGATTAATGTTTACTTAAAGCGCGTTTTCTCAGAGTCCTAATCGGTTGGAAAAGAGCGAGTCTTCTTTTTCGCAACTAATCCTAGAGCTCTAATCAGTGGATCTCGTCACTACGCTTATAAGCCCCTCGTTTCCATTGTAGATCATCTTTCTCGGGACGGACTATCCCGAGCGAGGTCCTATAAGGCAAGCGAGTTCCACCGACAAAGGGAAAAGTGAACTTAAGGCTAGCTGATCACGCAAACTTCCAACGTATGTGACGCACGGGCCACAGTCGAAGTCAACGTCCTTAAGTTAAGGCGGGGATCGTGCCAAAATTTCGGCATGACCTCTCCTGACTCGCTTGCGCGAGGGACCTTAGCTTTTGGCGTTGGCCGAGTTGTGGCTGGCACGGTGCATACGGTGAGGTTTGGTGACACGGTGTCACATTGAACCTTCGGGTATATTTTTCGGCAGAGCTCCGCGTCAAAGTCAAGGCTGAAGAGCTCGAGACTTCGGGTCGGGAACGACCTTCGGTCTCAACCTCTCGAGCTTGACTCGGGGCGGGGCCCGGCGTAAAAAACATACACTTAGGCTTTATGACACGAGCTAAGCCAAAAACCAACCGGGGTCTTGGACAAAGTGTGACACAAAGAGTGCATGGCTTACACGGGCTAGGATGGGATGTTTGGGACGACCCCGTGCGCCCCCGAAAGGCATCTGGCAGGCCAATCGGGGTGCAACTGATAAGGCCATCCCGGGTTACGGGTTGTAGTGTGCAGTGTACCGAGGCAGCAAGTGCACGTGAAGTGCAGTGTTCCGAGGCAGCAAGTGCGCGTAGTGTGCGGTCACTAAAATTCCTTTTTTCTGAGTAAAACAGAGATTTTTTCAGAATGTGTCTTAAAGCATTATGATGTGCAGTTCAAAAGACAGCAATGATAATCAAACATGAATGGGGATGCACAAACATGGTATGATTTTGAAAAGTTGACAATGTAATGCCTTTTGAAGCAAAACCGTTCGAGGTTTAAAGGAACACACATACACGAAAACGAGGAAGGGTAAACGAAAGTTTGACCCACGGAAGGCTTTTTAGAAAACAACGGTAGTTTTGAAAAAAGTATCACTGTCCCCAGCGGAGTCGCCAACTGAAATTACCCGGGATTTCGCGCGGACGCGAAACGAGGTTGTCTTTCGCGGGGTGTTGGTGTCTGAGACCTCGCTTCATGGGAAGGAAAATGAGGAATCGCCACGCGGTTTTTGTATTTTGAGCCCAAACGTTGAGAAACGGCTATTGTGAAAAGGTGTCGTTTTTATTGGTAGCAAAAACTTAGGAAAAGGCTTTGAAAATAGGGGATCATTTTTATTGGTAGCAAAAACGAGTAAAAAGCTTTGAGTACCAGAGATTGTTAGGTTCGGAGGTCACGTTACGTTTCGGGAAGAGTATTACGAGATCACCTGAAACGCCTCGCATGACGAGTCTTTCTACCTTTCTCGAAAACGTGTGTGTCACTACAAGGAAAACCGGATTTAGAGACGGAAAATTAGCTACGGACGGACTCTGTAGCTAATTTGGCGACAGATTAGAGACAGAACCAAAAATTAGAGACGGAATCAGAATCCGTCTCTAGTTCAGAGACGGAATCAGAATCCGTCTCTAGTTCAGAGACGGAATCTGAATCCGTCTCTAATTCAGAGACGAAATCTGAATCCGTCTCTAATTCAGAGACGAATACTGATTCCGTCTATAAATCAGAGACGGAATCTGAATCCGCCTCTAATTTAGAGACGAATTCTGATTCCGTCTCTAAATTAGAAACGGGTTCAGATTTCGTCTCTAAACATTGGAGACAGATGTTGAATCTGTCTCTAAATCAGAGACAGATTTTAATCCGTCTCTAAATTAGAGACAGATTAAGCATCTGTCTCTAAAAGTTTAGAGACAGATTTAGCACTCATCTCTAAATCAGAGACAGATACATAATCCGTCTCTAATTTAGAGACAGATTCAAAATCCGTCTCTGATTTAGAGACAGATTTAACATCCGTCTCCAAAGTTTAGAGACAGATTTTATATCCGTCTCTAATTTAGAGACAGCTTCAAAATCCGTCTCTAAATTAGAGACAGATTCAGAATCCGTCTCTAAACTTTGGAGACGGACGTTGAATCTGTCTCTAAATCAGAGACAGATTTTAATCCGTCTCTAATTTGGGGTATAAGGTATAGGGTTTAGGGCTTAGGTTATAGGGTATATGATTTAGGGTTTAGATTATAGGGTATAAGGTTTAGGGTATAGGGTTTAGGTTATAATGTATATGTATATGATTTAGGGTTTGGCTAGTATATAGGGTACAAGGTATAAGGTTTAGGGTATAAGGTATAGGGTCTAGGGCTTAGAGTTTAGGGTATAGGGTATAAGGTTTAAGGTATAGTGATTAGAGTTTAGGGCTTAGGGTATAGAGTTCAGGGTATAGGGTATAAGGTATAAGGTTTAGGTTTAGGGTTTAGGATATAGGGCTTAGAGATTTAGGGTATAGGGTATAAGGTTTAGGGTATAGTGGTTAGAGTTTAGGGCTTAGGGTTTAGGGTTCAGGGTTCAGGGCTTAGGGTTTAGGGTTTAGGGTTTAGGGTATAAGGTTTAGAGTATAAGGTTTAGGGTATAGTGGATAGAGTTTAGGGCTTAGGGTTTAGGGTTCAGGGCTTTGGGTTTAGGGTATAGGGTATAAGGTATAGGGTATAGGGTATAAGGTTTAGGGTTTAGGGTATAGGGTATAGGGTTTAGGGTATAGGGTTTAGGGTATAGGATTTAGAGTATAAGGTTTAGGGTATAGTGGATAGAGTTTAGGGCTTAGGGTTTAGGTTTCAGGGCTTTGGGTATAGGGTATAGGGTATAAGGTTTAGGGTTTAGGGTATAGGGTTTAGGGTTTAGGGTATGGAATTTAGGGTATAGGGTTTAGAGTATAAGGTTTAGGGTATAGTGGATATAGTTTAGGGCTTAGGGTTTAGGGTTCAGGGCTTTGGGTTTAGGGTATAGGGTATAAGGTATAGGGTATAGGGTATAAGGTATAATGTATAGGTATAATGGTTTAGGGTATATGGTACAAGGTATAGGTATACGACTTGGGATTTAGGGTATAAGGTATAAGGTATAAGGTTTAGGGTATAGGGTTTAGGGTATAGGGTATATGATTTAGGGTATAGGGTTTAGGGTATAAGGTATAATGTATAGGTATATATGATATAGGGTTTAGGGTTTAGGGTTTAGGAGACATCAGTACAGCAAAACCATTGAAAAATCTGTTAACTTTTTAACAGTTTCTGTTAATTTGTATACTGTATATTAACTTTTTTTTTTCAATTATTTTTTTGGTGGATAAAGAAGACTATTTTAAACTTTTGTTTACTAAATAAATTTTTTGCAAAAAGTTATCTAAAAAAAGCTATGAATTTTGAAAGAAATAAAACTTAACTTTTTTAAAAGAAACGAAAGTATATAAAAGAAAAAAAGGGACGACACCCTTAAATTTTGTTGATTAAAATAAAATTACAAAGATACGGACAATCAACCTTACCCTTTTAATTTTTTAACGGTTTTGGAATAAAAAAGTTATCTTTTTAACAGTTTTTTTAAAAAATCTGTTAACTTTTTAACAGTTTCTGTTAATTTTTATACTGTGTATTAACTTTTTAAATTTTTTTTTTTGGATAAATAAGACTATTTTAAACTTTTTTTTTACTACATACATTTTTTGCAAAAAAGTTATATAAAAAAGTTATGAATTTTGAAAGAAATAAAACTTAACTTCTTTCAAAATTCATAACTTTTTTATATAATTTTTGCAAAAAATGTATGTAGTAAACAAAAGTCTAAAATAGTCTTCTTTATCAAAAAAAAAAAATTGAAAAAAAAGAAGAAGTTAATATTCAGTATACAACTTAACAGAAATTGTTAAAAAGTTAACTGTATTTTCAAAAAATTGTTAAAAAGTTAACTTTTTTATTCAAAAACTTTTTATGATATATTATTATTTATTATTATTAGATAATATTATTTTATATTTTAAATTATTTTTGATATTAATAATTATTTTTACTAATATTATTTTTATTATATAATACTCCCTCCGTCCCCGACCAAGAGTCCTACTTTTCCTTTTGGTCCATCCCAGACCAAGAGTCCCTTTCCTTAAATGGAAAGTTTTTCATATATTTATACCCTTATCATCTCCATATATTTACAAAAAAACCATTACTATTCCTCCCACTCATTCTCTCTCCTATTAAATATTTTTAACTTTTACATTCTCTCTCTTATTTCCTACCACACATTTAACTTTTACATTCTCTCTCCTATTCCCTACCACACATTTAACTTTTACATTCTCTCTCCTAAAATTTTTTACCCACTTTAAAAAATTTTCTTAAAAAGCGTGAAATCTCCCCCGAGGACCCTTGGTCTGGGATGGAGGGAGTAATTATTAAACAAAACCTACCCTCTATCTCCTAAAACCAAAAGCAGCGTCCCTCAAACCCTTCAACAGCTGACCACGAGGCGGCCGCCGGAGAAGAAATGAAGCTGCCGCCTCACCACCATTACCTCGCCCCCATTTTTTTCAATTCCCGCCCTTTCCTTTCTCAAATATTTCAACATTGGCGCCCTCCCCTTTTCCCCCAAATTACAATGCCCTCAAATATTTTAACATTCCGCCATTACCCCGCCCCCATTCTTATAATTGCATTTAGAATTTTAGCTCTCTCCTCCCATTTCCAATCCTTCAATTTCAATGGCTTCTTCACTTGAATCAACGCCACAAGAACAATCTTCCTCAGTTTCTCCGTCTCTCTCTCTCTCTCTCTCTCTCTTTGTCTCTCTCTCTCACACACACACACACTCTCTATATATAAACCCTTTAACTATATGCAAATTTAATTGTATTGCGCCTTTGATCTTCTTGAAATCGCCGTTGTATTTGCTCGGAAGAAAATGGCTTCGATTTTTCAAGGAGTAGGAGCTGCAACGGCAGCTTTAATCTCATCTGATTCCAAGAAATCTCAATTCGCTTCTAGCAGATTCATTTCGGGTTTGGATCTTTACTTGGTTGAATGATTCTTGTTTTGAATTTCATTCTATTTTCTGAATTGGGTTTTTGATTTCACTAATTTGTTTATCAGAGAGGAAGGGAAGCTACTCTTTTGTTGTTCGATCTAATGCCAGAATGAACGGTGGATTGAATAAGATAGGTGGTAGACCAGACGCTGTGATTACAAATGCTGTTGCAGTAAGCCATTTTTCTATTGTGTGTAATTTTTCTTTATATTTTATTTTTATTTTGTATGATTGTGGTCATGTTTTGCAGACGAAGGCTGATGGTGTAGTGGCAGGATCATCAGCTTCGAAACCCAGGTATGTTCATGATATGTCTTCTGTGAAATTTTCTAGTTTTGCTGTTAATACTGGATTCTACTTTAGGTCCTCTATTATTTCATGTCGATACTGCTGTATAGTGAGATTGAGTCTGTGTATGTAGGTTATGATTAAATGTGCAATTTCTAAATGATTATTGCCATATACTTCACCCTTTTTGCATTATATTTTCACATTTGTTGCATACAAGAATATAGGTTATGATTAAATGTGCAATTTCTAACCCATATCTTGCTGCTATTTAGCATTTACTTACTTTAATAACTCTATGGGGAGGCTAAATGTTTAGTAGTATTGCTATCAGTTGACATTGTTTTGCCAGAATACATTACTATTTTATTGGTCTGCCTTTTCTCGTTTCTGTATAAAACCATAGTGACATAATACAAACTTTTCTTTAGCTGGAGAAAGATGGATGTCCATAGCAAACCTGTCATACAACGTGTTCTTATGTAAGTGTATATGCAATTAAGGATTGATTATTGATTCATCTAAATTTATGCAATAGGGGTCATCATGCATCAAAGGTAACTGAAGAGGAAGAAGATGAAGAGTACCTCAAAGAGGAAGAGGAAGAGGATGGTCTCTCTGGCACAGGACATACACGGCTGCTTGTACAACCCTCTTGTAAGATCCTTTTTGTTCTTTCTTAATATTGTGTTATGGCTTCTATGGGCCTTCAAAGGTGTGCACACTTTAGTGATACCCAACCTTGTTTTTGGTCAGATATTTGCGCATAATAATGTTTTTAACATATCTCTGTGACGTGGTTTGATTTTTCTGTCTAGTTTTTTCTCTCTGTAGTATTCATGTAAAAGTTTGAAATAGACTGTTCTAGATATTTCCATTTTAACATTTCAATTCGTTTTCCTGGTCAAAGAAATGAAAGATGTTTTTCATCAACTTCAGTTCAGTAGATTTGTTGCCACTTCTTTTTTCTATCTTTGTTCTGTTCTCATGTACCCATGTGACTGAAGGATTCTAATCAAAGTATAAGCAGGTAGTCCTTTTTGGTTTCATGATCCTAGTCCATTTTTTTATTATGCTACATCTATCAAGTATGTTGAGATGGTTAGTTATAGATGGTTGATTTAATTATCATTTAGAGGCGTGGCTCAGTTGTAGAATTAATTTGTTATTTTTCGTAGGTATCCTGGAAAGATGAGAGATTACCAACTTGCTGGGTTGAATTGGATGATACTACTATATGAAAATGGTATCAATGGTATTCTTGCAGATGAGATGGTAAGTTTGTACCTTTGCCATCCTTACCTTACTCTTTGTATTTTTGAATAGCTCTAAATACTTAATTTCATTGATCTTGATGATTTTGTTGTATGTGTTCAGGGGCTTGGTAAGACCTTGCAAACCATCTCCTTGATTCAACTTTTAGATTTTCATTTGGACATCACCATTGTATTGGTACTAGTGTGTTAAACTTCAATTATTCAATATGTTCATTAGAGTGTAGATATACTTCACTGTCAAGTATTCAACATGGTTGCTTACATTGTGTTGTCTCTTTCTTTGGTCAGTGATGTGAGTGTATAAATACGATTTTGGAAACTGTAGAAGAGGCTCATCGTGCTACAAAAGAGGCTAATCGTGCTACAAAAGAGGCTCGTAAAGGTTATGAGGAAATGTGAGAAAGATTGAATGCAATTGTAATTGATTTTAAAAATTTTGATTTAGAAAATTTTATGATTGTGAATTACATTTTAGTAGTGGTATTTTGACATTATTAATTGATGTATATTACAATTTTTTCAATATAAGGTTATTTATAGTGTATTTTAGTAGTATTATAATTCATATATATATATACACTACAAGAAAATGTGTTTTAGAGACGACAAATTCTGTAGCCAAAATGAAGATTCTGTCTCTAAATCGTATTTAGGGACAGATTTGTTTCGTAGCTAATCTGTGGGTGCAGGTTGGTCGCTAAATTGGGGTTGCTGTTTTGTAGCTAATTTAGAGACGGATATGTCCGTCTCTAATTTAGAGACGGATATCTCCATCTCTAAATTAGAGACGGACATCTCTGTCTCTAAATTAGACACGGACATCTCCGTCTCTAAATTAGAGACGGATACGTCCGTCTCTAATTTAGACACGGATACGTCCGTCTCTAAAACAGCTACAAAACAGCGACGCCCAATTTAGCGACGAACCTGCACCCACGGAATAGCTACGGAACAAATCCGTCTCTAAATACGATTTAGCTACGGAATCTTCATTTTAGCTACGAAATTTGCCGTAGCTAAAATCGTTTTTCCTTGTAGTGTGTGTGTGTGTGTGTTTTGAAATGGGGGCTTGAGTGACAAGCTTAATCTTGGTTTGAATGTCAAACATTGATTAGGTGACTTTGTTTGAAAAGACGAGCGTTTGAATGACTGTAAGTACCCAAATCCGGATCGTCCAAATCCGTCAGAAAGTTAACCGAAATCCTTTAACTGGCCCGCTCCAGGTTAACCGGAACTCGTTAAACTCCCCGTTGCTGTGCCAACGAGACGTCCCGGGACTGCCCCGTGCATCCCGACGTCGAACCGTACTTAGCACGTGTCATCTCACGTAAAAGTATGGCTTTCCCTGAAAAACGCATTTTCCGACACTTTCCGGGGGCGTTTCGGACATTTCCCGGACTGTTATTTTAAAAAACGGACAAAACCGGGACCGGGGGACAAAATCCCACATGGCTGGTGACTCAGAGGGGCACGTGGCAGCCATGCCACCTCCCTCTAGTCACCCTTCAATCAAATTCAAAGGGAAAAGACCAAAATACCCCTGATTTGCAAGCCAAGTCCGGCCGGACTCACTGTGCACATTTTCTGAAATTGCCAGCAAGTCCCTCAAATTCTCAAAATACCACAAAACCCCCTGGATTCAAGCCAAGTCCGTCCGGACTCCTACTGCAAATTTCACCTATAAATAGAAGTTGCTGTCAAAGGCAAATGGACAGAATTTTTACACCAAAAAATCACCACCCCCACGGCCTAAGCTGTTTTCACCCCTCCCGAGCTCCCGTTCTGTCTCGATTCGCGTGAAATCTTCGTATTTCGATCAAATACGCCCCTTGCAACTTCGAAACAACCTTTCGAATCACTTTCCGTGTCCCGTACACACCTCCCGAGCCAAAGGAGTCGACCCTAGCCATAGGTATAACTCCCTCTCTCTAAATCTCCCGTTCTGTCTCGGTTTACGCGCCAGTCGCTATGATCGTTTCGAACGTCGTTATCGAGATGTAGACGCCTCCGTCTAACGGGGTCCGATACGTTTTAGCCCCTCGATCCTCTTCTCTCCGTAAGAGAAGTAATCACGGGTTAAAACGGCGTTCCGACCCCGTTCCGTTTACTTTTTCTGTCATTTACAAGTCCGGATCGATCGATCCGTTGATTGTCATTTACAATTCCGAGCCGTTTGGCCTCGTTGATCGTCATTTACAATTCCGAGCCGTTTGGCCTCGTTGATCGTCATTTACAATTCCGAGCCGTTTGGCCTCGTTGATCGTCATTTACGAATCCGGATCGTTTGATTCCGTTGATACCGCACTTTAAATACTGTCATTTACAAAGTCCGATCCGTTTGGATCGTGATAGTATTTACTTTTCAAAGTCCGAGTCGCAACCCGATTCGTTGATCGCATGTCATTTAATACGCATTTTTCCCGTAAAAATCGTTAACAATGTAATGCCCGGTTCAAAACCGGAGTTCGTCCGTCGAACTCTCTTTCAAAATGCGCGAAATGACGTTCGGCCTCCGAACGCTCATCTTCAAACTAAAAGCCGCCATTTGACACTTAAAATCATTTAATACGTTTTTTCCCGTAAAAATCGTTAACAATGACTCGCCCGGTTCAAAATCGACGTTTGCCACGCAAACGCTCATTTCAAACTCAAAGTCGACGTTTGCCACGTAAACGCTCATTTCAAACTCAAAGTCGACGTTTGCCACGCAAACGCTCCTTTCAAACTCCAAACCGACGTTTGCCACGCAAACGCTCATTTCTGTCTCAAACCGACGTTTGTCATTCAAACGCTCGTCTTTTCAAAAGTCACCTAATCAACGTTTGTCATTCAAACCAAGATTAAGCTTGTCATTCAAGCCCCCATTTCAAAAGACACACACACACACACACACGATTTCGAGAAAGGTAGAAAGACTCGTCATGCGAGGCGTTTCGGGCGATCTCGTAATACTCTACCCGAAACGTAACTTGACCTCCAAACCTAACAATCTCTGGTACAAAAAGCTTTTTACTCGTTTTTGCTGCCAATAAAAATGATCCCTTTTTTCAAAGCCTTTTCCTAAGTTTTTGCTACCAATAAAAACGACACATTTTCACAATAGCCGTTTCTCAACGTTTGGGCTCAAAAAATACAAAAACCGCGTGGCGACTCCTCATTTTGTTCCTTCCCATGAAGCGAGGTCTCGTACACCAACCCTCCGCGAAAGACAAGCGCCTTTTCCGCGCCCCCGCCCGCGCGCGGAAAAAGATAGGGTAATTTCGATTGGCGACTCCTGGGGAAAAGATACTTTTTCAAAACCGCCGATGTTTTCTAAAAGCCTTCCGTGGGTCAAACTTTCGTTTACCCTTCCTCGTTTTCGTGTGTGTGAGTTCCTTTAAACCTCGAACGGTTTTTGTTTCAAAGGCATTACATTGTCAACTTTTCAAAATCTTACCATGTTTGTGCATCCCCATTCATGTTTGATTTTCATTGCTGTCTTTTGAACTGTGCATCATAAATTCTTTAAGACACATTCTCGAAAAATCTATGTTTTACTCGTAAAAGAATTTTAGTGACCGCACACTACGCGCACTTGCCGCCAACACCGCACTTCACGTGCACTTGCTGCCTCGGTACACCGCACACTACAACCCCTAACCCGGATGGCCTTATCCAGCTGCACTCCGATTGGTCCGCGTACACCTTTCGGGGGCGCACGGGGTCGTCCCAAACATCCCATCCTAGCTCGTGTAAGCCATGCACTCTTTGTGTCACACTTTGTCCAAGACCCCGGTTGGTTTTTGGCTTAGCTCGTGTCATAAAGCCTAAGTGTATGTTTTTCACGCCGGGCCCCGCTTCGAGTCAAGCTCGAGAGATTGAGACCGAAGGTCGTTCCCGACCCGAAGTCTTGAGCTTTTCAGCCTTGACTTTGACGCGGAGCTCTGCCAAAAAATATACCCGAAGGTTCAATGTGACGCCGTGTCACCAAACCTCGCCGTATGTATCGTACCAGCCACAACTTGGCCAACGCTAAAAAGCTAAGGTCTCTCGCACAAGCGAGTCAGGAGAGGTCATGCCCAAATTTTGGCACGATCCCCGCCTTAACTTAAGGACGTTGACTTCGACCATGGCCCGTACGTCACACACGTTGAAAGTTTGCGTGATCAGCTAGCCTTAAGTTCACTTTTTCCTTTGTCGGTGGAACTCGCTTGCCTTATCAGACCTCGCTCGGGATAGTCCGTCCTGAGAAAGATGATCTACAATGGAAGCGAGGGGCTTATAAGCGTAGTGACGAGATCCACTGATTAGAGCTCTAGGATTAGTTGCGAAAAGAAGACTCGGCTCTTTTCCAACCGATTAGGACTACGAGAAAACGCGCTTTAAGTAAACATTAATCGGTAATCGCACATTGCACAAGCCCGAAAACCTTGAGCCAAATCCTTTTCCGAAGCCTAAACCCTTCCTTTCGTTCCCCGCAATGAGCGTAAAGTGGTTCAGATTTCCGGGTCGCGCCTTGCCAGATCACGTAACGGCAGCTGCCGACGGTTCTTCGGTTCCCTCGGTTCCCTCGACCTGTAATTTCCGACATGTCTAGCTCACCGAGAAATCGTGACGGGGAAGGACCCCGCCACCGGTAAATGTATATGACATTGGAAGAAGCCATCCCGGGCTTGTGAGGTTCACAAGAGGCGTAAAAGAAGATCGCCAGAATTTCGTGGTACGCCTTCGAATGAGTGTGGTATAGCAGCCTATCCCCGCCGTACGGTACTTTTGTCCCGGTCGAGGATGACGATTCCCCAAAACCAGCCACCAAACCTTCAATCGTGTTCCTCCCCGCCAACTTACGGGATGCCTTCCAACTAAGGAAACAGACGACCTAGGCTCCATGTTGCCACCTCTCGTGGCAACCCTGTCAATTTTGGTCGCCCGGCTACGCCCCATCACTCAATATCACCAAATAAGATCATTGACCATCTCAGGATGCCAATATCCCTCAATACCCTCCCTGTTCGTCCCGTTGCCTATACACGAATCGCTAAACACCGGGGACAAACCCCGATACGCTTCGAAAAAAGGCTCCCGTATATTCTCATATACCAAGCCTTCCACCTCCAATCACTACCGCTCACGTGGTAGCACCCGGCGCCGAGCCTCACGGTCCACCACTGGACCCAACCTTAGCCTGGATGGTCGAGCGGATGAAAGACACGAAAGCCACCATGAGCGACTCAAAGCGGGAAACGCTCAAATCCACGAGATGCAGGAATGGTCACGCCTCTCCTGCCCTAAGTTCGAATGCCTGAGATGGACCGAATCGATGGAACCGAATGTCCTCAAACGCACGTCGACACCTACGTTCTCGGCATAAGAGCAAAAGGAGCAACCCTCCAAAGCAAATGGCCGACCACTTCCAGATACGCTCAAAAGTTCAGCGTTACGATGGTTTCGAGGTCAAGCTCGCGGATCGCCACACTGGGAACGGATCGGTAACATCTTCTGGAACGGTACGGATCCAACTTAGAGTGGGAAACAAGTCGCGAGGACTTAATCACCACCGAGCGAGCGGATGAAAGTGTTGGGGAATTCTACAAGAGATGGAGCTAGAAACTCTCCGAGATCATGGAGCCACTCTCCAAAGACGAACAGAGATGCGGATCTTCAAGTCCCGCTTAAGACCGTCCATCGAAATCTCATCAGATCACAATTTCTTCCCAGATCTCAGGGCCATGGTCAATGCCAGGCTCACGGTTCGAGAAGGATCTCCGAGGAAAAGTTGGCTGCGCACGGCCATACGAGATGCGCTCAACAGTTGCATTCAATCCCGCACCGGCCAGCGAAGGGAAAGATACGTCGTCGACTCGTCCATCGGGACAACGGTCGATGTAACGAAACCCCGGTCCGCAAAGCAACAATTCTACTCGGAAGCGGCTGTCGTACACTTCGACAAGTTGGACATGCCACCGAGCAAGATGCTTTGGAAGGGTTAATCAAGGAGGGTCTCCTTAAGCACCGTTGCCAATTATAAACCCAAAGTTCCCGTAGCCAATACGGACAAGAGCAAATACTTGTGCCTTCCATCGGTATCATGTCCATACCACTGACAATTGTTTGGGGTTACGATACGAAATCCGTAACTTGATAGAAGAAGGCAAGTTAGAGCGCCCCGTGGCCCAATACGATCGGGGAATCCCTTTCCGAACAATAACAGTGAATTCCATTGAGTGGGTGCCCAAGAAGAGTGCCACGTAACCAGCTCCGCCTCTTTCAGTGGATCCTCCTCTAATGTCCACATCGGCTACGATGTTTGCGATCGCTCCGCCTGCACAGTGCGAGTCCCGAGAAACCGTCCGAGCAATCCTCCGAGAAAACAAAAGAAGAAATCCTCTCAACGGAATGAGAGAAAGATACGAAGCGGAGATAACGGTGTAGGTACACTTGGAGAACCCTCCAGAGGTTCGACTACTACGTCTGTACTCCAGCCTAGTCCTCTTTGCCTCCGTGCCATGCGGCTTTAGAGCAAACAGGGGTGGGAAAGCCGAAAAGTCCCGCTCAAACCGTAATTCAGCCCTGGGACACCGGAATACCTCGGATCTTGGTAATCTTACGCCCGGTCAGAAGCCTAACCCTCACGCGGGATCAGTAGAGATTCAATTTGTCCGGCTTCCGAGCTCGGACCGCAAAGGAAGATCAAGGTCGGCTTAGCAAACGCACTCGATCAATGTGCTAACCAAGGGCGGCAACCGCCACAGCGGCCTCAACACACTCACGAGGTTCCAAAGAAAGGCTTTACCTCGCAAGAGGAAGACAGAAACGGATGGCCGGATGACTCTCCTTCTACGGATAGAGACGAGATCTACGACTCCCGTACGTATGGAAGCATGATCACGTTACGTGACGAAGACTTACCGAGAGACGCCTCGGGGCACAACGAAGCTCTGTACATCACTCTCAAACTCAACACCATATCACTCCCGGAGTATTGGTAGATAAACGGGTCGGCCCGTTAATGTCCTCCCTCTCGGCATGATGCGAGCTCTCCGCATCCATGAAAGCCATCTCGATTCCGTCGGCTCGGACTATCAAGGCCTACGACAACTCGTCTCGTCCCATCACGGGGACGGTGACTCTGGAACTGCGGTTCGAAACCCCAAATGGTGCACCAAAATTCCACGTGATGGACATTCCATCCGAGTTCGCAGCCTCTTTTGGGACGCCCTTGGCTACACCACATGAAAGCCATAGCTTCCACTCTCCATCGCCGTGTTAAATTCATTAACCGCGGGAGATCTCGAAGTCATCCGAGGGGATAGTTTCCTCATAGGAAACGAAGCCGAGACAAGAGCTGACGTGTCCGCACTCGTGCACCGGGGTACCTCCTTCGAATCAACCAAGGGACTACCGGGGCAAATCTCATCGGAGTCCCTCGTGAGTCCTGGAGATGCCAACTATGTAAACGTACTCGAAAGCAAAGCGGACCACGAAGCGGTCCGATACATCAAGTTCAAGCTGTCGTTTCCAACATTTGGAGGCGATTGGAAGGAAACGCCGAACATCGCCATGATGAAGGCACGTAAACCCCGATCTCCAATCAGAGATTCATCAAGCATTCTTCAAACTCGTTCTGCCCCGCCAGTGAAGAGGTTTTTGTGATAAAGGTCAACAAGCACCGTCATTCTCGTGATGAATGCATGGAAGTTGTATGGGATGTCCTCCACGAGGAACTACCCAGCTGCACCCCTCTTCTCCAACGAAGAGCATGATGTTTCTAGTTGCTCCCGGCAACGCAGCCGAACGCAATACGTCCCTACACTCGATTGAACGGTCGGATGACGATGAATCTGGACTCTCGAGTCGAAGATGCGCGGACCCGCAAGCGAGACCTCTGCATTCACATGCTCGGTTTGAGGACGGAACTCCTTCCGATCGGAGTCACCTACGACCCGAGGTTCCAATACCGTGGAAATTGTCGAGCTCAACGTCCGGTCTGCGGGGCTATCCGATGGTGGAAGCACGTGATTCACGCGAGGAATCCCTCGATCAAGTGAATGGCGGCGACCGTCAATATCATCTATTCCGGATATCTGATGAAGCCAAGGATCCCGTCCTTGTTATCGGTTACAACACCCAGGTCACCCTCGATGGCCTTGCTCGTAGTAAACGAGGCATTGGCAGCGAGCTCGGAGCTCATCCCTACTTCCAGTACCGGCCCGGTGGCAACCGGCCCGTGCGATCGGTCAAGCTTATACTCTCAAACTCCGCGAGGCCAGGGCAACGGCGAAGGAGACCAAGCTCCTCACCTAGCTATAAGTCGGATCAACCTCGGGAACGCTTGGCGGCCGCGAAAACATGCAGTGAAAGTCTTCCCCGCAATGGCGAGTCGGCTTTCGGCATAGGAAATGACCACCTCGGCATCAACATGCTCCCGGTTCGATTCTACTCCCGGCCGTCACGGCCCGGATTCGAGACATCACGCGATCATTGCTAGCTTTGATATACTTGGCGATCGAGCGAGATCACGAGGGCCGTCGGCATTGCGAGAATTCAATACCCCCGTGGGGTCAATCAGCGAGATATGGGCAAACTTCTTGGTGATCGAGATCAAGGAAGGCCGCATGGAATGTCCCGATCCGACTTCCTTCGTCAATGTAATCCAAGTGTTCCCGCCATTCGGCGATTTGAATGTAATCACGGTTACGGACACTAGCCGGACGATGCGCGCCTACGGAGCTGCCTGGGTCTCGCGAAAGCCCTCATGGAACTAGCCGCTCCAAGAAAGTCGTCTTTGGGACGAAGACCAAGCTCGAAAGACCCTACGGGGACCAAGCCCTTAAAGTGTCACGGGCGGCTTCGGACGAGAAAGCTAGAGGCCACTCCTAGACCGATTCGACCTCAAGAGTTTTGCTCATGGCAGCTTCCACGACTACCGTGCGTTCTCATCCAACCCCTGCCGGGCGAGGTGGTCAACGATCCCAATGACCTAGGAGATGGAGCGGCCTGCGGAGCGAATCCCGGCGCTTACCTTCCCGAGGAAAGCAAGTTCTGCTGTGAGCGACGATGAAGACGATGAAACCATTCTTTTCCAAGTCGGGCATGAAGTCAACAAAACCGGACTCCCAGGGTCTGGGAGGATGGGAACGGATCATTGCCGCACTCAAATTGAAAGGCCAACTCGGGGAGGAAGGTCTATTTAAAAACGGGAGGAGGATGGAAATTCGTCTCGAGCAACTACTCGGGGAAATTCCACGATCTACGGCATTCGTTTACGAAGCGATCAGCTGGGACGGCAACCGATCACATGGGCGGATGTTCGGGAAGCCGTGTACTCACCTTCCGAGCATACCCGACACTCGAGATAAAGCGATAGGAAAACTCTCCCCGATGGAGGTTTACCTAGGCCCCGCACGCGGTTGAAAGAAGCACGCTATTCTCGCATGTGAAGAAACGCGAGGCATTAACTCTCGACGCGAGGTTCCATTGCAAGAAGGTTGATCTGGGCCCGAGCGGAGGAAAACTAGAAAACCACGAGTATCGCCGAGACCCAACTCGAGAATGCCACTGAGTATGCTCGGCAGAAGGAAAGGAACGCGATATACCGTGAAGAGATCAAGGAGACCGTTCGCTTAAGCGAGAACTCTCAGCCTCCCAGGAGGGTGCACGCACAGGTTCGATTCGGGCAACCCTTTGTTGTGCGCGACATTCGAACAAGCTGCGTCAAGCGTGGGCTACACTCCCCGCGAGGCATCCTAAGCCGGTATCACAGGACGGAGAATCCGTCGAAGCTGCTTGCCGAAGCTCAGGGAATTCATCCACGATCAATGAGTTGAGGGAAGACATATGGCCCTATGCTACGAGGAATCCTCCTCTAACTATGGCTCAACTCGGAGCGGCTGTTCGAGAGGGACCAAAACGATGTCGGCATTCTAACCCGATCGGGTCAAATCCATGCATTACCACCTAAGGCCACCAAAAAGCCGACGGGCGAGTGCAATCCGGCCGGCCCGAAGACGCAAATTCCTTGAAAGAGGACCCGATCCTCACTCGGCTCAAAGCGAGACTCGGGCGAACATTTCCCTTTGGTCTCTGCTCACCTCCTCTTATCCTCACAAGCTCAAGCTAGAGGAAAGCTGGCCCGTACCATGGTCCCCGTGGGCCTTGACCCCGAGATGAAGTCATTGAATGATTGGCAACATCCACTATGGCAACATTATCACCTTCACGAGATTTGGACCTTCCAAAATTTGGGGTGATCACTGACAGTCGCTCTGCATCACGGATCTAGGCCCCGGACGACGTCGCCTTCCGCGTGTTGGTAGACGGAGGTTCCGGAATGAATGTCTTGCCCGCCAAGATGATGGACACCTTGACATCAAGCCCTTGAGATCTTAAGCCTTCGGTCCACCTTTGTCGAGGCCTATGACTCTACTTCCCGTACGGTTCTCGGGGTTGCTACTCTTAACATACGGTTTGGCAGCGGGTGATTCCCAGCCCAATTCCCAGTGTTGGACATTCCAATCACTTTCATGACCATCTGGGCGTCCTTGTTGCATCAAATCAATGGCGTGGCATCCACCCTTCACCGGTGCCTCAAGTTCATGCAAGGCAGGCCTAACCACGATGCTACGGCGACGGTGTCACCTGCAGGGGACCCGGCACCAACGATATTCCGGTGTTGGAAATCGAAGCATAATGACGACATGCCATTAGCTTAGATTCACTCACGGAGACCTCAAGATCCAAATATGCAACGTGGACCTTCCTTTGTCTCACGATCGAGATTCCTCCCGCCATGAGGATGATGAAACTCATGAACTTCATCCCGGGGGCAGGGCTCGGCAAAAAGGCTGCAAGGCTGACACCAAGTTATTGAAGTCGAGGACCACACTTGCTGGTCCGGGGGCTTGGCTCACGATGCACAACATCGGGCGACATCAAGGAAGACAAAAAGGCTCGCCCGCACCAAGCGGCGGCCCGCAAGGGGAACCTCAGACGGCACACCCAATCTCAGGCCTTACGACTTTGACCTCGCTCATTTACTTCACGAGAGGCAAACCCAATGAGAAGCGAGGGGACAGCAAGGAGCACGACAAGCGAAGCGAGGGGCCAAGCCGACGGAAACAGCAATGGAAGCGAGGGGCCGATAGCGGCAAACCAATGACCACGAGGGGACCGACGGTGGGCCCGATGAAGATGAGGAAAGAAACGAGAGATAGTCAGCACCAGGACTACGGGAAGAATGGAACATCTAGCGGGACCTCGGCGTTTCGAGAGGACTCAAAGCTAATCCAGATAAGGGGAGCGTTCCTCGACATCACGGCTCTACTGGACCAGCTGCCACCACGAGTCCGGCATGAGTACACATTCAAGGAATCCCGAGACTTGGAGGAGCAACTCAAGGTACTCTCCATGGGAAACAAGTTGTTCGGATCGGCCGCGAGGCCACATTCGAGACAGTAAGTCAGCAGAAGGAACCGGAATTCATAGAAGACGCTCTCGGTGGACCGGCTCTGATGCGTTTGAAGAAGTCATGGAGTTGCCCAACTTGATCGGCGGGGCTCAGACAACGGCATGATCGCCATGATAGGGACGGCGAGCCAAGCCTCTCGATCCCGCACCCTCGTCGAGCATCCGGCAATGCGGCTGAAGAATTGGGTAACTTTCGTCGGACGAGGGCAAGCCGGGCGAGTGGAGAGAACAAGGCTGGGCCCGCACCCACATCTCCCTAAACCCAGGTCTCGAAACCCTCACAGTCGAGTCCTTGTCGAGGAGTCAGATCCTACGAGTCATCCAACGGCCTTGCAGCCAGGAGGACTATAATGTTGTAACTTGCCAATCATGTATTCCCGTTCTTGTTTAATGAAAAGTCGACCTTTCGGAGTATCCTCTCATTGCCACTTTAACAAGCGATAAGTTAACAAACAACTTAAAAGACGTTAATAATTCAATTGATAAAGAAGCGAGACACATTAAGCGAACAATACATTAAAGAAGTTCTCGGCGTGTAGTTGACCAAGAGGACAATAGGGCCCAAGGCTGCCGAAGAGAGTTATGACCAAAGTGAACACAGGGTCGGTGCAAGAGCCCTAAAGAGACACAAGTGGGCGGTTTCTTCGCCGATGCGAGAAAAGAAGCCACTGATAAGCCTCCTCAGGAGTATGTTGACGTGTTCGCTGGTCATACCGGGACATGCCGGGACTCGATCCCTCAATCGTGGAGCACGAATTCCCTGGATCCCGAATCCAAGCACATCCAGCGAAGGCTGCGCAAGATCAAGCGAGTGGTCCTTGCAAGTTAAAGAAGAAATTGAGAAAATGCTCAGGAGTTGGTTTCATCGAGTGATTGAGTACCCGGCTTGGCTCTCCCAGCTTGTCGTGACGGTCACCAAGGCCAACGGAAAGGTCGGATCTTTGCGTGGATTTCCGGGATCTCAACAAGGCCGGCCCTAAAGATGATTTCCCAGCCTAACATCGACATCTTTGAGTCGACACCACGGCAAATTTCGAAGTAAAGTCCTTCGTGGACGGGTTCAGTGGATCTGACAGATCAAGATGTCAGGGAGGATCGAGGCCAAGGCGCCTTCACCACTCCGTGGGGGACATCTTGTTACACGGTCATGCCGTTCGGATGCGAAGAACGGCGGGGCTACTTACCGGCGGGCTGCAGCGGCCCTCTTCCATGACATGATTCACAAAGAAATCGAAGTATATGTCGACGACATGATCATCCACTCGAGGGATCGAGACATGCGGCACATGACGGATCGAGGAAGTTCTTCAACGGACTCGAAAACACTCCATGAGGTTGAACCGGCAAAGTGCACCTTCGGCGTCAAGCGCGGCAAGGTCTTGGGGTACATGGTTACGAAAAGAGGTATCGAAGCCGATCCCGGGAAAATCAAGGCCATCATCGACATGAAGCCGCCTCAAACCACACAGTAAAGAGCTTCATGGGAAGACTTCGATACATCGGTCGCTTCATCAACCGAGTTGACATCTCTCTGCGAGCCCATGTTCAAGCGATGAAAAGAATGCCGAGCATCAAATGGGACTCAGGAGTGCCAAACGGCTTTCGAGAAGATCAAGACCTACTTGGTTTAATCCCCCGAGTACATGTGCCCGCCACATGAAGGCAAGCCACTACTCACAGTATCGACGATGACGGAACACGTCAATCGGAGCAATGCGGCACAGAACGAAAGATTCCAAGGTTGAGCATGCAATCTACTTAGTAAGCCGAAAGCTTCAAGGAAGTGAACTCGGCTACTCGACATCGAGAGAAAACTTGTACCGCCTTGGTATGGGTAGTCGGGAAAGCTGAAACACTACATGCGGTCGCATTCGGTGCTCCTGGTCTCCAAAGTGGACCCCGTCAGATATCTCTTTGACAAGCCGTCCACTGTCGATGCGGCTAGCCAAGTGGCCATTCTTCTGGTGAGTTCGACATCAAGTACATGGTCGGAAAATCAACAGAAAGGGGCGAGGTAATGGCGAGATCGGCTTGCCGACTTCCCGGCCGGTGAACCTAAGGGTCACGATCCGCAATTTCGGACGACGGAATCTTTTCACTTGACGGCGCAAACCATAGGCGCAACTCTTCTTCGATGGGGCAGCCAACAAGAAGGGGAATGGCATTGGAATGCTCCTTGTCGATCCCAGGGCGAGCATACTCCCATAGCCATCAAGGCTGAATTTTGAAGCGACCAACAATGCGGCGAGAATATGAAGCTTGTGCGACGAGGTTTGGAAGCCGCCCTCGGCGCAACATCTTAGAAATTTGGATGTATATGGAGACTCGGCATTGATCATCAATCAAGTATCCAACAAATGGAAGACGGTAGATTCCGGCCTTGAAGTACCACGCGTACATGGAGGAACTCATTGCTCGGTTCAAGGACATCTCTTTTCACTATTTGCCAAGAGACGGGAACCGCTTCGCGAGGCATGCAGCAGCCCTCGCCTCTCTTGTCGAAATTCCCGAAGGGAAAGCGGTAAAACCCCTCGAGAATGAGGCGGACGGAAACACCGCCTATTCTTTGTGAGATCGAAAAAGAAAAAGAAACGATCGACGAACCTGAGTACAATCAAATTTACCGGTACACTCCAAAGCGGAGAAGCTTCCTTCACAAGTGAAGATGGAAAATACAAAGAAGGGATCAAAGCCAAAAACATGATGGCATTAAAACGCTGGCATCCCATTTCGTCATTACAGGGGGTATGTTGTACAAGAAGCGCCACGAGGCCGCTCCTTCGGTGTGTAAACAAAGAAAAAGCCGGCGAGCTAATGAACGAAGTTCACAACGGAACTGCGGTCCGCACATGAACGCCAGAGCATTGACACGAGATCATTCTCCGTATGGGATACTATTGGATATCAATGGAAACAGGGCGCATCCGGTTCGTCAGAAGGCTGCGACAAATGTCAACGGTTCTCCAACCTCAATCACGTCCCTCCTCATGAACTCTATTGCATGACTACGCCATGGCCTTTTGCCACATGGGGAATCGACGTCATCGGCAAGATCACTCCTCCGAGGAGCAATGGTCACGAGTTCATTTTAGTCGCGATCGACTACTTCACCAAATGGGTAGAAGCCGAGATCGTCTGAGTCTTGAATTCTAAGAAGGTGGCCGAGTTCATCAGAGAGAACATCATGTGCCGATACGGAGTGCCCAAGCGAGATCATATCAGACAATGGGACTCACTTGAAGGAGATTGTGACCAGCTGCGGCCGAATTGAGTCACCGTCACGAGTCTTCTCCTTACGAGACCACAAACCAGTAGTGCGGTAGAGGCGGCCAGCAAGACTCTCGCCATGATAATCGAGAAAGATGACCACCGAGAGGTCGGGAGCGGAAAAGCTACATCTAGCCCTGCGGGGATACCGAACATCGGTCGAGAACCGCCACGGGGAGACTCCGTTCGCACTTACCTACGGAATGGAAGCGATGTTACCGTGGAATTGGAAATTCCATCCCTCAGGAATCCTCTTGGAAAACGGGATCAATGAAGTCGAATGAAAGCTACGGAGCCGTCACGGCGAACTTGCTCTGCTCGGCGAGCGCAGATTGAAAGCCATGGAACACACTCGAGCCTACCGGAGCGGAATGGCACGAGCATTCGACAAGAAAGTCAAGATCAGAGACATCGAGAGAAGGCGACTTGGTGCTAAAGGAAAAGCCTCCTACGCAGACCAATCCCCTCGGAAAGTGGGAGCCTACTGGATAGGACCGTTCGTGGTACAAGAATCTTCTCCGGAGGAGCCATAGAAGCTAGCGAGACTTGGACGGAAACCCTTTCGTTAACCCCGTGAACGGAAGCAAGCTCCGGAGATGCTTCGTTTGAGGAAGAGCACGAGTCAAACTCTCACTTCCCCATACACCGTCCCCCTCGGTAAATTAAAAGTGCTAAAGAGTAATACCCAGCTGGATACATTCCCGCTAATGATCCGGGTAAAAAACGAAAGTCAGCACTTCTTTTGTCTTTGTTTTTCTCAAATTCACCTAAAGTGTCGAACTACGGTGACCTGAGCCCCTTAGTCCCAATTGTAAAGGGAACGTAGGCGGCCATCTTTGGTTCGGTCTAAAAAACAAAAAAATACAATAAGCATCAATTGCTTGTGTTTCGAAAAACTCTTTTCATTTAACCTACAAATTCATAACGGTTAAAACATTCTTTGATGAGTTCAAGCACGGTCGACTCTTGACTCGCTACACGCTAGCAAAACTACAATAAAACATTAATCCAATTAATGTGTACGCAATGACAATGGGTGGATACTGCGGACAGCAAAGGTCAACCTAGTTTCCCGTACTAGGTCCTTCATCCTTCTTCCCCTTCCCTTTTCCCCGGCGAGTGTTCTTCACCTTCGCGGGAAATATTTCGGTAGGCCTTCTACGGCTCGGGGACTCTTCCCGACGCCTCGCGTCAAACTTGTGGCATCCAGCACGATCCTTTCTCTAGCTACTGTCTCGAGCCGCCTCGCTTCGAGCCATCATCATAGTGCTTTGATTGGCCTCCCGATCGGCACTTGCCTCATAATCGGCCATGGCATCGCCGATATGATTCCAAGGGTTAGCCCTCGCCTGTCCTCCTCGAGGTCAGTGTCAGTGATCGGCACCCGACGGCTCACTCCGTCTCCACAAGATAGCCATCTGTGTCTCCCCATACACTCTTCGTACCGGTTCGGATCTTGCGTCGACAGAACGGTGCCCTCTCTCCGGTGAAAGAGAACCACAGCGAGGAAAGGACGTGTATTGCCACCACCGGGTGATCGGCAATAGCGTCGAAGGATCTTCCATCGCGAGATCCCACCTCAAAGGTAGCGGCATAACTCGGATCGGTCAGTGGCATCTGCTCCGGCCCGTCTTGCCCTTGAGAACCAATGATGGAATATAGAAAGACGTGCGAGAGCGGCCCCGAAGCGCTCGACAATCAACGGACCCTCTGAGCGGTCCTACAAGTCTGTAACTTCCAATGGGGAACCCACCATCGCAAGTGATGCGTGCAAAGTCTGGCCATCCGGAGCTCCGGCTCGGCTGATTGCCCCTATCACCGGAAGGACGTCGCTTGAGAAAGACAGCGTCACAGGACATTGGCACCTCGGGCATCATCTGCGGCCTCTCCCTCGGCCACATGGTCGGCATAAGCGGGACTCCCTCCCCACATGTATCGGCTGCCGGTCGCCATCCGACTATGCCCGAGAACATCTCGCCCAAGACCCGATGGCACGATGTCTCCCCACTCCGGCCTTTGCCTCACCGGAGTCCGGTATGCGTGATGGCACACACCCGGAGACGTGAATGTGAACGAGTAGCAATCGCGCCTGAGCAAATGCGTCCACACGAAAGACGCTCCCCTCGGCTCAGGCAAATCTTTCGGGCGGTCAGAAATGTCAACGTAATCGGTATCCTGTATCGGCATCCCGTATGCTTCTCCGGTAGAGATACCCAGCAAAGACACTAGCTTCTCAACGGTGGACATGCCACGCATACGGAAGAACTAGTTGTTAGTCTCGAGTCCTCCCGAGAATGGCCGGAAATCTTCAAACGTAGGAGTGATTTCGTTGTACGAAAAGGCATGTACACATTCCTCCGTACGTCCCCGAAGCGAGACGCGGCTCTCAAGATCCCAATCGCGCAGGCTCCTTGAAAGCCCAAACGAGATTTAATCCCATGCTGACCTTCGAAAAACCTTTTGTTACGCCTCGTGTGGTTCCGTACCCACGGCGAAAGTTGTCCAAATATCGCTCTTGCATCCGAGACGATAACTTGGGAAAGGAGCCATGTCGGAAGGTGAAGAAAACCTTAAGAAAGGGAAAAGGAATTCAGCCGAGATAAGCAAAGCAATGCGCGGTTTTCTCACCGATTGCAAAGTGAAGCGCAATTTAAAGAATGGAAGTCGGTTCTAGTCAGAGGTAGGACTCCCTCTGTGATTGACTTGGTCAACTCTGCGGCCAGTTTGCCCTTAAAATTGGAAACATTTCCAAACCATGCCTGTTCACTCTATGAAATCTGCGTGCACTTTTGCCACGATTTCATTGACGATGTCAATATCCCTTCCGCCAGGGCTCGTGCGATAGTGCAAATAATTAAAAATTAGTGCATACATGCTTAATTTTTGACCCGTTCAATTTTTAATGCATTTCTCTTTTTTATTTATTTTTGATTAACCTATTTGCTTATTTGCAGAAAATAACGAGAGAGGTGATCACGAGAATAAATATGCGAAAGTACGGAGTTCCGCCCACTGGCGCCTTTTTGCAAATACGGTTCAAATCAAAATTTGTTCTGACAAATACATGCATTTTGTCTAAACAAAGCGGTAAAGAAAGAAGCGGTAAAAAGGGGACTACTGCTGAGTCCACTTTGCTCGTCACATCCATTACACTCGACGTCTTGCTCAGCGGCTGCCGGATCCAATCGCAAACGAGGGACTCGCCGAACTCCTCCCGGCAAAGGGAATAGGCGAAGGGCCTCCTCGGAGATACAGCGAACTAGAGGGACTCTCCCCTCTCGCGCCCCAGGGAGTGCGCGAAGAAGGAGCTCCCGAAATCCGGCCGTTCCTTGCATGACGCGAGCGCGCCAAAACCCTGTGTAAAGTCCTCCCCACCAGCCAGAGTGTGGGAGCGAGAGCGGAAATCCCTGCGGAAACTAGACGGCCCCGATCACGGACGTCCACGCTCCTCAGGAGGCTGCACCGCATGAACTCCACGAGCCTCCTAGCGTAGGCGGACCACACCGTCCACCGACCTCAATGCAGCTTCTCATTATACGTACGGCCGAGATACAGTGCGAACCGGGAAAAGTCATCGAAGCGAACTGAAAGTACCCTGAGATGCAACATGTGCGAGAATACTCTTATCAAATGCGAGAAAATCGAAAAAGGTGCTCACTTAGAAGCATTTGGGGTCCGCCACCGTATCGTGGTCTCGGCTCGAGCGGAGGCGGGATCACTTGAGTCGCCTACGCGACCGTCCGGCCCTAAAATGTACGCTAGCCTAGCTCGCGGGACCGGGAGAAGAATCTCGAGGACCTCGGGGACCTCGCCCTCTCTATGTTGTGCACTGCGGGCTCCTCGGCCTCATCCTCAAGAAAACATCGCAGGCGGCCCCCGCTTTATAATGTACTCTGATGTAGTGATACACGCCACTGTAGAGTACCCCTCCGGCTAAATGTCAGCGTCTCAGGATCTTTGCATGTACTGGAGGATCCGCCCGGCACCCGATGGAAGAGACCCACATATCTTTGGCGGGTCACCCTCTCCCTCAAATACGTGGCGTCACGGTGAAGTCCGCTGAGCTTAGCCGCGGTATAGTCTCGGCAGCAATACACGCGCGACAGCAGT
This sequence comes from Adenophora triphylla var. japonica, assembly GCA_022495995.1. NCBI lineage: Eukaryota > Viridiplantae > Streptophyta > Magnoliopsida > Asterales > Campanulaceae > Adenophora > Adenophora triphylla. Next base: position 491,731 of record JAFEMH010001337.1, read on the forward strand.
GATGAACCTAACCACACGAATTGATTCGGATCCTACCGAGAGAACTCCCGGTTTAGCGCCGGAGATATCTCCTCGTATGACACTCGGGGAGTGCCAACTCCTGTGAGGGGGCAGCCCTCTTCGCCTTCTTACGCCTTATTGACATGGCGAGAAACCCAGGGAGCGTCTGGCTCCTTGATGTCCCGGCTTTCCTGGGTGAGAAACACCTCGTAGCACCGGACACACTTGAGAATGGAAAGTTATATCGAGATCTGAAAGCGAGATACATACGAGTATATAAAAGAGGGAGGAAGAGAAAAAGTACGTGAACACCTACATCCAAGGCGGAAAAGAACAGCTTTGACTAAATGAGTGCTCCCTCTCCCGCGAGAACCTGTCCCGGGGAGTGGTAAAGCTCGGCCCGATCCGGCCTCCCCCCAGCGAACCCCCTCACGGCATCC